>LPNX010301903.1:541130-604004 GCA_001517045.1 Pseudotsuga menziesii
ATCAATATAAATCTTTTAATCTACCAAGGGAACATAGGTATATGGCACTAAACATCAAAATTTGTAACAATAAACAAATGCATAGGGCAAGCTTTTAATTTTCAGCATAAACAAAGAAAAGTGCTTTCCAATCCCAATTCCATCTACCTTACTGGCAACTAGCTATTAAGTTGGTGGAATTCATCTTGAATCCCCCAAGAAGTTGTTCCCTTTTGTTGTTTGCTCATCCTTCAAATTTCAAACCCTTGAACACAAGGAAATTCATTTTTGAGCAAAACTTTATGTTCTAGGAGCTAAAAGAAAACTAAACCAGTAGGTCTTAACATCCTAAACATTCCTGCTAAAAACCTGGTCATGCATGTAAGAGGTGCAACTTGAAGCAACATTTTCCCTCCATTGAACATCAATTAGAAATCCCACTCTTGAATCTACATTAAGAAGATTCATATCTCCTCAAGGCTTGTTTCCTTACAAGTGATTCTTTCAATTATGTCAAATAATTGCTCTTGATCATTATTCTATTTTTTTCAACAAATAATTTACGAAGTTTCATTTTGAATTCATAGCACTTCTTTTTATAAATTATTCCCTTTATCTTTTAATTTAATCTTTTTAATATAATAGATCATTAGAAATCCTTTTATTCAAGAAGGGAGGATAGTTACATGAATAAAACTTCTAAATTTTTAACAACAAACAAAAGCATTGTCAGACCTGGTAATTCATCAACATAAACAAGCAAATTGTGGGTCAAACCTAAGTTCCATCTGCACAGATGCCAACTAGTTATTAAGTTGGCAAAGTTTATATTGAAGCTGCAATAAGTTGTGTCTCATTGTTGTTTGCATTTCCTTCAAAATGAAAAGCTTTAAAGGTGCCTATTGGAGCACCTTTGAATTATTCTCCAATTTTTCCTAGACCTCCTTAACATGTGAGCTTAATTCTTGATTATTGAACTTTTTGTGTGGCACTATTTTTCTTAAGTGGCACTACTCCTTTCCTATGTCCTTGGTGTCTTCACGGATTCTCACCTAATTCCCTTCTCATCCCTAACAAATCTTATGCACATCCAACAATGTGGGATCTTAGAGTGGTTGAAGGCCTTCATAGTGTTATCATTGGTGACTGCCTTTCAATAGCAAGATCTAATTGCTTTTTTCTTTTTTAAAACATAGGATGATGTATTCCATTTGATTAACATAGTTTAAATTCTGAAAATTTGTTGGATTATTTTGAATTATAATGAATTGAAGTGTTTCCATGTGCTAATATTTTTTGGGGAGGACACCATATTTCCAAGGTCATCCTCGTTTCTTTTGATGTAACAGTTACTGCTAAACACTTTAAAATATTTGACTAAGGTTGGTCTTCTATACCAAAATTCGTAGGGGGTCTTATCCTTATTCACTCTAAGTTGTCCTCTGTTAAGTATGTAGACAGCTGTGTATACAACTTCTCTCCAAAATGAATCTGACAGTTTTGCTTCATCGAGCATAGTTCTGGTAGCTTCTTTGACTATTATGTTTTTCCTTTCAACAACCCCATTCTACTGAGGAGTTTTTTCGGCTGAAAATTTCCTCTTAACTCCATGACCTTCACAGAAATCATTGAATTCATTTGAGGTAAATTCTCCCCCATTATCTGATCTACGACACTTGATTTTCATACCACACTCATTTTCAGACATCGCCTTGAAGATTTTAAATTTTTAAAAGGATTCTGATTTTTCTTTGAGAAATGCCACCCAGGTGATCCTTGTGTAATCATCAATGAGCAACATGAAATAGTGATCTCCTTGCATACTTTTAGTTATGGTTGGTCCACAAAGGCATATGTGTATTATTTCCAGAGGGTGTGAGGTCATATGTTCTTTTATTTTAAAACTGGCTCTAGTTTGCTTCCCATGTTGACAATGTCTGCACACAAAGTTTAGAGGAACTATAATTTTAGGTGTATCTCTCACAGGTTCCTTCGTACTTATTTTGGAAATATCGTCAAAACTTAAATGTCCCAACCTTCTATGCCATAACCAACTTTCATCTACCATACTTATTTAACCTTGGTTTTCATTTTCCAATATGTATACATTGTTTGTATTTCTCATAGCAATGACAACAACCTTTCCTAATTTCTTATTCTTGATTTCACATTTTTATGAGTCAAATATGCAAAGGTGTCCTTGTTTGCATGTTTGACTTACACTGAGAATATTAGGATGGATATTTTTAACTAGAAAAACATTTTATGCTTTGATCTTGCTGTTGACAACAGTTGTTCCTTTGCCGATTATTTTGGAGGACATGATGTCTCCAAAAGTGACTTTTCCCTTATTATCTTTTAGTGTTATGAATTTACTTGGGTCACCAGTCATATGTTTTGAACAACCACTCTCCAACTGCCGTAATTTTTGGCTTTTGGTTGCACACAAGGCAATCATGGAAGTTTCCTTTTCTTCCTTTTCTCTCCAATATATCTTTTGTTGGGTTTTCTGAGATTTGATTGCAACAGTATTTCTTATAGGAGTCTTCAGATTACAATCTCTTTCCATATGTCCATGGTTATTACACTTATAACATTCTATGTCATATTTTTGGAGTAGTGTAAAAAGATTCTTATTTCCCTTCGACTTATTACTTGATGACTTCTTCTTTTATTTGGAAACCTTTCTTTCAGTTCTGCAATTTAATGTCTTATGACCAAAATTATTACAAGAGTATAAGTGACCTAAGAAGATATGTAGATATCTATTTGGTCTCTTTGGTGCTATGTTATTTCTATTTTTATCCTAAGAAATTAACCTGCTTTCTTGCTTCCTTCCTTTTTAGTTGGAGTCTTTAGTACTTCATCATAGCTTTTCTTACTTCCTTCTTGATTGGTGACAAGAAAAATCTCTAGCTTCTTTTCTTTAACAAACCCCAATCTAGATATATCACTTGATGGTCTTTGGATACTCAGAATGTCATCTAGAATCCTTGAGCTATTCTCAAACTTTGACTTGATAGATTCTTCATCAATCTTTCTCTTGAATTGCATGATTTCTTCTACAAGATTTTCAGAATCTTGTATTCTTATTTTGAGTTGTAGATTTGAGTTATAGATTTTTGGCATCTAGAAGTTGATCTTCCAACTGACTGATGATAAGATTCGACTGTCTGTTCTTTTTCCTACATTTCTCAAGTTCTTCAAGGGCGCTAACAAGTTTAGCTCTTAGGTCTACTTCTCCTTCTATATCTGAGTCGCTATTTGAGGCTTCATGAGTATCTAGACCCATAAATAAAACTTCAGTTTCTTCAACTTCACTTCCATCTAAATCTTCATTGTCTTCTATGATGTACACAATTTTCCTTTTCTCATAGGGTTTTTTCTTGTTTCCTAGTTTACCCCTTTTGAATTTTGAAGTTTCCTTTTCTTCATTCTCATCTTGTTTAGTGTAGGTGAATTTAGAGGCAAAATGTCCAATCCTTCCACAATTAGAACACTTTAAAGGTAACTTCCCTTTGTATCTTCCAATCCCTCTCTCAAGTTTATTAATGAAAAGAGCTTCCTCATCATTTGGGTTTTCTAATTGATTTTTTATGGAGGCTTTAAAAGATGCTTCTTTTCTTGAAGATCCATTTTGTCCTGTTATCATCTCGTACACAGTGAGAATTCCATGTAACTCATCCATAACTCATCCATTGTTACCTTTTTAAGATCATCTTGTTCTTCTAAGGTGGATACCTTTGGGTTATATCTCATTGGTATTTTTCTTAGTACCTTGCTTACCACTTCCTTTTCTTTTAATTTTCCTCCAAGGCCTCTGATCACATTAACAACTTCATCTACTCAAAGAACGTATTTCCCAACATTATCTTCTTCTTTCATTTTAAGACTCTCAAATTGACCTCTATATGTTTGAAGTTTGGATTCTTTGACCTTAGATTCTCCTTCATAGATAATTTTCAACTTGTCCCAAGCTTGTTTGGTAGATGTGCATTGCATAACTTTAGTAAATACCAAGTCTGTTAAACTATTTAAGATTGAGTTTAGAGCTTTGGCATTACTTTCATATTCACCTAGTTCAACTGTGTCTGTAGGGTATTGGTTTCCTATGTTACGCTCCTTTTATGTTGCTTCCCAGACCTTCCATCCCAGGGACATCAGATAACACCTCATTCTTACACTCTAGTAAGCATAATTTTCTCTGGTAAATAGTGGAGGTTTGTTAGTAGCCAATCCTTCTTTTTTATCCATTATACTTATTAGATGGGATCTTCCTTCCAGTGGTTAAGTTGTTGTGAAGGAACCCGCTCTGATACCAATTTTTGGTTTATCCCACAATACTGGGAGGGGGGATGAATCAATATTGTCAGTTTTTACTTTAAAATACACAAAATAAACAATCAAGACACAAATTTTATCGTGGAAACCTCAAAAGAGAAAACCACCAACACAAACTCATTAATAAGATGAATTTACAAAATTGTTTATTTGTTGCAACAGAAAGGATGTAGATACACCCTATATTTTTCCTGCAACTACAGACTAAGATGCTACAACACCTTTATAGTTTTATGCCTATTTCAACAGATAAGGATGCTACGACACCATGTTCTCCAGCTATGACTAGAAGGAGGCTTCGACCCCTTGCAGACCTGTGGCCTGCCCTAGAACCACCCTACCACCCTAGACTGATGTTCTCAGTCTTTTAGAATAGTTGAAAAACAATTAACTTTCGACTCTATCAGACTTACAAACAGAGACACTTTATTCTTTACACATTCATTCAATAAATACCTTTTACCTATTACCTACCAACACATCTCTCCATTGCTGTGCTCTTTCATTTTAGATTGTGATTGTTTACTTACGTACCTCTTCATCATCTACCTGTTCAACCGTCGCATCACTTTAGCAAAGGAAATATTTCGTTCTTCCCACAACTCAGAATTCATTTCTGCAGCCATGTTTATCATTTTCTGGTGCTTCTGCAATATCTATCTTCTTTCTGCAAGATCATCTTCCAGCTTTAATCAGAGCCTTTGAACCTATTTCTAATTATATTCGGACTGTCGATCTAATGCATAGATTTGCTCCTCGAAATCGTATTTCCGCACCATGTTTTCCTCATCAACGATTCCCCATTTTTTATCTTCGTCGGACGTTTTCCTAACCGTTAATCTGAGGTAAGATATAGATTGTGGAATGCGGGTTTGTGACTTTTCAAAAATGTCTTTTCACGATTTCTGCAGTTCTCTTTTTGCACCAATCGTTCTGCACCGTTGATCTCCTGCATGATATTTCGTGACCATTGATATTCCGAAATTCGGGATGCGGAGTGTGGGTTCTCAAAAGCTCAAACATTTCTTTCTCACTTCTCCTCCTTTCATATTCCGCACTAACCTTTCTGCATCATCGATCTCTCATGGAATTCTTTCTGACCTTCGATCTTCTGGATTGAGGGATGTGGGATGTGGGATGCAAATTCATTGAATCTTTAAATGTTATTTCTGCATTTTCCTTCCACACCGTCGATCTCCTTTTAGCGGAACTAATCCCAGTCGTCTGATCTTCTGGATTGTGGGATGCAAGATGCGGGATGCGGGTTCATAAAATCTTGAACGTTACTTCTACATTTTTTCTTCCGCACCGTCGATCTCTTTTAGCAAAACTAATCTCAACTATCTGATCTTGATATTTTACGGAACTTTGGATTTTTCGCGTAACTATCAGAATTAATCCTTAATTGTCATATCTAGTGCAAGACTAATATAATCCCTCCAATATTGATTGTTGCGGAACTTCATCCTTCCACCTATCTTTTGCGGAACTGGTCCTCGGTCGGTAGATCTAGGGCGGGACTAACCTATGTCGTCCAATATTAATCCTTCGCGGAACTTTATCACTTCGTACGTCTTTAACCTCTGCGCTAGTTCATTCAGCAACAACATTGGATGATCAATCCAAGTCATTCAACTTGCTATAGGGTTATTCGTTTGTCATTCACCCTGCAACCTGCAACCTATAACAGGGTTATTCCTTTGTTATTCTGGATACCTGCAACCTTCAGTCTGCCACCATATCTTTGACTTCTAATAACTGATTTGACATCAATGACAACTAATTTACTCAACAAACCTTGCATTGTTGTAGTTTATAACTTTATTGTTCTCCCATCTCATTGAAACTAATTTAATTTTAATCAGAATTTTAATAAACAGTAATAATTGTCTTGATCCTTGTTTTCTTACTTTATGCTTTTACTCTTGCCAATTTTTGAAATATCAGTTTTAATTACCTTTTTTTGGCGAAATGGAAGTCTTTGTTGAATCTTATGATCAATTACATTTTGTGTTTTTTTTCTAACCTTTCCACTTATTGTCAGCAATTCCATAAACAAGAAAGTCAAGACCCCACACTGTGTCTAGGCTTATACTTCTGATATTTCTTAGAGTTTTGCATGATAGATAAGATAATCATATCATATTATTAATGTCCAACATGAGACCACAACAGTAGGTCAATGGGACTAAGAAGATATGTCTAGTGTGAGTACAAAGTGGGAGTGCGAAAGAAACTCCTATAAATGCTGAAAGAAAAAGAGAAAGAAAAAAATTAAAAATAGTACATCATAAGTGTTTAGCTAAAAGTGAATCTCTAAATCTAACCAAAGAAACCTAAAAGGGACAACAGTGGTAGAAGTGAAAATATACAAAGGTAGGGCACGAGGGCATACATTAGTTGGCGTCGATCTTTGGGTATATTCATTAGTTAGTGCCTATATTTTGCAATTTCCTTGGCGGATGGATCTTAAAACAAATTAAGTGAATGCTTTTAATACGCAATTTGTAAATGTGTTTTGGTTTGATGAGTTATTCTCTTTGTAAGTGTCAATGCTACACCAAATGTGATTAAGGCAATTTGTGAAACCTCTGAAGATTTTGATTTAGAGGTTTGAATTGGGCCTCTCCACATGAGGATGTAAAATCTTTAGAGGTTATATTGTATCGTAAGAAACAAAGCAATAAAACAATAGTTTGTGAAATAACACAACCTTTTTGTACACAAGCTCATTAAACCACCTCTCTATACACAAAATAGATGACAAGCCTACCAATATCATTGTGCACTGAATAGAGGGTAGGCCTACCAATATCTTTGTGCATTGAATATAGGCAGGCCTACTAATATAGGATAGGTATATGTGGAACTGGTTCTTAGTGACACTTCATGAACAATGTACACAAAAAATATGATAGGCCTACCAATATCTCTGTGCACTGAATAGAGGGAAAGCCTATCGATATGGGAGAGGCAGATGTGAAATTGCTTCTCAGAGATACTTCATGAAGAATGGGGTCAGTGGGTGTGTCTTGGAGTCATACTGGTGTTCTTTTTGCTTTGGAAGTATTATTGGAGGTTGGAGGTTGTGAGGAGATTTGTATTTGTTACATTTTTTTAAAGAATACTTTTATTAATTTTTTTCTTATTTTTTAGTATTTTAGTTATTAATAGTATTTTATGCAAATGTATTCTTTCATTCAACTATAAAGAATCTAACTAAAGACAAAGAAAGGTATAGCAATATACAGTTACAAATATTTTAACCAAATACCTTATAATCTTAGTGGGTGGATTCCATCTTATTTATGAGTTTGAGATGAATATTATTTACATTATTGTGTTAAAGACATGACTAGAGTTTGGTGGATCCCATCTTCATCAACTTCCTTTGATGACTCCCATCATGATCATGGGATTCATTCATTTGAGGAATGTGTGCCAGAAGAAAGTGATTACCTTTAGCAGACTCTGAAAAGAGTGCACACAAGAAGAAGCTCGACTCATATTAAGAGAAGAGAAGATGGGAGCAACAGAAGATCAAGCTCTCACGATTCAAAGAAGATCCCTCAAGCGATGAAGAATATGAAGAACTCAATTCTTAAAGAACCTCTTATCCATCTTACAATTTGGATAAGAAATGATGATGTCACGAATAAAGAAGATGATGAAGTTGAAGGCTCAATAAGGAGTCTACCCACGAAACAAATAAAGATAAGTATTTGAATTGTATTTTCCTACATTTCCAGTTGTTTATATGACACTGTCATTAGAGGAAATTTCAACTCAAAATGGGCCTCCTAAAAAAAATTAATAAAATAATAGTTAAAATAATAAAATAATATTTATTAATTTTGGAGGAAGAAAAGAAAAAAACTACTTTTTTGTTTGTATTTTCGACATATCTCCCCATGTTTTTACTCAAATTTCGATCGAGAGAGCTCGTTGTATGCATAATTAAATTCCACATCCAACAAGTACCCACTTGGCATACTTTTGAAGGACCCCGCTACCCCAAAAACAAGAAATACCTGAAAAATATGTGATGATGATGTCATCATCATGTTTTTTCAGGTATTTCTTGTTTTTGGGGTAGCAGGGTCCGTCAAAACTATGCCGAGTGGGTACTTTTTGGATGCGAAATTTAAATCCGCATCCAATGAGCTCTCCCGATCAAAATTTAAGTAAAAACACGGGGAGATATGTCGAAAATACAAACAAAAAAGTAGTTTTTTTTATGATACCTATCCCCAAATTTATATTAAAAAAGTGTTTAAGACCTATACGGTATTTCAAATTTTAAGCAATTTCATTGGCTAACACATGATGACATGTAATTTGAGTTAAAGATAAAAGGCCCATTTTGAGTTGAAATTTCCTCTAATGTTAGTTGTGAAATGTATTATGCATGATAAAATGTCTGCATCAATGACAACATACTACTAATATGCATGTGATGGGTAAGTAGCCCATAGTGCTATATAACACTCCATTGCTACTTATATAGAATGAAACCTCTTTGCTGACATATTGGGATTAGTGCACAATCTCAATAATGTTATGGTAGAGATGGAAGGCATCTGGAAAGTTTACGAGATATGGGTGAATGTTGTATTGGCTAAAATAGTTGCATGATTATATCTTTATGCATAAGAATTTTCCATTATGAATATGCCTTATGAAATGTTTATAACCATACAATTAGTACATTTGACTTGTAGGAAAGATCGTGTACAATCGCCTACAAGAAAAGAAGGATGAGACTTGTTCCGAAGAACAAGTGACGACAATTCAAGATTCACTCCAATAAGCATACATGAAGATGAACCTGAAGCTTACATAGCGAAAGAAAGAGATTCAGAAGAATATAAAGAGAACGGTAGATGAAGAATAGTATGATGAGACTTCCAAAGAAATAAAGAAGCCTCGGACACTCTAGTTATGTGACACTGTTGAGCGACATCATTGATGCAGAGCCTTCCAGCTATGAAGAAGTAGCCAAGAATAAAGGGAAGGAAAACACCTGTTCAAGAAGAATGATGTCTACGATACGGTATCGAGACCTGAAGGAAAGTCTGTAGTGTCTTCCATATGGATATACAAGATCCATCATGTAGTAGATGGCAACATTGTGGGATACAAGGAAATATTAGTAGTAGAGGAAACTACTTGTCACTCCAGTACAGAATGTTTCAATACATAGAGTACAAAAGGAAGAGGGAGAATGATACTTCAGAGGGAGTGACTGCAGAAGATCCCAAGGTTTGACATAGTACAACAAGATGGATAGATTACTGATGGATCTAAACTTTATTAAGAGTAAAGCAGATTCCAACCTTTGCTTCAAGGTTGAAGGGGGAAGACCAGTGATGCTCATGTTATATGTCAATGACTTGTTCCTGACAGGGAAAGAGGAACTCATTAAAGTTGCAAGAAGAAGATTTGATGCCAAGTTCGAGATGAAGGAACTAGGTATGATGCACTACTTTCTAAGCATGGAGGTGTGGCAGAGTGCGGATGGAATCTCCCTTAGACAAGGGAAGTATGCAATAGAGATCCTGAAGAGGTTTAGGATGATGGACTGCAAGGCCATGACCACACCTATGGCATCGATATTGAAGCTATTAAGTGATGCTTCGTTAGAGTCAGTTGATGCCACAATGTATCGTCAGATGATTGGGTCCTTGATGTACCTGACGAATACGAGACCATATCTTTACTTCGTTGGGAACACATTGAGCCAGTTCCTGACGGATCCGAGACATGTTCACCTTATGGTTGCAAAGCATGCAATGAGGTACCTGAAGGGTACAGTTGAGTATGGGCTCAAGTATGATATGAATCAGAAGACTAACCTACATGGTTATGTTGATTCAAACTGGTAGCGCTACTGCGAAGAAGAGCACCTTGGATTGCTTCTTCAGTTTGATCTCTAGTATGGGCTATTGGTTTGGCAGGATGGAGTCCTGCATGGCACTGAGTAAAACCGAGAGAGGAGCAGTGAAGCTCTAGTATGTGATCCATATCGAGATCTCTCGAAAGAGGGAGTGATGATTTCTAGCATAGTCGGTGAGACAGGTTGTCTGAGCATAAAATCCTGGCGAAGCTCGTAGGTTGCTCAGATGTAATCAGTCATGTAGGTTGTCCTCGGATGTAATCAATCCTGGCAAAGCTCACAGGTTATCCTTGGATGTAATCAACCCTGATGTGATTCTATGCTAGAAATGGACAGAGTGAAGTTTGAGTACTTCAGAGAAAAGCTTGGTGTTCTGCAGATCGAGGTTCCTTCCAAGGTGATGAGTCCGAGAGCCTTTCTGAAATGGTGGCGGGCTAGGCCTCCCATGGTTGGATGTAAGTGCTGAGCCCTTCTGACATGGTGGCAAGTTGGGCCTCCCATGGTCAGGTATAAGTGTTGTGCCTTTTCGACATGGTGGCAGGCTAGGCCTCCCATGGTCGGATGTAAGTGCAGTGACTTTCTGACATGGTGGCAGGTTAGGCCTCCCATGGTCAGATGTAAGTGCAAAGCCTTTATGACATGGTGGTAGGCGCAGCCTCCCATGGTCAGATGTAAGTGCAGAGCCTTTCTGACATGGTGGCAGGTCGGGCCTCCCATGGTCAAATGTAAGAGAAAAGCCTTTCCCCGTATGGTAGTAGTTTTGTCCTACCATGTTGGTGGATGTAAGTGCAGAGCCTTTCCTCGGATGGTAGTAGGTCTGTCCTGCCATGCCGACGGATGTAAGTGTGGAGCCTTTCCCCTGATGGTAGTAGGTGTGTCCTACCATGCTGGTGGATGTAAGTGCAGAGCCTTTCCCTAGATGGTAGATGGTGTGTCCTACCATGTCGATGGATGTAAGTGAAGGGACTTTCCTCGGATGGTAGATGGTGTGCCCTACCATGTCGATGGATGTAAGTGTTGGGCCTTTCCTCGGATGGTAGATGGTGTTTCCTACCATGTCAGTGGATGTAAGTGATGGGCCCTTCTGACATGGTGGCACGATGGGCATCCCATGGTCAGATGTAAGCGCTGGGCCTTTTCAATATGGTGGCAGGCTGGGCCTCCCATGGTCGGATATAAGTGTTGAGACCTACATCCAACATGAAAAATGGATAGCTTTGTAGAACTTCCTATGACAAGTAGAATTGAGAGATAGCACCATTTTCTCAAGATAGCAGGATCAGTGATGATGACAATGATCCAGTGATGATCCAGCTTTGATGATGATCCAGTGACGAAGACTTGTGCTGATGAATTGTGTCAAGAGGATACCTTCCTACTTAAGAGGGAGTGTTGATGTATTTGTAACTTCGGAATGTATTCACTTGTATATTTTATATTGTATTTCATTGTACTTCGATGGAGATGTTCATTCCTCCGATCGGGAGAGTCATTAATATAATAAATTCATGTAAAGTCATTAAGGTTAACCCTCCATTGTAATTCGGTGCAAGTCCCCACAGTTAAGGGGTATTAGGGTTATTAGACTCTCCTAGTGAGGTTGGCCCTGTAGAGTAATTGTCAAGTGGAAAACTAATATAAATAGAGAGTGAGACTCTCTATTTGAAACATACACTCACTCAACAGTACCGCATGAGTGAGAGAGGAGTATCTCACACAAGTGAGAGAGAGAACAGCTAGTGGAGATCATCTTTGTGTCTTTGGGTTTTACTTTTTCTATTGATGCTCATTTTATCTCTAAGGAAGTTGCGGGGTTTTATCCTTTATGGTTTCCCCGAGGAAAATTCTTTGTGTCTCTTGTCTCTTGTGATTATTGTTGTGCATGTTATTCTTTTAGATAAGATCCTAGATCATATTGATTAAATGAAAAAAATATAATAGTCTCCTTAAAAAAAGCACCAGTTTTGAGTCTATCAACAGTTGAGTTTCAGTTTTTTACCTTATTTTGATTCATAGTTTTTACTCCTCCAGTTGGTCTCTTTTCCAATTATATGGGGTATCTGTCAATGTCTCCTACATTGCATATTTGTGTCATTGGTCCCTTTGTGTCAAAAGTTTCTTAAGTCGCTTTTGTGTCGTGCTCACAGTTCAAGGATTAAACCTTTGTCGACCATTCTATAGTTTCCTTGACCTTTTGTGTCATCCATTCCCTGGTATCAGTTCATTACATCATGTCTTCGGCAATCCTTGTCGTAAAATTATGTAGCAGGTACAAATGCAATTAGTATTTGACTTACCTCGTGTTGGATGATGGAGGATGCCTTAATGTATTCCTTCCAACGGATTTATTTCTATCGACTACAATGCCTCTTGCCCTAGGAATGAGATTTAGATTCTATGACAGTAACTTGGGGATTGCAATCATCAGTGGCAATTTCCCTCGCTATTAGGTAGTGGGAATACCTTACAGTCTCCTCCTCGATGGATTCTTCAAGTGTTCGACTTCAAGTCCTTGTATTCACACTCGTTGGAATGTACTAGGTACCTTCAGGACCATTTTCGTTAATGGTGGTTTCCCTCGCATTTGTAAACGGTTCTCATTACTGACCGGTAATCAAATGGTTTCCTCCATGTTTGACTTCAGCTTCTTTATTCCCATGGTTAGGATCCGTACCTTTTTTGGGTGGTTTGGATTGAATACCTTGGGCCAACAGTAGCATCGTTATCTTTTTTTATTGCCCGAGTTGCGCAAGACCTTGTCACACTTCATATGACATTTTGCTGAGACATAGATCCACCTTGTATTCGTGTGGATATGATCGATTATTGAGCATGGATCCACCTTGTTCATTTGTGGCCATGATTCCTTCAGATTTGATATGGTGCCTTTTTGCATATTGAGTGACCATGATAGTTGCATCAGTTATACACATGTCGGATCCACCTGTATCCTTATGGCGATGATCTGTACATGGACTTGTATGTCCCAGAGATCAGTTTTGTCTAACATTTATCTCTCTTTCAAGTACCTCTGTTTGAGCCTTTTGATCTTGGATTCTCTACTCTCTCCATACTCAGTTGTTTCCTTTATAATGTATTTAGGCTATTGTCTTCCCCTCTAACCTAATACATAAGGGGACATTTATTATAGCCAAAAATGATAATCTCTACCTACAACCACTTTCCCATGATTCTGTCGCATGACGACACTTCATGAAAATCACTAAAAAAAATGCCTATCTTGGAAGAGCCATATCCAGAGTTCTGTAACTCCGTTTGACCTCTTATCTACACCGTTGGAAAGGTATCTGAGTCAGCTAAAAATTTTCATAAGACACCAAATTCTGAAAAACTCCCAGAAGTACCCTTAAAATGAGCATCTTTGACCTATACACAACTTGGCATACATGGTACCCACGTATACCTTTGTATATGCGTTATTTTCGCTGCAACCTACGTATATCGACTTGCATAGGCGATTGTTGTCACTGCATCCCGCGGATTTTTCTTATACACGTAAAAAATGGATGTTTCTCAAATTTTGGGTAGTTTTGGTGGTTATGCAACTGACTCCTTCAGTTGTAACTACTTTGTCTTTGGCCATATCTCTTCAGAAACATATAAATAGAGGTAGAGAGGTCCATGAGAGGGGAATTGAATCATTGCATTGTTATGTTGGAGGAATTGGGGCTCTCATTCCCCCCACCTTTTCCCTAGAAGCTATCTCCTTTTGTTGCAAAGCTTGGAGGCTGAGTTCCTTGGAGAAGAGAAGTAGCAGAACCAGATGAAGGTTTCGTGAGGTGCCCAACTGGAAGAGAAGGTATATTTTTACTTCTTTTCATGATTAATAAAGATGTGATGTTCTTCTTCTTCCCAAATCATTTTTCAATGTGTCATTGAATCTCTGTTTATGATCAGATGTTTATATTAATCATATTAGGATTTCATATTACTTTGATTATCATTATTTTACATGTGGTCATATTGGTTTGAGGAAAGTAGGGTTTGTTTTGCAGGTCTCTTGAAGCAAGAGGAGGATTGAAGGGCTGCTTGGATCAACCTTCGTTTGGCTAAGGTATGAACCATTCCAATATCTGACCTTGTTTATATTTATTTGCAGAACTATATGCATTTCTCTTTCAACCCCAGTACGTTGATGGCCTCTTAAACCCTAGCCATAGGAAACTTTCCTCTATAACACAATTGTAATTTTGGTATCACCTTAATGATTTGCATAGTAGTGGCCATTGGGATGAAATCCATCATCTAGGTTTTGTTTTGAATGATGTTGAGATGCTTCTATGTTCATCAAACTGCCTCAACTCTCAACAACAAAGTCGTGGGTGCACGGTCAAAGTATTGGCCAACATTTCTTAAAATATGGGGGATAGGCAAGACTGGAGGAGAGAGGAAGAAACTGTTGATACTCAAGCCTGGTTTGCTTCTAAATAAAGGAGGACCCCTTTCATTCAAAAGCAATGCCTTTGTTTATTGTTTTCCTTTCATAAATTGCCTCGTAGATAGATTTAATTTCTAGATTTAGTTGTATTTCTAATATCTAGTTAGCTTGATTCGTGTGTTCACTTTGTTTTGGGGTATGCTTAGTAATTACAAGAATTTCCACTTAGCCTATTGATGAATGAATTGAACAGATAATAAAGTTATAAGAACGCTCTAATCACACAAAGTGAAAGATGGTAACTCGTGGTTTACAACTATAATTCGAGTAACAGTTAGTCTAACGTGGTAGATATCTGCATTAGATAATTGATTTATAGTTTAACGGTGTGGTGTGATGGTTTAATTTGGTTGCTTTTACTTTAAAGATTTGATTGTTTAATTTTCTTAGGCTTTTACTTTATTTTCATGCTTTTAAATCTTGTCCAAAGTGTGTTATCTGCCACGTGTGGTGTTCTACCAGAAGTCTTAATGAGATTGCTATTACAGGAACTCCAACAAAACTAAGATTTTATAGGACTTGGAATATCAGCTCTGAGATTTCTGGAATTAGTTTCATTTTGCAAGTTATATTTTATTTGATTCAAGTATTTGTGCTTCGCGAAGCTACAAAAATTGAGTAAGCTATGTTATATGATTACAAGAATACACTCTCTTTGAGTAGAAGTTTTGTGACTAGTTTCCGAGATCAAAGCATAACTTTCATACTTAACTCTGATTTATGAAAATGACTTGTCATGTAGATTATGCTTTAAGATTGATTTGAGATTTGAAACTATGCTTCCTAAAACTATAGGAGTACATTGAACCATCTAAAAATGTACAAGAATATTCTTTACAAAAATAAAAGATTGTGAAGGGGATATACAAAGTAGCTTTTGATGTTTTATTTTGATTCTTGAAAGTGGTGTATTAAGTAGTTTGTATTTTGAATACATTAAGGTTAGTATCATATTTATAGTCAACTTTCTTCCTAATCTTGCATATATTTTGCTTGCATATCATAAGTTTACAAACACCCAGATTTATAATTTAATGTCCAAAATTTATGCATATAAAATTATGGACATATTTGAATATGACACCCATTATGCATGTTGGTTGGTTTGAACAACCTATTGATTGCATTAATAAAAGTCGATAAAAAACATATGTGCATATAGCAATGTTGGGTTTGCAAGCAATTTTCAAGCCATTATAGATATCTTTATAGCACATAAGTTCATTTACATTACTCAAAATTCCATGGTATGCTTCTTTCTCTTCACCATCATAAACCAACATGATCTCATTCACCCACCACATCAATGCCTATGTATGAAATTAAAAAAGGATATCTATGCTTCTTTCTTTTAATTTAACAAAAGAAAACATGTTGCAACTTTGTTGCCCGCTTCCTAACAACATAAAACCATGAAGTCTATACACTATTTCATAATGCAATTGTGGCCTCAACCAAAAACAATCCTAGTATACACATTCATTCATTATCTCTTAACGTAGAGCTATATCTAACATTTATACATGCATATGTGTATAAGAAAAAAACTATGGTTAAGACTCCTTCATGACATTTAATCCAATAGAGATAACACACTTTCAGGAAATGAAACAACACTTAATGGGTTGCATTTCATCTTTGACCAAAGTGGTAGACATTTTTTCAAACACTTTGTGGCTTTCTCTTGGTTATGCACTCCAATTCCTCCATCAAACACCCATTGATGGCTTAGAGGAAAAAAGGTCATGTTGCAAAGTTAATATCTCACAGATTGCAACATTGATATCTGATATTTTGGGGAGCAATTTGACATGGATGTCTAGATCTAGATCCTATATACAAAAAATCACAACTACCCACTTCATAAATTTGGCGATATAGATCAATGTTTATAAGGTGTTTTGTGCAATCCTTTAGTACTCAAAATAAAAAAGGCCCATATTATATACTTAATATCTCTCAAAAGACAAGATAGATATATGAGATCATTTGTGAGCATGTTAACAAGTGTGTGGAACCGCGCAAAAAAATTCACTCCTACCCATTTGATATTTGTGAGACATACATAAATCTTTACAAGGTGTTGTACACATTCCTACAATGCTGAAAACTCGAGAATTTTACCATTTTTAAAACTACCAAAGTTCTTTCAATTTTAAAACTCGAGAATTTTACCATTTTTAAAACTACCAAAGTTCTTTCAATTTTAAAACTCGAGAATTTTATCATTTTTAAAACTACCAGAGTTCTTTTACTTTGAACCATTGATTGGCACTAAGTAATGTATTTTTTTTATACATCTATGAATCTATTCCAAAATATTTCAATAAGTTTTTACAAGTTTTGGTTCATTCATTGCGCCCATTTATTAATCCTAATGGGATAAGAAAACCTTCCACTTAGTTATTTTATCAAACCATTGACATGCAAGAAATTGCAACACTTTTCCAAATCTGATTTGCACATGACTTGATCAAACAAATGAGGCATCATCTAAAAGAAATTTGCATTCAAAATACCATAATAATGATATCATGTACGAAATCATTCTACAATATTGAATCCATAAATAAGTAACAAACGTGCAATTGCCTTTTGCAAGATGAACCTCCAAGCAACTATGGGAGGATTAATTTTCTCCCAACCATAGGCTATTCCACTATAGGATGAATGCCACACATGTGACGGATATGAAATCACCATGGCAAAGAAGATTGGCATGGTTCCAAAACCCCCTTTTTCGCTAAAGGCTTCCAACATAGCAACCAAGCCAGCATCCATTGTTTCTTTGTTCAATCTCTTAATTAGCACAGCTCTTGGACCTTATCTCTTGCTCCATACAACACAATAAGTCATCATTTTTCTGCTCTTCAATCTTTTGGGCATGCGCTTCCTTTAAGTCATCATTTTTCTGCTCTTCAATCTTTTGGGCATGCGCTTCCTTTCAATGCTCTTCTATATGGCGAATGTGAACCTAGGATATTGCCTATTTCCAGGTTTCATTTCCAATGTTGTGAAACTTCTTGAACATGGATTTTATAGTTCTTATGACAACCTAACAATCCAACAATTGTTCTTTGAACAACCTAACAATCCAACAACCTTTATGGATTTGAGATAGTATCTCATTGCTCTTTAATGGTGTATAAGCTCACCTAAAAGCTTTGTTTTCCTCTCTCCAAAGCTCATAGGAGAGTTGGGTTGAGTTTTCTTCCTTCACGCCCTTCTTTCCTCTCCAATAATACTTTTTTTATCAAGCTTCTCCTCATTCAAATTTCCATCTATGAAAGAATGAGTGTGAGGGAGGATTCTTTTCTCCCCCCATTCTTGGTTCTTTAAAGAGAAGGTAGTTATTGAAAATTGGAGCTAGGCACTTTTGCATAGGAATACTATATTCTCATATACATATTTTCCCTTTCACATAACTAGGCTCTCAATTTAGCATAAACTCGAGGATAAATGGAAATAGGACAATCAAAAAAATGAGGCATTAAATGGTGCAAAGCATCATCATAAGGCATCAGTCAGTTCCCATTGGACCCCCTTACTTTTCCCTAAGGTGGACCCATAGCCCATCTGTGTCCCCATCATTAGCCTTGAAACCCCTTTAAACCTTTTATCAATATTACAATGGTCATGTTTGTCAATGTTCATAAGAACCATACACCTACCTCGTGGCATTGAGAATAACATTATTACAAAATAAACAATATCAAGTTCAAAGGGTGGAGACCGAGGTACTACACCACCAAAGGACCTAGATTACAAAAGAGGGTCAATAATTTGAATAGGGAATTACCATCCCGTCTCCTCCATGACACATGAATACTATGATGACCCCACCTCATACAAACACATGCCATGCAACATTGATGTGGTAGTTAATTAATACACTGGCATCAACCCCTACACTTCTTCAATCCTCTAACATGAGGGATTAAGCACCATATGATGGAAAAGACGAGTGATTTGGGTGGATTTGTTTGGCCTAGGATTGGGATATGGCTTGAATTAATTTCCCTTGGTCTAAAGTACAACTAGTCCAAGCATAGGCATCAACCCCTACACTTCGTCAATCCTTTAGCATGAGCAATTAAGCACTATATGACGGAAAAGACGAGTGATGTGTGTGGATTTATTTGGCCTAGGATTGGGATATAGCTTGAATTAAGCACTATATGACAGAAAAGACGAGTGATGAGTGTGGATTTATTTGGCCTAGGATTGGGAGATGACTTGAATTAATTTCCCTTGGTCTAAAGTATAGCTCGTCCCAGCATAGGCATCAACCCCTACACTTTTTCAATCGTCTAGCATAAGGGATTAAGCACTATATGATGGAAAAGACGAGTGATGTGTGAATTTATTGGGCCTATGAATCAACCCCTACCCTTTTCAATCCTCTAGCATGAGGGATTAAGCACTATATGATGGAAAAGACCCCTACACTTTTTCAATCCTCTAGCATGAGGGAGGCACTATATGATGGAAAAGACGAGTGATGTGTGAATTTATTGGGCCTAGAAATCAACCCCTACACCTTACACTTTTTCAATCCGCTAGCATAGGGATTAAGCACTATATGATGGAAAAGACAAGTGATGTGTGAATTTATTGGGCCTAGGATTGGGATATGGATTGAATTAATTTCCCTTGGTCTAAAGTACAGCTCGTCCAAGCATAGGCAACATGCAAATTTATTCAAATTGGAATTGTGATACTCTAATGCTTCAAACTATGGCAATTTCTCCCCGCCCAAGCAATGGGCAAAATTGTGCATTATGTTGGTAACTAAGTTTATCAAGCAACAAGGGAGAAAGGTGGCTACAATGGCACATTGACATTAAAAGAGTGACACTGCATCTTCTATGAGCTCAGCAAAATGAAGAGAAGAGTGACATTATGTGAAAAGGAAACAACAAAACCACATTGTAGCATATTGAATTCAACAAAGGGAGAAAGCTGGCTACAATGGCACATTGACATTATAAGAGTTAAAAAAACATCTTATATGAGCTCAGCAAAAACGTATTGTAGTATATTGAATTCAACCAAGGGAGAAAGGTGGCTACAATAGCACATTGACATTACAAGAGTGAAACTACATCTTGTATGAGCTCAGCAAAATGAAGAGAGGAGTGACATTATGTGAAAAGGAAACAACAAAAACGCAATGCAGTATATTGAATTCAACCATCCGCTAGAATAAATTAAAATACATTACAAGAGTGAGACTACATCTTGTTTGAGCTCAGCAAAACGAAGAGAGAAGTGACATTAAGTGAAAAGGAAACAACAAAAACGCATTGTAATATATTGAAGTCAACCATCCGCTAGCATAAATTGAAATATGAAGTTAAGAGGCACATCCAGATGAAAGTTTGCACTAGGTATACTTGTGTAGTTAACACTGCAAAGCACATACTAGAAATCTAGGAATGGAAGAAAGCAGATGAAGCATTCATTGAAACTCATTCTAGAAAGCACTCGGGGCTCAATGAGTAATGTGGAACATTGTAATAATTAGTTGGAAAAATCATGACCTATCTCGACCTCCCTCTGAAGATCCCTTTTGTTGACTCAAACCCATCTAAGAACCCTCCATGGCCTCTCTTCAGCCTTAGAGGAACACAAGGAAACAGCATTGTCAAATTCTAGCACCAATGGATGGCACAAGTGAAGTTACATTCTTATGCGGATAATGTTGAAATTAAGCCACAAGAGGACATGCAATCGGAACCTACCTTCGGTAGTGATTCTCTCTTCAAGCCTTAATTGTTTTGACGTGTTACCTCTTGCTTAAGCGAACTTACCAAGCCTAATATGTTTTGTCGTGTACCTCTTGCTTAAGCGGTATGTAAAATAGTGCACTTACCAAGCCTCTAAATGCTGGAACAGTAAAGACGAACCGTGTAAGAAAATGGAAATACAAGTTTACACTTTGGGTATTTCACTATAACCACCAATAACCTTTTGTACTACAAAGTTAACCAGCTCAACAACATTTTCTAATATCAGAAAAAATATAAACAAATAAAAACATTCCACCAAAGAAAGCCCTTGCATTTTCTATTAACCTTTACTGATTATGATGCATCCAACCAATAAGCACACTAACATCAAATTAATTTATGCATCCAACCAATAAGCACCCTACCATCAAATTAATTTATGCATCCAACCAATAAGCACACCAACATCAAATTAATTTAGGCTTGAAACTAAAAGATAAAGGGAGCACTGCCCTTTTCTGTTGTCCTTTATTATTACGCTGCATCCAACCAGTTTGAAGAGTAAACACACAAAGATCAAATTAAAGTTGGCCCAAGACTAAAAGATGATTTATAAGGGCGAGCTTTTAAAAGAAAATGTGCAAAAAGTTACTTTGCATGGTGCCAAAATGCAAGAAAATAATAATAAAAGGCTGAACAGAGCCAGAATAACAAAAAAAAGCAAGCTGTATAACGTTAATCACGTGGCGTGACGCAGAAAGATTAATAAATCCACGACAATATTCAACTAATTTAAATTTAAGACGATCTTTATACCAAGAGCATGCTAGCATTCGATGTCAATGCAACTTCAAAATAGGTCTTAAATTCATTAATAAAGGCCAAGTTGCATACATTGTCCACGTAATATAACACTGAGATAAAATGCATCCATAACAATATTTAACACTTCAAAATACAAGGTAATCTTCTTATATGTCTACAGCATCCTAGCACTCCATATCAATGCACCTCCATAATAGGTATTTTTATATCCATGGCCACCATTAAACATGATCTAAATAGTACGATCACCGAATAATCCAATGCACCTCCATAATAGGTATTTTTATATCCATGGCCACCATTAAGCATGATCTAAATAGTACGATCACCGAAGAATCCATGTAGAAAGTAACACAATTTTGTTTTACTTGAAGCGTAAAAATAATCCTTCATTCACAACAACTTCATAGTCATACTAACATTTCTAATTTGCAATACAATGCTGCCCTGCAAATTCATTTTCATTCTCTGTCCATCAAAGGATGGGAGCATCCTAAATTTTTATCTCAAACTGATAGCTACCACAGCCAAAAATCATCAGAAGCAAGTACAGATCATAGACACTGGCCAAACTCTAGATGCATTATTTAAATAAGACTAGTCAATTATCATGACTGTTAGTGTTTAAGGAACATCGACGAACTTGTCATGAAAGTTCAGTATCTTTCATGGACATTTATAATATCACATTGAATCCACAAAAAGAAATAGTTAGTGACAAATCTCGTTGCGATTTTCTATATAATTTTCATGCTTATAACAGGATGAGTCACTTTTTCTCCCCTATTTTATCAATTCAACATAATTTTACAGATGACAGACCAGATTCACACTCTATACATTTTGGCCTTTCCAATTGATGTACAAGTGTGCATTTGTCGACAATAAGTCAACCATCAAGCTCTCTTTTGAATGGAATATTGAAACACTTCCATTGACATGCTGACCGATGCCCACTCAATGGACGCAGCATGCTTTCAAAGATGGATTAATATTACATAGATTCCTACAATCTTACTGACACAAAATCATCAGCATCAAAACCAAAGCATTGCACAGCCCGAACATAGCAAGTAAGATGTGAGAAAGAAAGCATTCACTTCCTCCTGTAACTGAGGTGACTAATGGGAAGCTCGAGACAATCTGCATTTTCTCAAACACGGTACAAATTACTTTCAACATAATTTGAGCTGTATGAACCTTCCTCCATAGAAAATATAACAATTTACAATGACTTCAAACGAGTAGGAACTTCACCTGTTTCGGGCAGGGTACAGAACAGAATTATATTCTAGGGTTCAGAGTGAATCAATTGTCATTATGTATAAAACATTTATAATGTCAATCGTTGGATTGTACGCAGATAAGAACTCCAGAGACAACAATCCAGAATCTAGAGTTTATACAAAGGTGGCTCCCAAATACATTGCAACTGATACAAAGCTGCCACCAATGTCTGCCATGAAGCCGCTAAAAAGTGATTAGTATAATACTCTATGAGAATATCATACACAAAATATAGCTAAAATGAAATAACAGTGCTTAAACCATGAAAAGAAAAGAACTACAACCAATCCATCATGACCAACGAGATCGAATTTACTCAATATATCATGCACATAACAAACTGAATTTACTAATGCACGACAGAATTGCTTGCAGAAATCAGCATGAACATCATTTCCATGAATATCTTCTCCTATACTAGATCTTTCTAATTTACGAATTACTTCAATTTTCTGGATTTACAAAAAGGAAAATGGACACTAAAAAATATAAGTCAGTTCAAAATGGAATAAGCCTGCACAAAGGTTTCAATTCCATCATTGACTATTCCATGTAAGCAAATTTTGAAAGAGCGCCCACATTAAAAGTAAATGGCATTACCTCAAAATGTGAATGCAATACAATACTACCTTTTAAAACACAATCATATACAGGACAACAGGTTGTCACAAAAAAGCAGCAGCAGGCAGATCAAGGGAATGGATGGTTTCCTGTATTGGATTCTGAAGCAAGTTAAGATGACACTAATGATCCACGGACCTCAGAATGCTGCAATGCCATCAACACTTCTCATTTTAATAACTTAAAATATGCTAAAGGAATTTATAATAGAACTAGTGATCGACGGACCTCAGACTCCTGCACAGCCAAATAACTCAAAATATGCTGCAGCTAACCAAGCTAACTAAGTCTGCTCACAGCAACAATGGGATCCACCTGCTAGGACAGACAAAAGAGCAATAAGCAACCTAACAACTGGAATCCCATACTGTGGATGAAAAAGAGAGGTATCTTACTACAGCTAAATAACTCAAAATATGCTGCAGCTAACCAAGCTAACTAAGTCTTCTCACAGCAACAATGGGATCCACCTGCTAGGACAGACAAAAGAGCAATAAGCAACCTAACAACTGGAATCCCATACTGTGGATGAAAAAGAGAGGTATCTTACTACATACTTTATTGAGCACCAAGGACTAAATTACGAACACACTAATCTCCATGGAGATTGTTGAAGCTTTTAAATGAAAATTTGAAAGAAGTGTGCATGTAACACTGTTCCAAAATTGAGCCCCACAATCTAATGAATTCTGCTTTGCCAGAAGAATATCAAGAGTTGGAAGGGTCCTTGGCAAGTTGTCCCATCTGATTTGCAAGATCATTCATGTTAGGTTCACTCTCCCACCATTCCCCAGCTCCAGGTCTTTCCTCTGGCCCCGGCATACCAGTCCCTGGAAAATCACCTTCTCCATCAGCCCCCGATTGAATAGATTGAGGGTTTTCACTAAAAAGTTGATCCCAAAACGGATCATTACTCATCTCACAGCCCAGAACTGATTTGGGTTCCTCTTTGTTTATACAGAAATCAACATCTCCTGGCAGGTCCAGCTCTAAGCCAATCAGATCTGTATTTTGTTCTTCTGAGCACCCAGTCTCTCCAAAGGAAACAAGATATTCCTCACCTTGAAGATCATCCTCAGGTTGGCAGCTCTCAACATGCTTACCTTTGGCAAGTGCTGAAAGGGAGGGAGGCTGCAAATGAGACATTGCGGGGATTTCTAAGGCAACTGGGTTTGGAACACCTTCCTGAATCACTTGCTCAATTCCCTTTATAGCCATCAACTCTCCTGCCAATGTGCTGCTCTCCTGTATGTTCTCTCCTGTACTTCCAATCTCACTAAAAAGTGCTCTCAAAGGACTGGAAGGTGGTTCAAGTTTTGGGCCCGATCCTAACTCAAGCGTATCAATCAAGACAGACTCAGTATTATCACTTGGATTGGGCCGGTATCTAATTATTTGACCCTCACTAGATTGCCCCAAGTCCCCTTCCGGGGCCTGCTGCTGCCTTGGCAAACGTTTCCTCTTTCTAGCTGCAGCCAGTTGCCTTTTTTCCTTCTGTTGAACTAGCTGTGCTAGGAAGCTGGGATTCTGCATAGCTTTAGCTAGAAAAGACATCATCTGCTGGTGTCTCTGCTCTGTAGCCTGCAAACGCTGGTTCATTGCTTGCATTTCAGATTCAGTATTATGTTGCTGTTGCCGTAATCTAACCAGCTCAAGCATTAATACATTCTTATCACGCTTTAATCTCTCCACCTCACCTTCTAGCCCAAATTTTCCAACTTCAACACAAGACCCAAGAGAAGGTGACAACTGCTGAATCTGAACTGGTTTGCGACGGTGAATGTTCTTTAACAAATTCTTCTGCCCACGCAAGAACCCTTCATTTGCAAACTCCCAACGATCTGGGTCAACCTTCCGAAATCCCTGAGAAGAGAAGACAAACACACAAAAACCACAATCAGAGACACATAAACTCAAACCAAAGGAAAAAATCCCGAGGGGTTCGGAAAGATTAAAACAATATTCTCAATCAACTATTCAATTTTATGTACGGTTAACTCGGCTAACTAGTAACACCAGTTGTTCAAACATTCCACTTAAACAGAATAAAAAGTGTCTAGGGCAAATCAGTTAATTTAAACATCAGAATTTAAGATCAATTAGCTCTATATTACTGTAGATTAACTAGGTTTTATTTCACTTTATAGTTTAGAAACTGAATAACTCCAAAGTTAAAGTTGCTCACATTTCTATTAGTTAAAAAGCTAAGTAGTCTGGGTTTGTGGCTGTGGGTGAAGAGACATGTGCAAGTGCAGGTATATAGGTGGGGGCAGGGATGTCATTTTTGAAATCAGGATGTGAGGTTAAAGGGGAGATGCATATCATGTATGTATAAAATATATAGAAGTTTAAAATGGAAATAAGATTTATGAGAAGAACAAAAGCTTAATGTAAAACCCTGTGATCTAAACCATAAAACCAAACTCTATGTTATTGAACAATGGCACTATGAAATTTTTATGAGTCTGCCAATACTCAGGGGGGAGGTACACAGTTCTAACTTCTAATAAGTACAAATCTGGAGGAAAGCTTAGTACATGCAGAGTCTATATTTTGGCAAAAGAAAACACAATTCCTCCCTTTGCACAATTTCCGTACATAAAACACACATATTGAACCCCTATATCAGCTAGTTGGGCATGAAATATACAGGTCAAAAGCTTACAGTAACTAACTGGACAAATTCATGTAACAGATTACAGCCTACAGGACATAGAAAATCCAAAGTACACTGTAAATTATGTTGCAGGGCACACTGTACATTATGTTGCAGGGCATGGTGAATGTCAAGGGAACCTTAAAAATGATAATTAGACCATGTAAATCAGAATTTTGGATTATTTTGAGCGGATGTCCCTTGAGTTTTTCAGGGGACACCTTCCCACATGCAGGAATTGGCCCTTGGGATGCATCTCCCAAGACAAGGAAACATTTAATGATAATAATATCAGACAAATGGATATTAAATGTTCGATAAATATTAGACCAACAAAAGAAAAGGGTACTTCATTAATTTAACTAATTATAGTAACACTAATGCACATCAAACATACGTTTAATGAATATAATAATATCAGATGGATGGATATTAGAGATTCAATGAATATTAAACAGGGAAAAACAAACAAACAGATTATCCATGCCACTCAAATCCGAATTTAGGCAAACTCAGCCGAATTGAATACTTGATTGAATTTAAGAGGGCCAATTTGATGGAATTCTGCTACTATGCTTCATACAATGAAAAAAGAAAGAAAAAAATACATGTAATCACCTTTACGATAATTTGCCCATGTCAAGCTGACAAATTTACATGGCCTCCATTGTACAATACTGGCCATATTTGTCATCATTTTGTTTTCAACTACTCCATTATTCTTGGTGTATTATTTGCTTTATTAGGGTCATTGTTGTTCCTAACATGCTTAGTACCAATATCAACAAAAACTGTATCTGCTCTAATATGTGCTCCATTGTTTACATCAATCTAGAGAGTCCCACAAGAAGTTATAAATAAAATGCACTAGGCTATTCTGAATAGCAACTAAACCTAAGTTCAAACTATTTGAAACCTTCTAGCATTTAAGATACCTGATGATCTTACCTTTTAATTCTTTATAGTCTACTACAAAGTGCTATCTCATATCAAAATTGGGAAGAAATTGGGCCACCTATGTTAAACAGTGTTCCCAACATTGCACACGCATTGAAAATATACCAACCACTCATCAAAGACTGTCCACTTATAACTCAAACAAAAAAATTTACAGATTACATGTAGTTAAATGTAAATTTTATGCTACATTGTCAAGGTCTAAATCTCCGAAGTGAAATTATAACATTTCATTTTAAAAGAGAGTTGTATAGTACTACATAGAAGTAAATGTAACCCAAACAATGTTCACACCAACATAAATGTGATAAGCATATCACAACAAGGGAAACAAGAAGCCCAACCCTGTCCATCGGAAGAGAGAGTCTAATCTCTGATGGCACATCTACACAGTCAACTTCATCCAGACTGCTCCTCGTTCATTTTATATAGCCTGGCCAGGTATTTTGAGAAGCAGGCTTTGTTTGCTCATTGGCTCTGGCCGGTATGGTCTTTTGCTTCCTATGTTTCTCAACTCTCGACTCTTTGACCAACAGCTCTCTAGGAAAAATTCCAAAATTGATATTTCCTTCTATATATCTCCATTATTAAATACTAAATAATATCCAAATTCATTTTAATGATTGGGTTCATTACACCCCCTTAATTTATTTTTCATATTATCTTGTCATAAATAGTGTCTCTTATTTCCCATTAAAATACAAAATGATACTTGTAAGTCTAAATAGGAACAAATCAGATGCCTTCCTATGTGGCCTCTTCAAGCTAAACTCAGTGGTGCTTCGAAGAGAAACCCAAGAAAACATAGGGAAGGAAGGGTGATCAGAAACAACTTAAACTAAAAAAGAATATTCAAGCCAAAAGCGACGAATTGGACTATGAAAATACGTCATAAGTTTTACCATATTCCATTTGTGTAGGCACCGAGGAGAGAAGACCTCGTGTCTGAACTAAGAAATTAAAAATTTAAAACTAGTAACTAATTAAGTAGAATGAAAAGTACAAACAGCTATTTTATCTAGGAGACCCATGTTTGCAGGTTGAAGAAGGCCCTTTACAGGTTGAAGCAAGCACCATGTGTATGGTAATTCCATGAATGATGAGTATGTTTTATGTTTGGGTTTCTCTAAAATAGATGCAGATTCCAATCTTTACTATTTGACAGATAATTTTAATCTATTTGCTTTACTCTTGTAAGCAGAGATGATTACAAGAAGTTCAAGGAAATTCATAGCATGGTGCAAGGGAGAGTCAACTGAGGAATTTGTATTAAAGAAATTGGCTTGATGAACTATTTCTTGCGTCCAAAGGGGTGGCAAAATTCAGGGGAGGTCTTCTTCAGACAAGGCAAGTATGCAGTTGAGATTTCAAAGATACTCCTATGATACCAAATCTTAGGTCATTTGTTCATTCAGATTCAGGTTTGATTGATCCATTTGTGTAGAGGTAGTTGTTAGGTTCCCTTGTATATGGTAAACACTAGATCTGATATTTGTTTTGCAGCTAGCACCTTGAAATAGTGTATGATGGAGCCCAAGCAATTTCATTGGGTTGCTACAAAACATGTGCTCCAATACTTAAAGCGCATAATGCATTTTAGTTTGAGGTATGTTGGTGCTGGAGAGTTGGTGTTGCATGGGTTTACACATTCTAATTGTGTAGGTAGTGCCAGTGATAGGAGGAGCATCTCAAGATGTTGCTTCAGTTTGGGTTCAAGTGTGGTTTCCCGATCCAAATGTAAGCATGCTTCAATGGCACTTAGCTAAACAAAGGTAGAGTGCATGACAACCAACCCTGCTAATTATAAATCCATCTAGCTTCGCAAGTAATTAGCAAAGTTGACATATTAGACATTGAACAAAATTGTGATTTACTGTGACAATCAAAATTGTATCATAAACTATCTAAGAATCCTATGTTCCATGATCAGTCCGAGCATATTAAGATTGGGTACTATTTCATCAGAGACAAGGTCCAAAAGGGAGCAACAGTTCCTTAATACATTCCTATAGATTGATACGTTACAAATATCTTGACCAAGCCCCTAGGGAAAAAGGGAAGTTCTAGATGTCCAAGGAGAGACTTGGATTGGTGGAGAACTTGTCCTCACTAAAGGGAGTGTGTGTTTTCACCTGTGTAGCTTAGGTTGTGTTCCACCAATGGCACTTTCGTCTTCCAACAAAAGTAGACAGTAGCAGCAATATGCCCTCCTTCAGCAATTTCATACATTAGTTAATTAGGGCACAAGGGCATTTATGGAGGAGAGAGAGACAGGGTACATGCATGACAAAAGCATGCATACGCCATCCTGAGTTCAGTTCAGTTTTATTTCTGACTTTTGCTCTAGTTAGTAGTTAAATACACAATTAGTTCGAAGGCATAGTTCACTAGAACTAGATAGACCAGGCGCTGATGCACATGTATTCTCAATCTTAGTTCAAATCTCTAGGAGGATGCATGCTTGCACCTCAGTTCATCTCCAATAGAGGCACATTTCACTTGGCTCATTTATCGATGCAAAGAAAGTGCATTAGGGTTAGGGTCTGATACTTTCAATTGGCACATTGTTGTGCATGTGTCCAGATTCATTCTACCTTCTCTTTCTCCTAGTCTGTATTCATTCTGCCTTCTCTTTCTCCTAGACTGTAAAGGAGTTAGAGAGCGGACATCTGAGCTCTTCGAGAGTTAGTTTGAGGATTCATTAACTTGATGTTTTCAGATTTGAATAAAAACAGAGATACTGATTTGAGTCTCAATCCTGAGCATTTTCCTTGTGTATATGATATTTGTGTTTTCAGTATTGTATGTTCGTAGATTAAAGCATTCATAAGTTGCAGTTTTGATTAAAGATTAAAGTTTTCAGTTACATAGTTTTGGGAGTAATATTCTGAGTGCATAATCTGCTTACCATGTGCTAAAAATGAACAAGAAGTTAGGGCTAACACCCATATATGGGACCTTGTCTTATGGATGTACTAGTGGACCTTTCCAATGAAAGCTTTCAGGGCCAATCTTTTTGAAAAGGGATGGTATGTTATGTCCCACCCTAGTAATGTAGTAAAGTCCTAAGGGCCTATTAATATTAGAGATGGTATTAATATTAATGTCATGGATGTGGGATCTGGATCCACATGTCCCGTTGCACATGATATAGGCACCTATGGTTTTAAAATTTAATATATGGTTTCAGGGTTAACATAGTTATTGTAATCCTCATGTGCTTATCAAATATCAATTATCTTGTATCTCTTGCTTATGCAAATGTATTTGGATGCTGCCCCTCAAAGTGGCTAGCAAGTTTCCCCCACTCGAATCAGGTGGATGTTACAAATCATTGCTATTGCATTGTTATTATTTCATTGTTGCTATGTTTTCTGCACTATTCTAGTGAGTCACTAGTGACTCAATGGTTGACTTTGGATCTTAACAGAGTTCTATACCTTTATTATCACTCTAGTTAATAAACTATCAAAAGTATTAACATACATCAATCATTATTTCTATCATGAACCAATGTGACAATTCTCCACAAATCACACCTTTTGATTCTAGTTATGTAAGTTAGCATCTAAAGTTTTTACGCTATGCCCCACTTTTGTTGGTGAGTTATTACCTAAGACTATGTTTCCTTTCTTATTATTTTTTGTGGATTCAAATGACTTTGCCAGGGGTGCACACTGAATCTGCAGATGTTGGGCATTGTCCTCATATCCATGTTTGGGGCCATATCCAACTTGGTGCCGAATAGGAGCACTCTTCTATTAGCAACACTTTCTGACATAACTTCTGAGTGGTAGCTTGCATCTCCTTACATCTTGCAGGATGAAATCTCATTGCAACTACTCACCATCGAAGATAAGTATTTCATGCATGCGAGAGGTTTCCACCTATACTGTCTTTATGAGTCGACTTCAACTGTCGGGTTTATACAGGCTCAATCTGTGCCATGATAACTCAATTTCATCTTCTTCATCAGTCAGTGATTATTAGTAGAATAATCTCTTGGTGATTTCATGGTGCATTGATGTAGCTAGCATCTCCCCCACTTACTCAGAATTTCTCTATTCTAATTTCATTGCAGAAATTCTTTTGTTGAGGTACTATAATAAAGGTTGCACCTTTTCTGCCTCTATGCATATAAAAGATAGCAATTATGGATGCATTGTTCATTGCGGTCAACAACGGCTGGTATAGACCTTGGTGACTTGTACCTTCAACTCTTTCATTAGATTGGTAATGTCTTGAGACGATGGCAATGAGGATCTGGAACTACTCTCATCTGGAAACATCCACATCTTTCATGTATATTATGTGGGCATTAGGCTTGGGTCCTTTGTCTTAGTCTTCTTGTGAAGAATTTGTCACACTCTGCAGGGAATTTTACTCATTCCCTTAACCAGGATATGGTCATCTCCTATTCTCTGGATATGCAAGGATTATACAAGGGGCAATGTTTTCAAGTTCTACACCTTTTTGCCTATATAAGCATCTATATATGTTCCACTAAAGAAGGCGTTTACTGCAGCTTTATTATTTTCCTTTTCATCTCTCTGTTGAGGGTCTTTTGTCTTTAATAAAGGCTGCCTACTGCAGATTTAGTCCCCACATATGTTGGATCAACTGGAAGCGGTGAGACGCACATTCGGGACGTCCCGAAACGTTTCAGGTGGAGTTTCGGAGTCCCCGGGACGCCCGAAACGCCGGGAGTCCGGGACGCATCCCTGTGTAACACTGGTTATTACACTACATATCCTAATTTATAAATAGTATACCTATATAAATGATGGATTTGACATTGTCGTCTACTAATTGTCTACTAATTTAGACAAGGCAAATCGTGAAAATCTACTTAAAGAGTTTTTCCAAGATGAACAAATAGAGAAAACCATCATCTAGGCTCTAATGTTAAATGTTATGGTCTAGGTCCCCAATGTTAAATTACTAGTATTGTAAAGAGAAAATGTATATTGCTAAATAAGAGGTAAATGTTAAACATGTAACTCATAACATTAAGGCAGAGTGTGTAACATATTTGCATTGTGATGAATAGCCATGCACATTGGGCGAAAGCTCATTATATTTAATGGCTCGTGCAGGGAATAACAGGCATTCTTTTATTACAATAAATGTCTGTACCGTAGAATTCTTCCAGCCCACTCAATACTCTTTTAATATAGAATGGCCAAGCACTTCAAGGAGTGAGCTACACTCGCCTGCAATAGCTTTTCAGGTGAGCCCCTTCTGCTTTACACGCGTCCCACCTCCTCCCTTGAAAATTCTCTATTCTCTATGAAAATCCTACAATGATCTTTTATTTTCACTCACCACCATTCCATAAAAATCAAGAGGCCACTTGAATGATTCGATTCATAACCATTCCTTTCATTTAAATTAATTTTTGTACTTATTCTGTCTTTCTTATAATCTTATGATAAATTCACGGACTTTTAAATATTCAATTAAATTGCCATGCGGACTGAGAACGATAACATGTATTCTGTGATATATATTTGCAGGACAATTTGGGTAATTTATGCCCTAGACCGGAATGTGATTCAGGGCCTGCCTTCTGTGAGATACTTGCACTGGAGTCCATCGAATGTTACATCTTCCATAGCAGCAGGAATTCCAAATGCCACAGAGCTGACACTCATGCTTTGAGATGGGCATTGTCCCAAAATTATGGAAGAAGGCTATTCTTCATCAATATAATCCCCAGAACATCCTTACAATGGTATCACTTCAGTCCACTAATCGCTGGTTCTTGATCAACAATAACAATACCAATCCAAGATTTTTTCAGAAAGTTCTAGAAGCTAACTTTTCCAAAGAATATATTCCACATGGTTATATCCTATCCCAGTTTATCCAATGCACTCTATACCTTTATCAGGAAGCAGAGAGCCTATATTCTGCATCATGGTTATATTCTATTCCAGTTTATCCAATGCACCCTATACCTTTATCCGGAAGCAGAGAACCCACTGTTTATAGCTTCTGTTTAGTCATACACGCCAATAAACTGAATCACAGACGCTGTTTAGACAAAATTTCCAAGAACATGCCCAACATTCTAAACCAAATATGAACCCCAGAAACAGCGGTAAGGACAATATACCCAATCCCATGTTATATTGAATATTCTCTCCCCTAAATATTGTCAGTTGTACCTGCATAAAAATGCAATCCAGCAATGGGCCATCACAACTTACAGCTCGTCTTAAATTACTCTGATAAAACTCCCTCACTTAGAACCCATAAATTTCCCTCACTAAGACCCTGCTCACTTAAAACCCATAAATTTCCCTCACTTAGACCCTGCCCAAACAGACCCAGACAAAAAGTCACGGCGTACCTTACCCACGCACTCACATAACACATCCCACAGAAAGGGGGGCAAGCCGAGTAAACACATTTCATCCTGCAACCAATTAACCACATGTTTGTTTGTTGAAGGACCACCATCCATGAGGACACATTGCTGTAAAACTCATGGGATATTGAGAACGGTGTAAAACAATCAACCATATGTTTTATAAAAGGCTACTAACCATGTAAACACATTGGTGTAAAACTTATGGGATATTGGGACTTATTTGATGCCCCGGGCTGACCTCGTAACCAAACCTCAATGAACCAATATGAGATAACACACTGGAGGAATCTTTGACACAGAAGATAAGACGCATCAATAATCATAATGCAAAAGCCGTTAGAAAAATAAAACACTCCACAGAATCAATACCCAAAAAATATTTAAACAAAACACTGACCTAAATCCAACTTATCCAGCAAAGATCATGATACAATATCGCTGTAAACAAGATTGAAGGGAACAGGGGAACTCACATAAGTATTAAGCTGGCGGACGAAGCTAGAGAAGTTGTTGTGCTTGAAACACCGGGGTAGCTGGTTTTGAGAAAATTCGGGAGGATTCCACACAATAAAACTGTTGCCCGCGTTGTTCCAGGAGACCACTGCGTCCGTCGAAGGATCATCCACCATATCGTATGTCTTGGTGAGAAACGGAGGAATGGCACTGTTTTGCAATCCCTCCATGGGCTGGGGCGGGGCAGGTGGCAATTGTTTCGAATTCTCATCTACTAAACCACCAAAGATTGAGGAGCTAGAACCTTCTCCGGAGGTCGCCATTGTGAGTAATTTTCTGACGGTGCCTTGTCTTCTTTGAATGTGTTTAATGGGGTGTTTTTGCCCCCAAAAAATCAGGCAAACCCAACTCAGAAACCGTCTCTGGATCAATAAAAGAAATTAGGATTCGAGATACCAAGTTCAAATATTCGAGATACCAAGTTTTTAGATTGAGTTCAGAGTTCAATACGGTTGGTTATCGCCATTACCCATCTGGGTAAACCTTAACAAAACTCCTGAGTGAATGAGATGTCGTTGAAATGAAGTATCCGAATTATTTTATTGGGCTTCAAGCCCCCGGCCCCGCTGTCTCTAGAAATATCTGGAGTCTCAGATGGTTTTTCTTTCATTGTTTTTACCCAAAAGGGAAAGGCTAAGGAAGGTGCAGGGGCGGCGGGTAAGGGTACAGATATTTTTGTATGGGGTTTGTGTAAGAAATAGTTTAGTGTATGGCGTTCCTTGGGGTTGACATGCAGTGAACAAGATATTAGTTTTATGTCAAAAGATATGGCCAATTTTTATTTATAAAATAGTATATTTTGTAAAAAGATAGGTCCACTCACACTAAATGTCTAAGATCTTTCCCGTGTCACTACGTTTATGATTTTTGACCGCATTTCACTGCGATCATCCCATGTGTGCCATACCTTTTGATGACGTGTGCAATATGTAAAATATTTTTGTTAATCAAAGCTCTACTGTAATGAAAAATATGGATTACCTTTATAGTCAGTTTACAGCTAAGTTCTCTTATTTTATTTTATATGTATAAACATTCTTTGAGAATAGAAGGACCTAGACTACTCAAACAATAATTTATGATAATCCTCATCTCGGGATTGCATAGATCTGAGTGTGGCAGGTATTCTCTTGAATAGAAGAAGTTAAGTCAATTTAAGTATTTTTTGAAAAGGAACCCAACGTGTGGAGTGGACAATACATAACAAGGAGAATTATAAGTGGAGTGGACACTGTAGCCATTATAAGGAGAATTATGAAAAGTTATTTAAAAGTTAATACATTGCAATTTTATTCGACAATACATGACATAAAACAATGAAAATTAGAATGTAGCTTCATAAATGGCATCTTCAAGCACCTTGAATTTAGCGAAAATTAAGATGTAGCTCTATAAATGGCATCTTCAAGCATCTTGAATTCTTTGTTGGGTTCGTCATCTTCAAGCACCTTGAATTCTTTGTCGGGTTCTTTATTACACGTGACTTTTGCTAATTGATACTTATAATAAGATTTTTCTTTGTAACTAGTAGTTTTAGCTTTCAGCCACGATGACTATCTTGAGTATAGACTTTAGAATGGTTTGGAATGGAGTTCTTTACATATGGGAGGATTTTGCTTGGACGGTGAAATTTTGGGCGAAATCTTCTAGTTGTATATGACCTTTTTCAGTGCGTTCTCCCAAGTGAGATTGGACAACCATGCACCTGCTTACCCTGTCAACCCTTGCTTGTCAGCTCCACGTTGGAGGTCATAGCTGCATGGCATTAATGGAGCTCAACACGGTTGATCAATTCGAATTTCACCTCGAATTGTAGTTGATCCCCTCCCGCTATCGGATCTAGATTCTTGTGCCCAAACTCAGCCAGAAGTCTTCAGCACTCAGAGGACATCATTTTGCCCAGGGAAGCTGATGAGAGGATATCGTTTCGTCTAACGTGGAATCTATCAACGTTTTTCCCAGGGAAGCTTAGCACTCAGAGGACATCGTGAATAAACTAAGGTATCGTCATCTCTATCGATCCTAAAAACGTGGGGTTTTGTATAAATCAAACCTGTGTTTGGAGACCGTAAGCCTGTCTCACAAATTACAATTTCTCCATTCCATTTTCTTTATGTTGCAAACAGCTAAAAGTTAAAGTACTACAGAGAGTGCGAACAATTTTGAGGAGCCAAAATCCTAATCCCACGCAAAATGTAAACCCTAAAAACCTTAATCCATGTTAATGTGGATACGTTCATGTGGTTGCATACGTTCTTATGGTCACTTCTATGGTATTTCCTTCCATTGTTCTTGTTATCTTTCATAGGAGAGTCAAGATTGCAATATCGGTTAGTTTTCGGTACGTAGTTCATTTATAGCTAATGAGGTTATCAAATTATTTAGAAGTTTCTTGATTAAGAGCAGCCCACTTACATATCATCCTAAGGTTGGGTTGCATCGATCTAATGATTGTTTTTGCTAATGTCACTAGGTATTGGGGACTACACAATGAGCATATTATACTTTGGCAAAGGAAACGTATGCGCTGGAAAACTGTAAGAATTGCCAATAACAATAAAAGGTATGGTGCTTTCTTTATCAAATCCCTTTCCGCCCTCCCTTTTTTCCATGAACTAACTATAAAACACTATAGTACTATAGAGTAGCTTCTGCTTTTTTGTAACATTGTTTTCAGTTTTTTTGAATGATGGATTTTATTATATTAGAAAATGAATGTTCAAGGTACTTGTGAATGGTACAAGAATGTATAAGCACTTTGTCCTAAAGGCGTAGGAGGTACATAATTTATTTGTGTTGTAAGTGCTTCAGTTATCCATGAACATGTGATGTGCCTTGAACTAGCTAGATCTTATGTGTCAAGACTGGGCTACCAGTCTCATTTTTATTGTATTTTAGAGTTTGATAATATGATGTTCACATTACATAATTATATTTTAAATATAATATTTTAGGTTTTGAAAGATGATTAAAAGCAACATGAGAACGTTCGACCATACATTTCTTAATTTTTTGGGTTGGTCTGTAGAAACAAAGTACGCTCAGTTACGTAACCTGAGGTATGTCTTATGGTTGACATTTGAGGTGTTTTATTTGCTGGTACAACAAGCCTCCTCTCAATTTTGCCTCTAGGCTAGTGGGTGTTATAGCTGATTTCACCACACATGGTTGATCACACTTTTATGGCCTTCCTTGTCCCTCTGCAGACTCTTTGGACCCCATGGACTATTTTTGTACCTTTGATGTTTCCAAGATCATCCCTAAAACACTCATTATTTGTTGTACGTGACTTTTAATCCCTTTCTCGTGTATATACGCGGATATTACCCCTAAACCCGCGTACATCAAGATGTGTGTAAAAGGCCAAATATTTTTGGAGTTTTCCTTGATGTGGATCTGAGTCACTTGTCTCTTGGCCTTCCATATGCCTTGAGATCGCTCAGATTTGACCTTCCATTACCCCATTGAAGCACTATATAAGGAACCCTTTGGATACATTGAAGAGGAGGAATTGAAGAGCAAGAAAACTATAGTCCATTGTTGTTGTAGCTTGCTTATACTTGAGTCTGCATCCCTTTGTCCCTTGGAGCACTTTGTGTTCTTCCCAAGCTTGCCTTTGCTTGTGAGTTTGCTATCGAGAGATGAAGGATTGAGGTGGTGGAGGCCCAGGTGGAGGACTCAGTTTCTCCGGTTCGCAGATGTGCTGACAGAGTTTGTCACTTATGTAATCTCTGATTTACTTAATAGAAATATCTTTTCCTATCCAATGATATGCATTTAAATGAATATTGAATCAACCATGTGTGGTAAAATCAACTATAACAGATGCCCCCTAATGTGTGAGGTCAAAGGGGTAACATGATGGCTGAAATACATTATAAATCCATCCCAGAAGTGGAGTGATGAAGAACCAGGTGGAAGAACTAGTCATCCAATAGTATACTGTAATAATGAAACTCTGCACATGATTGCAAATACATATAGCAGTCCCAGATACATAAGAGTACAATGGTCATGAATAGGCATGATATACAAACTGTGACATGTGTGGTCATCACCACGTACAATATACAATAGATCAGAACCTTCAATGTTTGCAAATATACAATGATATCCCCGTACCATGGGTCCAAAGTTGAGATAAGGAAAATATGCTCATCGACAGACGTATCCTCATAAACTTCCTCCTCCTCCAAGTTTGGAAAATCAGATATAAGCTCTGCAAAAATCAATGATTTCTTCGATTTCACCGAAATGAACTCGAGATCAACCTCTTGCAAAATGACAATCCATTTATTGTATTTTCCCCCAATCATCCTTCTAGTGAAGACGAATTGAAATGGATTGATATGAGCTATGACCAAGGTTTGGCGAAGGAGAATGTAGTGTCTCAAACGTTGAACCACATGAACGGTAGCCAAGACTAGCTTCTCCACATGGGAATAGCGAAGTTCTACATCTGTAAGGTTTCGGTTCAAATAATATATGACATGCTCATGGAGCTCCTCATCCTCCTGAACCAAAACCATACCAACTGTCTCCATGGACGCGGCCACATAAATTAAGAAATCACGGCTATAGTCAGGTTGACTAAGCATGGGGGCCATTGCTAAGGCTCGCTTAAGAGCATCAAAGGACTCCTAGGCTCGCTCATGTCAGTAAAAAGGGGTGTCCTTCTTCAAAAGACGCATAAATCCTTTAGTCATATTGGCAAAATTAACCACGAATCTCCGCAAGAAGTTTCCCATGCCTTGCAAACACTAAAGATGTCTAATATTATCAATCCTGATTATCGATCATTCTCAGCCAACAACTGGGAGTGTGGGCGTAGGTATGTATCCTTCTCTTATGGGAACCTTTAGTTGTCCTGTGCCTGTTCTTATGATTGGGTCTAGTTTTGGTGGGGCTTCATCCTCGTTGAATTCGGTATCTTTTTGCACTACCCATATGGAAGATCCTTGGATTCTTCCTTCACTGAGTACTTGAAGTGTGCCCATTGAGACTAACGTGTCATTGCCTGCAACAATGGTGGCTTATCAACCGAATCTTGATCAGATTGCAGAGCCTAGTCCTTCCTCTTCACAGACAGAGGAGAAGTACCCGTATGTGCTTCCTACATGGGCAGTTGAGTCATCTCACTCACATGATTGCCTCGATGATGTTTTTCCATTGGATGAAGCTATCCTTGAGTCCATGTCGGGAGTTGAGCAACCTTGGGAGGAATTGCATCATCGATCATATTTTCTTCCTAAGATTGATCGTATGGAGTGTGATGACTTTAGGGAGATTCTTAGCAAGAAGATTGGTAGCCCCGTGGTTCCATTCAGCTCTCCTGGTCCAATGGCTGATGGAAACATGGCCAATGTATCACCAACTATTCCTATCAATATTTCTCGCGATCCTAGTAAGGTTGAGAATGTCTACATTGGGGTAGATTGTTCCCCCAATGAGATCAAGGAGTATACTGCGTTGTTTAAAGAGTTTCGTGACATCTTTGTGTGGTCATACAATGAAATGCCAGGTATCGACCCTCGTATTGTTGAACATGAGATCAAAACCTATCCGGATGCGAAGTTGGTTTGACAACGTTTGCGTGCGGTGAATCCTAGAAAAGCACTCGCCATTAAGGCTAAGATAGAGAAACTTTTGAAAGTTGGTTTTATCTATCTCATTCCCTTGATGGAGTGGGTTTCAAACCCCATTCTGGTGGATAAGAAGCAGGGAGCGATCCGTATATGCATTGATTTACGTGACTTAAATCGCGCATGTCCTAAGGATAATTTCCCCACACCATTTATTGATCAGATTTTGGATGAGTGTGCCGGTAGTGAGGTATTTTCCTTTATGGATGGTTTTTTGGGATATAATCAGATTCAGATTAAGCCTGAGGATCAACATAAGACCGCATTTATTTGTCCTTGGGGTACTTTTGCATATTGGAAGATGCCTTTCGGCCTTAAAAACGCCGGAGCTATGTTTCAGCAAGTGATGACCTTAATTTTTCACGATCTCAAAACAATTATCGAAGTATATTTGGATGATCTCACTGCTCACTCTCGTTTGAGAGTGCGTCATCCATATCATTTGAGATTAGTATTCGAAAAGTGTCGTCATTACCAGGTTCATTTAAATACTCATAAGTGCATCTTTTGCATGACTGTTGGTGCTTGCTAGGATTCATCGTATCCAAGGAGGGTATAAGAGTCGATCCCTTAAAGGTTGAGGCAATACTTCAATTGTCTTCCCCACGTAATATTAGACATCTTCAGTGTTTGCAAAGCATGGAAAACTTCTTGCGGAGATTCGTGGTTAATTTTGCCAATTTGACTAAAGGCTTTATGCGTCTTTTGAAGAAGGACACCCCTTTTTACTGGGATGAGCGAGCCCAGGAGTCCTTTAATGCTCTTAAGCGAGCCTTAGCAATGACCCTAATGCTTAGTTCACCTGACTATAGCCATGATTTCTTGATTTATGTGGTCGCGCCCATGGAGACGATTGGTATGGTTTTGGTTCAGGAGGACGAGGAGCTCCATGAGCATGTCATATATTATTTGAGACGAAACCTTATAGATGCATAACTTCACTATTCCCATGTGGAGAAGCTAGCCTTGGCTACCGTTCATGCGGTTCAGCGTTTGAGACGCTACATTCTCCTTCGACAAACCTTGGTCGTAGGTCATATCAATCCATTTTAGTCCGTCCTCACTAGAAGGATGATTGGGGGAAAATACAATAAATGGATTGTCATTTTGCAAGAGTTTGATCTCGAGTTTGTTTCAGCGAAATCGAAGAAATCATTGATTTTTGCGGAGCTTATATTCGATTTTCCAGGCTTGGAGGAGGAGGAAGTTTATGAGGATACGTTTGTCGATGAGCATATTTTCCTTATCTCAACTTTGGACCCATGGTACGGGGATATCATTGTATATTTGCAAACATTGAAGGTCCCTACTCACCTTTCATGGGATGAGTGACGACGATTACGTCATATAGCTAAGAACTACCTTATAGTGGATAACACTTTGTACCGTCCTGGGGTAGATTCCATTTTGCATCGTTGTTTAACCCATGATGAGGCTGAGGTTGTGTTGAATGACTGCCATGGAGGGGCGTGTGGTGGTCATTTATCTAGTCTTTCTACAACCCAAAAAATCTTGAGAGCAGGATATTTTTGGCCGTCCATCTTCAAAGATTGCGTTAATGCAGTCAAGAAGTGCCACCCTTGCCAGGTGTTTGCACGCAATATGCGCTCACATCCAGTCCCATTACATCCTATTGTCATCGCCGATCCCTTCACCAAGTGGGGGCTTGACTTTATGGATTGCAACCCAGCTTCGACTGGGGTGCATCATCACATTATTGTGGCTGTCGATTATTTCATGAAATGGGCAGAGACTATGCCCACAATTAAATCCGACGGTGAGACAGCCGTGCATTTCGTGTTCAACCATATTATCACCCGGTTTGGCATTTCAAAAAAGCTTATCACTAACCATGGTAGGAAATTTCAGAATAAAATGATGGAAGAGTTGGCTTCCAAGTTAGGGTATAAGCAAGAACATTCATCTCCGTATCACCCTCAGGTGAATGGACAAGTTGAAGCAGTGAATAAATTGCTTAAGTCTATTCTCCAATGAACCATCACATGAAGCAAGACCAATTGGCATATTATGTTGTATCCTGCTTTGTGGGCCTATAGAACCGCGGTTAAGACTACCATCGGTTTCTCTCCATATCAACTTGTGCATGGGGTGGAGTCAGTTTTACTGGTTGAATGCGAAATCCCTTCTATAAAGCTAGCTGTAGAGCTTTTACTAGACACTTCCGCATTGGAAGAACGCTTGGTCCACTTAGAGTAGCGCCAAGATGCCTTAGTAGCTCTAGAGGTTAACAAGCATCGCGTCAAGGTCCAGTATGATAAGTTTGTCCGTCCAAGGAGATTCAATGAAGGTGACTTGGTCCTTTTTTGGGATCAAGCTAAGGAACCCTTGGGGGCAGGAAAATTTAATACCATGTGGCATGGTCCTTACGTGGTTAAACGAGTCTTAGAGAAAGCCGCTTATGAGCTGGTGGATCATGAAGGGCCAGCCTTGGCGGAGCCTAGAAATGGGCTCTATCTCAAAAAATACTATGCATGATCTTCAACCAGGGCTAATTGTTGTATATTATTGTACAGTTTTGCATTGCATAGTTAGGTTTTCTTATGGTGATCGGGTTTGTTTATTAGCTTTCATTTCTTATGGCAGATGTCGATGGAGTCTTCCATTTACATAGGATTCGTTGATGGTACTAGCCACCACACTCAAAACTCAGCCTCGACTGCTTGGGTGATTTATGCTCCTACGGGTCAAGTTTTGTCTTCAGGAGGCGTATGTTTACGGCCTTCTTCAAACAATATTGTTGAATATAGTGTCGTCATTGAGTTATTGCATGATGCCATTTCACATGGTGTTCATTCTCTTGAGGTACGTCTTGATTCGCAGTTAGTGGTTTCACATCTTAATGGCTTGTATCATATTAGGGATCCGACATTATTACGAAGTTTCTTACGTGTGAGATTGCTAGAACGACAATTTGAGAATATAACATACATTCATGTTCCAAGAGTTTTTAATCAAGTTGCTAACTCGTATGCTAACTATGTGTTAGATTGGAATTTGTTTTATAGACCATAAGCATATCACAAACATACATTTTACACACATGTAAATATAAATAAAATCGATCATCTTAAAAGTTTTTCATTAATATCCAAAAAGTGACGTCATAATACATAAGTGTCATATACAAAATTGGGGCTTCTGAGCCACCAACATATAATACGCAGTCATACAAAAATGAATACACTCAGGTTTCTAAGCCTGAGGAGGAGGGGGGTCTTGATCATGATATAGCACTACGGATCTAGCTAGCCGTCGAAAGAGTCGAACCCCTGCTCATGGCACACCAACCACCTAACACTGCATGGCCTTAGGCAAGTCCTTGACTTGCGCCATGGGTAACCTGTGTGTTAAGCGAACGAAGTTCGTGTGGATGCTTTGGAGCGTCTGCTCCACATCCGCACCCATGATATTGTCTCCTCTTCCCCTTCGTCGATGACGAGGGAAGCCTTCTGACTACTGTGGTCCTACATCTGCATACACATGACAAATTGTCACTATGTGTCGTCACACCAAAAATATGTCTTTTGAGTCAATATATCAAAAAACACAAAAAAATTAAATAATTCAAAACTTAAAAAGTGGGTTTGTGATTCTTTACCTATGTCACCATAAGCTGCTCTTGGTGGTAGCGGCATATCTAGATCTCCGTGAAAGTCTATCCTTGCATAAGGGTAGTCGTCTATGGCGATGATCTATCTCTGCCACAATGGAAAGAAGTCTGTTGGATAGGGGTTAGCCACCCTACCTCTGCCCAGTCTGCGCATAACATTTTCCCAGCGTCATTGGGCTGGATCTTGAACTCCATGTGGAAAAATGTCCACTCTAGGGCTTAGCCCTGGTACCCGCTCAAAGAAGAACATGCTCAGTATGCCGCTGAACCCAAAGTTTCGCACCCTTCCCATCTTGTAGTCACTGAGCTGTTGTTTAATGTTGCTTAATAGTGTCGTACTCCAGTCATACACTATAGGTCTCATACACTCCACCGCGTAGAATATCATTGGCCATGAGGCCTGGTGGAATGAAGCTAACCCTGCAATCTTGCCTAATGCCAAAAGTATGGCTTTCATCCCCAGAATCTGGATAGAGTTTGACAGGATTTGACTCCAAACCTTTTCTATCTCCAGAAAGCAGTACACAACTATGTACTCATCAATAGTCAACCCGCCTCCTGGCCGACGATATTGAAGATTCACCATCTCTCCTCATCAGGACAAACCAGTGATAAAGTATATGTGCCCAACCTCAATGCTGAGCGACATCCCTTCAATCTAAAATGTCTCAGATTCCGGATCCCAATAATCCACCAGCAGTTGGAGTAGTCTTGGTTTGGCCCTCAGGCTGCCAAGACGCCAAAACTTGTATAAACCACATGCCCATAATGCTTGTTGGGCCATAATATCACCTTGCACAGCCTCCTCCACATCACCATGCTCTCTTTCCCTCCACTCTAATACCATCCTACACAAAAAGCCAAAGTTTTGATCAATTTTTGCCTTTGAAAACCTTGTTTGCAACCCTATATGCAACTGTTCTCAAAACAATCGCGTATGTATGCAGGTTTGGGTGCTTTTTTCTCATATGGTGAGCCCTATACACGGAAAAAAGCCTGATTTCTGCATGGGCCAAAACGCACAATTATGGATGGCTTAAAAAATAAATTGGACCATGAAAATTCAAAAAAATTGCATGAAATTGGAAGAGAAGGGCATGAGAATCTACCTAGATCAAACGGAGAGAGATTCCGCCGGACGATGCTCTCGGAATTCGCTTCTGAAGTTCTGAGCTCAAATACACTATGTTGGGTAAAAATTTCAAATGATATGAAAATTTTTAATTTTTTTACTATTTATAGAAAAAATTTGAAATTTTTACCCACTTTCTATAGTTTTTTACCATTTTGGACCATTTAAACTAATTTGATGATGTAGGAGTCCATTTTGAGTGTGGTTTGACCATGGCTTTGATATGTTCGTGCCTACTGTAGGTATTATGCCTAAACTGGCACATAGGTTAGGTTTCACATCCATTTGTAGTTTGCATAACCTTATGACCGTTTCATTTTAACCTTAGGTACAAACCCATTCCATCTTGTCACAGAACCTTCTTGCTGCTTTTAGAAGTGACATGTTGTGAATGGTAGAGATTTACCATACATGGGTACCCTAGTTAGATCCTGTTTGCATTTGGTGCACATGCCGACATTTTTCCTTTAGGGTGTGGGAGTCATTTGTATAGTACCGCCATGACTTTGAGCAAGAGCTTCATACTCCTCTTGACATTTATGTTGGCCTTTTCCCCGGGACTCCCTTGTAAATGTCAAGTTGTAATTGCATTATCATGAGTTTTGCTTGCTTTTTTGAGCCTTATGTCGGCTTCCTTGACTTTGATTAACAACCATATATCCCGAGCTTGTCTCATGTCTAGCCAAGCAGAGTCGTTTTATATATTTTTTGCAACTTGATTCCCCAATTTTTACCGGGAGGGGAATTTCCCCCAAGTGTTGTTATCCTACACATGTTTCCTTGCATTGAGCATAGGTATGTTCCACTGCTTGGAACTAGTTTGTTTTCCCTTTGACACTCGTCTCCTCCTAGATTTGTAACTATAAAGCACTTTAATTCTTTTTCAAGCTTTCCAAAATATCTGAAAAAGTCCAAAAAAACCAAAAAACCAAAAAGCCGGACAGGAAAAGATGTTATCTTTGGCAGCAGTCGATTTGTGTCACCTTTGAACAGAGCACTGTATATCACATCCATTGGTTGGGTTAGTAGTTTGAATTTAGGAGCTAACTCGTATCTCTGAGTTTATCTCCACCGACTGGTTAAGCTTCCAGTCCCTATGAAGCTTTTGTCGATGCCTCATGTGTTGCAGAGATGTCCCAGTTTTGTATATCGAGTCTATGCTGCCTACATTCAGTCACCATTCACCTTAATGCTCTTGTTCAAAGGAAGTTGAAGCTTAAGTCGACCATTCCTCAATTGTCTTGACTTTGCATGTCGACCATTCCCGGTACTATTACTGGTTCGTGCACATCTTGTTCGAGTCCTTCCACATTATACAACGTTGCTGAGTACCTCATGTTGGTTGATGGGGGATGCCTTAATGCCCTCCTTCCAGTGGATTCCATCCCATCGACTTCAGATCATTTATTCTGGGATAGGAGTCTAGAGTCATTTGAGTGCCTTGAGACTTATAGTCATCGGTGGTAGGTTCTCTCGCCATCAACAGTTTTGGGAATACATCAATGTCCCCTTATCGATGGATTCTTCCAAGTGTTCAACCTCAACACATTTATTCGCACTTGTTAGATTGCACTCTAGTACCTTGATTCCCATTTTCATTATCGGTGGGTGATCTCGCGTCTGTTAACGGTATACATCAATGACCAGTAATCAAACGATGGACTACTATGTTCGACCTAGACACCTCTATTCACATAGTAGGACATGTAATCTTAGCTATTTGTGTATAAGACTTTCAAGATTGGTGGCATTTCATATATGCTACCTCCTTGATCGTGCCAGTGTTCATGAGATTTCAGCTCTCATGACTTGATTCCAGTGTATGTCAGATATCTTCAGCCATTATGGAGATCTTGATCCATGGTATATTTTCAACTTTCATGGAGATCTTGGTCCTTCATATATCTTCATCATGAATATTCTAATCTATTGTATATTGTACATGGCGATGACCACACATGTCACAGTTTGTATATCATGCCTATTCATGACCATTGTACTCTTATGTATCCGAGACTGCTATATGTATTTGCAGTCATGTGCAAAGTTTCATTATTGTAGTATACTATTGGATGGTTGGTTCTTCCACCTGTTTCTTCATCACTCCACTTCTAGGATGGATTTATAATGTATTTCGATCATCATGTTACCCCTCTGATCTCACACATTAGGGGGCATCTGTTGTAGCTAATTTTACCACACATGGTTGATCACACTTTTATGTCCTTACTTGTCCCTCTGCAGACTATTTGGACCCCATGGACTATTTTTGTACCTTTTATGTTTCCAAGATCATCCCTAAAAACACTCATTATTTGCTGTACGCGACTTTTAATCCTTTTCTCGCGTATATACATGGATATTACCCCTAAACCCGCGTACATCGGGATGTGTGCAAAATAACAAATATTTTTGGAGTTTTCCTTGATGTGGATCTGAGTCACTTGTCTCTTGGCCTTCCATATGCCTTGAGATCGCTCGGATTTGACCTTCCATTACCCCATTAAAGCACTATATAAGGAACCCTTTGGATACATTGAAGAGGAGGAATTGAAGAGCAAGAAAACTATAGTCCATTATTGTCGTAGCTTGCTTATACTAGATTCTGCATCCCTTTGTCCCTTGGAGCACTTTGTGTTCTTCCAAAGCTTGCCTTTGCTTGTGAGCTTGCTATCGAGAGATGGAGGATTGAGGTGGTGGAGGCCTAGGTGGAGGACTTAGTTTCTCCGGTTCGTAGACATGCCGACAGAGGTTGTCACTTATGTAATCTCTAATTTACTTAATAGATGTTGATGTAATTGTAACTTCGGAATGTATTCATCTGTATATATTATGTATTGTACCCCAATTTTTATTCTGGGATGTGTTTTTAATGTAATTGAGTCATGTCATACGCCGATGTTTATTTTGGGAAGCTTCTATAATATAAAAAGTCATGTCAAGTCATTGTGGGTAACCCTCCTATTTGTCAAGGGTTAAAGTCCCCGCAGTTGTGGGGCCCTAGGGTTATTAGAATATCCTAAAGAAGTCGACCCTAGGTGAGTCATTGTAAGTCGGGGCAATAGTCCCCACCATCTAAGTCAAGGTTAACCCTCCTTGTTGAGCAGAGGGTAAAGTCCCCACAAGTTGTGGGGCACTAGGGTTATTAGACACTCCTAGAGATGTCGGCTCTAATAAGTAATTATTAAGTGAGGCCGACATGTTGGAGTGGGATTCAAGTGAACGGAAGAATATAAATAGAGAGTGAGTCTCTCTATTTATCATACACACACTCACTCATTGGGGCACATGAGTGAGAGAGGAGAAGCTCTGTCAGAGTAAGAGAGAGAGACAAAAGCTGTGGAGATCATCTTTATGTTTTCGGGTTTTACTGCTACCATTGGTGCTCATTCTATCTTTGAGGAAGTTTTAGGGTTTTCTCCTTTATGGTCTCCCTGAGGAAAATTCTTTGTGTCTCTTGTCTCTTGTATTTTATTGTTGTGCATGTTATTCTCTCAGTTAAAGATCCTAAGATCATAATGCTAGCTTAGAATGATAAAAATCTAACATGGTATCGGAGCTAACCTGAGAAGAAGACATTGTGCAGCTATAGAAGCTAGGGATTCTTAATTTTTGGGTCTCTCTTCATAATACATTAGCAAAATTATGCTAGGCTGACTCTCCATTGAAGGGTGCATCTTTCTGTCGAAGCAGAATTCGATTCCGAGCATTTTCAGTTTTGGTGCAGAAAATTAGGGCTTTCTACAAAATAGTAATTTGTGAGTGAGCCTGGCATAGGATTGATCTCCTAATCAAAATCAAATTTTAGAGACCTGGATCAATATTTTTGGTTGGGTGAAACTCCGAGAAAGTCAAACCCTAGTTTGACCCGGAGCTAGAAAAACCCTAAATACTAAAACTGCTAAGTTTTGGTACATTCACTATATCCTGAGATTGGTGAAGGCTCAGGAGCTAAAAAATGTAGAGGCCAAAGACAAAATCTTGATTTACACTGTATCCAAAATTCAGCCTCAGATTCGCTATATTTTGGGAGATATGATCCCTCCAAGTTAGGGTTCCAGCCTCTTCCAGAATTCATCCCTAAACAGGACACCTGGGGATAATTGGTGTATCTTGGGATACATAAGTCCAAATGAAATTCCTAAAGATTTTCTAGAAAGGACACAAACTGTACTTTTTGTGGTCCTAGTTTCAGACTCAGAATATGAACCAGTGACACGTGGTAGCCCGTACAACTTCGCTGTTCTGAACAGTCCTGTAACAGGTCACCTTGGGAAAATGATCATAAATCCCAATTAGTGAAACCAATTCTACTGAAACCTATGGTGTTGGATCAGGGACATGCGAGGTTACCTCAATGAAAAAATTTAGACATAGAGGAGTAGTAATTTCAGAGATGCTGTAGAAACAGTAACAGACATTTCTGTAGTAGAAATTGGAAAACTAGGGCTTCCTGTTCCGGGAGCTTCCCTCCACTGTTTTCAGAAATGGAGTACATTGGACAACTTTCTTTGAAGAGATCTATCCTTCTATCCAATCAGATATGAAATATTTCAAGTTTTTAAAATTAGGATTTCTTTGACAAACCCTAGATTAGCCAACTTCGGAACCAAGACGGACACCTCAAACCAGTAAGATCTAATCTTTTGCTATTTTCATTTGAGGTTTTCATTTCAAAGTGATCTGTCACATCAGCTTAATGACAAGCTTGGTGAGGCTGACAACTTCCAAGCATGGAAGTATAGGATCTCACTAGTTCTTAAAGGAAATGAATTGAACACCTACATAAGTAGAGAGGTTCCAGTTCCAGAGGGGGATGAGGCTAAAAGCCTTACACAAGAAGAACTTGGTCAAGGCCAAGAAGATCATTGTTGATTCAATCACGGATCACCTTATACCACAAGTGTCTTCCCTAAAGACACTGAAGATGTTTGATTCCTTGACCAAGATATTTGAAGGAAAGAACATAAATCAGAATATGACCTTAAGAAACGAGTTGAAGAATGTAAAGATCCAGAATGCAGAACAACTTGAAGCGGTAGAAGATTGAAGTGGAGAATGAAGAAGTGGTGATAGCCACCTTGAATGGTTTCCCAGGATCATGGGATTCATTGATTCGAAGAATGTGTGCCAGAAGGAAGTGAATTGGACACCTACACAAGTAGAGAGGTTCCAGTTCCAGAGGGAGATGAGGCTAGAAGCCTTACACAAGAAGAACTTGGTCAAGGCCAAGAAGATCATTGTTGATTCAATCACGGATCAACTTATACCACAAGTGTCTTTCCTAAAGACACCGAAGATGTTTGATTCCTTAACCAAGATATTTGAAGGAAAGAACATCAATCAAAATATGACCTTAATAAACCAGTTGAAGAATGTAAAGATCCAGAATGTAGAACAACTTGAAGCGATAAAAGAAGAAGTGGAGAATGCACAAGTGGTGATAGCCACCTTGAATGGTTTCCCAGGATCATGGGATTCATTCATTCGAAGAATGTGTGCCAAAAGGAAGTGATTACTTTCAATAGACTTCGAGAAGAAGAATAAGCGTGACTCATAAGAAGAGAAGAGAAGATGGGAGCAACTGAAGATCAAGCTCTCACCATCCAAAGAAGATCCCTTAATCGATGAGGAATACAAAGATCTCAACTCTTGAAGAACCTCTTATCCACCTTAGCATTTGGATAAGAAACGATGCTATTATGAATGAAGAAGACAATGAAGCTGAAGGCTCAAGAAGGAGTCTACCCACGAAACAAATAAAGATAAGTATTCAATTGTCATTTCATGATATTGTTTTGTTATGCATTTGTTTATATTCAGTTGATGTATTACGCATGATAGAATGTTTGCATTAATGACAGTATACTACTAATATGCATGTGATGGGTAAGTAGTTCATGGTGCTATACAACACTCCATTGCTACTTATCTAGAATGAAACCTCTTTGTTGGCATATTGGATTAGTGCACAATCTCAATGTTGTCCTGGTAGAGATGGAAGGCATCTAGAAAGTTTTCGTGAGATATGGATGGATGTTGTATTGGCTAAAATAGTTGCATGATCATATATTTATGCATAAGAATTTACCAATACGAATATTCCTTATGAAATGTTTCTAACCATACAAATGCATTTGACTTGTAGGAAAGATCGCATACATAATCGCCTACAAGAAAAGAAGGATGAGACTTGTTCCGAAGAACAAGTGACGACAGTTCAAGATAAAGAATAACATGATGAATGCAACGACATCATTGATGTAGAACCTTCAAGCTATGAAGAAGTAACCAAGAATAAAGGGAAGACCAGTTCAAGAAGAATGGTGTCTAGGATGCAGTATCGATATGTGAAGGGAAGTTCGTAGTTCCATCATGCAGTAGATGGAAACATCATACAAGGCAAGATTCATAGCACGAGGCCTCTCATGAAAAGAAGGAATAAACTACAACGAGACATTTGCAACCAGCTTGATGAAGACCCGAACCTTTGCTACAAGGTTGAAGATGAAAACCTATAGAGTATGACAAGCTCACAGATGGGTGCGAGAAGAACTTTTGAAAAAGTTCAAGATAGAGGATCTTGGTATCCAATGATCCTAGATGGATATATAGAATATTAGTAGCAGAGGAAGCTACTTGTCACTTTGGTACAGAATGTTTTAGTACATAGAGTACGAAAGACAAAGGGAGAATGATGCTCTGCTTCAGAGGGAGTGACTGCAGAAGATCCTGAGGTTCGACATGGTATGACAGGATGGATAGATTACTGATGACTCTAGGATTTAGTGAGAGTAAAGTAGATTCCAACATTTGCTTCAAGGTTGAAGGCGAAAGACTAGTGATGCTCCTATTATGTGTCGATGCACTATTTTCTAGGCATGGAGGTGTGGACAAAGGAAGTATGCAATAGAGATCCTGAAGAGGTTCAGGATGATGGATTGCATGACCACACCTATGGCATCTAACATGAAGCTATTGAGTGTTGCTTCATTAGAGTCGGTTGATGCCATGATGTATCATCAGATGATGTACCTGACAAAAACGAGACTAGATATTTGATTTGCTGTGAACACATTGAGACATGTTCACCTGATGGTTGCAAAGCATGCAGTGGAGTACCTAAAGGGTACAGTTGAGTATGGGATTAAGTGTGATCTCTTGGTTTGGCAGGATGGAGTCCTGCATGGAGATGAGTACAACTAAGGAAAAAGATGTTTCCATTTGCTATTTGGGAGGTAGTATGTTTCTTTTGAAAACTACTATTTGATTTGGTTGATCTGACTTGCATTTGTTGTAAGATGTAGAGAGGAGTAGTGATCCAGATCAAGATCTCTTGAAAGAAGGATTTCTAGCATAGCTGATAAGACAGGTTTCCCTTGGATGTAATCGGTCCTGGTGAAGCTCACAGGTCATCCTTGGACGTAATCTACCCTGATGTGATTCTATGCTAGAAATGGCCAAAGTGAAGTTTGAGTACTTCAAGGAGAAGCTTGGTGTCTCGAGATCGAGGTTTCCTCTAAGAGAAGATGATGAAGACCGAGAACCATTCTGACATGGTGAGAGGATTGGTTCCTTCCATGGTCAGATGTAAGGGTTGAGTCATTTTGTCATGGTGAGAGGATTTGGTTCCTTACATGTCAGATATGAGTGCTAAGACATTCTGATGTGACTGTAAAATTGGTCTCTACATGATCAGATGTAAGGGATAAATGCCATTCTGGGAATGGAGGTGTCTGGTCAGTTACTAGGAAAACTCAATCTAGGACTGAGAAGCCATTTTGATGTGAGAGAGGGATGTGTTCCCACTTGATCAGATGTAAGGGCTGAACCATTATGTCATGGCTAAAGGATAGGTTCCTCCCATGTCAGATGTGAGTGTTGGCCATTATGACGAATAGGTCAGATGTAAGGGCAACTGCCATTCTCCGGGAGAATGGAGGTACCTGGTCAGTTACCAGGTAGCTCAGTCTGGGATTGGGGGCCATTCTGATGCGATGGTGGGATTAGTTCCTCCATGATCAGATGTTAGTGCATGCCCTTCCGATGTGGTGCTTTCGAGCATGGTCGGATATAAGTGCAGAGCCCTTTCGATGTGGTGCTTTCGAGCATGATCGATTGTAAGTGCTGAGCCTTTTCGATGCGGTGCTTTCGAGCATGGTTGACTATAAGTGCTGAGCCATTCTGGCGTGATGTGTTTACACATGGTCAGATGTGAGTGCTGGTCCTTTCTGACAAGATGAGGTCAGATGTGAGTGCTGGGCGTGCCTTTCTAACAAGATGAGGTCAGATGTAAGAGCTAGGTGGGCCATTCTGACTTAAGTGTCATATATAAGCACTGATGAAGACCTACATGAAGGGTAGGCCTACATGATTGACTCTGAAGAACTTCCTGTGACAAGAAGAATGAAGAAAATAGCACCATTGATTGAGATAGCAGAAGCAATAATGATGATGATGATTCAGTGATGATCTAGCTTTGATGATGATCTAGATCAAGTGATGATCCAAACTTGATGATGATCTAGTAGTGATGATCCCGATCAAGTGATGATCCCTACTTGGTGATGATCCAGTAGTGACGATCCAGATCAAGTGATGATCCAGACTTGATGATGATCCAGCAGTGACGATCTAGATCAAGTGATGATCTAGCAGTGACAATCCAGATCAAGTGATGATCCAGACTTCATGATGATCCAACAGTGATGATCTAGATCGAGTGATGATGATCCAGATTGAGTGATGATGATCCAAATCGAGTGATGATCCAGATCTAGATGAAGATGACTTGAAGATGAAGATGACTTGGAGATGAATATAACCTGAAGATGAAGATGGCTTGAAGATGAAGATGACCTAAAGATGAAGATGACTTGAAGATGACGAGAACTTGATGATAATCTAGATGATACAGAGAAGAAGACTTGTGCGGATAAATTGTGTCGAGAGAATACCTTCCTAGTTAAGTGGGAGTGTTGATGTGATTGTAACTTCAGAATGTATTCATCCATATATCTTATGTATTGTACCTCGATGTTTATTCTGGGATGTTTCTGTAATGTAATTGAGTCATGTCATACCCCGATGTTTATTTCGAAAAGTTTCTATAATATAAAAAGTCATGTCAAGTCATTGTGGGTAACCCTCCTATTTGTCAAGGGTTAAAGTCCCCGCAGTTGTGGGGCCCTAGGGTTATTAGACTGTCTTAAAGAAGTCAACCCTAAGTGAGTCATTGTAAGTCGGGGAAATAGTCCCGACCATCTAAGTCAAGGTTAACCCTCCTTGTTGAGTAGAGGGCATAGTCCCCACAAGTTGTGGGGAACTAGGGTTATTAGACACTCCTAGAGATGTCGGCTCTAGTAAGTAATTATTAAGTGAGGCCGACATGTTGGAGTGGGCTTCAAGTGAACGGAAGAATATAAATAGAGAGTGAGTCTCTCTATTTATCATACACACACTCAGTCATTGGGGCGCATGAGTGAGAGAGGAGAAGCTCTCTTAGTGTGTGTGAGAGAGAGAGGGTGTGGAGATCATCTTTATGTTTTCGGGTTTTACTACTGCCATTGGTGCTCATTCTATCTTTGAGGAAGTTGCAGGTTTTTCTCCTGTATGGTTTCCCCGAGGAAAATTCTTTGTGTCTATTGTCTCTTGTATTTTATTGTTGTTCATGTTATTCTCTCAGTTAAAGATCCTAAGATCATAATGCTAGCTTAGAATGATAAAAATCTAACAATAAAAATATATTTTCCTGTCCAATTATATGCATTTAAATGAATATTGAATCCATGGATGTGTTTAATTGCTTATGTATCATTGATTATATATGCTAGAATAGGCCTAACACTATATTATATAGCATGCCTACCTTGTTTACTGTTGTTGAGAGTGAATTGCTAATGCAAGCAAGATTGAAAAAAGCTCAACAGGGATCTACTACAACCATCCAGAATAAGGTATGTTTCGAGATCCTTTAGTGTTAGATGTTGTATTTCTCTTGCATATGGGGAAGGGATTGATTTCTGTGGTTTCTCTGTCTTTTGCGGTATACCCCAATCCATTGGAAGTTTTCTCCGTAACAATGGGGTCAAATGTACAAATATAAAATGAATTCAGAAGAGAGTACACTCATTCTCTCTTATAGCTAGATGTTTTTTTTGGAAGCATTCATGGATTAATGTTGCAGACTAGGTTTCAGAAAGTTTTTTTTTCTCTTCTTCTTCAAGGAATTGACATATAGTTAAAATCTATGACCTTTTTAGACAATGTTTGGTCTATTTGTAGGTCATGTAGATGAGATGAAGTCACTCTTTTTGTACTATTTTGTGGGGGTTTGTGCATTTGTGATGCAGTTAAGGTTCACAGACAAGGTAAACATTCTCTCATTTTGTTCCAATAACATAAGCAGTGGGTGTTGTGGTCAATATTTAGTGTATTTCACAGTATTTCTAATGAGATTTATACTAAAGCATACTTTAGTGAAAGAGGCAAGCAAGATTTCCAGCAAGATTACGTACAAGCAAGATTTCAGGCAAGATTACGTACAATGAACAATTTCTGCAAGATTTGTACGATGTGTCCTAAAATAATAATCTTTTATAGATGCAAAGCCAAGTTGTCTCAAAACTAGAATTTAACCATGTAAAGTCATCAATGGTCTGAACCTGAATTGTTGCTTTCCCAGGTGTTAGATTTTTAACATTAAGCTAGCATTATTAGGATCTTTTAACTGAGAGAATAACAAACATAAAAATCAAACACAAGAGACAATGAACACAGTGTTTTTCCTCGGGGAAACCATAAATGGAGAAAACCCCGCAACTTCCTTAGAGATAGAATCAACACCAAGAGTAAAACCCCAAAACAGTAAGATGATCTCCCGACAGTAGTAACCTCTTTATTCTAGCCCCAGTGTCTTCTTCTTCCTTAGTTATGCGCTAAAACTGATTGTGAGTGAGTGTGTGATAAATAGAGAGGCTCACTCTCTATTTATACTAATTCCCAACTTGACTAAACTCAACTAGGGCCGACTTCACTAGGTGAGTCTAATAACCCTAGTGCCCCAGAACTGCGGGGACTTTAACCCTTAGACAAAAGGAGGGTTACCCACAATGACTTGACATGACTTGTTTACATTATAGATTCTCCCGATCGGAACATCGGGACATCACATGACTCAATTACATTACAGACACATCCCGGAATAAACATCGGGACATGACATGACTCAATTACATTACAGACACATCCCAGAATAAACATCGGGGTACAAGACATAAGATACATAGGTGAATACATTTTGAAGTTACAATTACATCAACACTCCCTCTTAATTAGGAAGGTATTCTTTCGACTAGATCATCTTAGCATCGTCATCTTCAAGTTGTCTTTATCTTCAAGTCTTCTTCGTCTTCAAGTCATCTTCATCTTCAAGTCATCTTCTTCTTCAAGTCTTCTTCATCACGGGATCTGCATCATCACGACCATTGGATCATCATTGTATCATCATCAAATCTGGATCATCACTTGATCTAGATCATCATCAATTCTGGATCATCATCACATCTGGATCATCATCATCATCGGTGCTATCTCTTGATTCTTCTCGTCACAGAAAGTTCTACAGAGTTAGTCCTGTAGGCCTACCCTTCATGTAGGTCTTCATCAGCGCTTATATCTGACACTTAAGTCAGAATGGCCCGCCCAAATCTTACATCTGATCTCATCTTGTCAGAAAGGCACGCCCAACACTCACATCTAACCTCATCTTGTCAGAAAGGCCCAGCACTCACATCTAACCTCATATTGTTAGAAAATCCTAGCACTCACATATGACCATGTGTAAACACATTGCGCCAGAATGGCTCAGCAATTATATTTGACCATGTGCAAGCACACCGCATCGGAAGGGCTCTTCACTTACATCCGACCAGTTCCGAAGACACTGCATCGGAAAGGCTCAGCACTTATAGTCAACCATGCTTGAAAGCACTGCATCAAAAAGGCTCAACACTTACATTCGACCATGCTCGAAAGTGCCACATTGAAAGGGCTCTGCACTTACATCCGACCATGCTCGAAAGCACTGCATTGAAAGGGCTCTCAGTCTGAGACTGAGGATTCTTGATAACTGACCAGGTGCCTCCATTCTCCTAGAGAATGGAATCAACCCTTATATCTGATCAAGTGGGACACATCCCTCAATCACATCAGAATGGCCATGCGCTCACATCTGATCATGTAAGACTACATATTACAATCATTTTAGAATGGCCCTCAATCCCAGACTGAGTTTTCATAGTAACTGACCAGGTTCCTCCATTCCTAGAATGGCATTTAGCCCTTACATCTGATCATGTAGAGACCAATCCTACAGTCACATCAGAATGGATTAGCACTCATATCTGACATGTAAGGAACCAAATCCTCTCACCATGACAGAATGGCTCAGCCCTTACATCTAACCATGGAAGGAACCTAATCCTCTCACCATGTCAGAATGGCTCTCAGTCTTCAACATCTTCCCTTGGAGGAAACCTTGATTTGGAGAACACCAAGCTTCTCCCCGAAGTACTCAAACCTCACTCTAGCTAATGGTTTCGTCGATACATCAACTATCTGTTCCTCTGTCGCAACATACTGGAGCTTCACTGCTCCTCTCTACACCATATCCCTGATATAGTGATACTTGATCTCGATATGCTTCAACTTGTCATGGAACACAGGGTTCTCTAACAACTTCACACAACTCTAGTTGTCGCAATATATACAAGTAGCATCCAAATGGAGATCAAATAAATCAGACAGTAGCTTCCTTAGCCATACTGCCTCACAACTAGATGAACAAGCTGCAACATACTCTACTTCAGCTGTACTCAATGCCACACAGGATTGCTTCCTGCTAAACCAAGAGATCACACCTGATCCCAAACTGAAGCAACATCCTAAAGTGCTCTTCCTATCAATGGCACTGCCTGCCCAATCTAAATCAACATAACCCTCCAGGTTAATATTCTGATTCACCTCATACTTGAGCCCATAATCAATTGTACCCTTTAGGTACCTTAGATTATGCTTTGCAGCAATCAAGTGAACATGTCTCGGATCTGTCAAGAACTGGCTCTAGGTGTTCACAGCAAAGAAAATATCTGGTCTCGTGTTCGTCAGATACATCAAGGACCCAATCATCTGACGATACATCGTAGCATCAACCGCTTCTGATGAAGCATCACTTAATAGCTTCAGGCTCGATGCCATAGGTGTGGTTATGGACTTGCAGTCCATCATTCTGAATCTCTTTAGGATCTCTACTGTATACTTCCCTTGTCCAAGGAAGATCCCATCCGCATTCTGCCACACCTCCATGCCTAAGAAATAGTGCATCATTCCCAAGTCTTTCATTTCAAACTTTGCAGCAAGTTTCCTCTCCGTATCAGCAATCAACCCATCCATACCTGTTACAAACAGATCATCCACATATAGTAGGAGTATCACTAGATTTCCATCTTCAACCTTGTAGTAAAGGTTGGAATCTGCTTTACTCTTGGTAAAGCCCAAACTGGATAGGAAACCATCAATTCTACCGTACCATGTCCTGAGTTCCTGTTTCAAACCGTACAAGGCTTTCTTCAATCTGCACACATGAGACTCTCTGTCATGTGTCTCAAAACCAAGTGGCTATTCCACATACACTTCCTCTTCCACTAGAGCATTCAAGAAAGAAGTCTTGACATCCATCTGGTGTATCTCCCATTTCATCACTGCAACCAGAGCAAGTACTGATCTGATGGAAGTGTATCTGTCTACAGGTGCAAAGGTTTCTTCATAATCTATTCCTTCTTTCTGGGAGAAACCTCGAGTCACAAATCTTGCTTTATGTTTCTTGATGCTGCCATCTGCAGCATGCTTGATCTTGTAGATCCATTTGGAAGTTACAATGGACTTCCCTTCTGGTCTTGGGACAACATCCCAAACATCATTCTTCATGATCGATTGATACTCTTCAATCATAGCATCCTTCCATTCTTTTCGTTCTGCCGATTCTTCATAGTTGGAAGGTTCTTTGTCAATAATGTCACATAGTAAGACTACATAACTAGAACATGATCTAGTTCTCTTTCTTCCTCTGGGTGTTTCTTCTAAAGCTCCATATCTTTCTGTACCTTGGATAATTTCACGTACCCAAGCAGGTTTCCTCTTATGAGGATTCTTCTCCGGAGGTGGATCTACAGTTTCTTGAGGTTCTTCAAATTCTCGATCTTCTTCTTGAATTTCTTCGTTCATGGTTGTATCATGAATTCTAGGAGTTTCTGCTTCTTCAGGTTCTTCAGCAGGTTTCTTTCTGGATTTGTTGTAAGCTGTGTCTTGATCAAATGTCACATCCCTGCTGATGTCAACCTTCTTGAATCCTGGGAAGTATATTATGTAAACCTTAGAGCTTTTAGAGTATCCCACAAATATACCCTTCTTTCCTGAAGGATCTAATTTTGTCCTCTTCTCTTTTGGAATGTTTATGTACACAGGACAGTCAAATATTCTGAGATGGCTGACTTCTGGTTTCTTTATGGAGAAGACCTCTTCAGGAGTCTTATTCTTGAGTACTCTGTGTGGAGTACAATTCTGTACATACACCTTTGTTCTAGCTGCTTCTGCCCAAAGATGCATAGGAAGATCTTGATCATGAAGCATAGCTCTTGCAACTTCCATGATAGTTCTGTTCTTCCGTTCTGCAATCCCATTCTGATATGGATTATAAGGAGTGGACAACTCCCTCTTAATCCCTGAGTCTTTGCATAGCTCTTTGAATTCATTCGAAGTGAATTCTCCACCATTATTTGATCGAAAGTTCTTGATCTTCTTTTTAGTGTGGTTCTCGATCAAGGCTTTGAATTCCTTGAACTTACTGAATACTTCATCTTTGTTCTTCATAAAGTATATCCATGTCTTTCTAGAAAAATCATCAATGAAGGAAACATAGTATGCATACCCGTTTAGTGAACTAGATGACATTGGATTGCATACATCGGAGTGGATGATTTCCAAGATTTCCTTTTCCTTGCTTTCACTACTTGGTGTTAGTTTTTCAACATTAAGCTAGCATTATGTTAGGATCTTTAATGAGAGAATAACAAGTACATCAATCAAACACAAGAGACAATGAACACAGTGTTTTTGATCGGGGAAACCATAAATGGAGAAAACCCCACAACTTCCTTAGAGATAGAATCAACACAAGATGTAAAACCCCAAAATAGTAAGATGCACTCCCGACAGCAGTAATCTTCTTCTTGTCTAGCCCCAGTGTCTTTCCTTCCTCAACTATGCACTACACTTGAGTGTGTGTGTGATGTGTGCTAAATAGATATCCCAGATCTCTATTTATACTAATCCCAGCATGACTAAAACCCTACTAGGGCCGACCTCTACTTGGAGATTCTAATAACCCTAGTGCCTCGGAACTGCGGGGACTTTAACCCTTACACAATCTGAGGGTTACCCATTATGACTTGACATGACTTGTTTACATTATTGATCCTCCCAATCGGAACATCAGGGCATGAAAACATGACTCAAATACATAATAGATACATCCCGGAATAAACATCGGGTTACAATACATAAGAACATAGATGAATACATTCCGAAGTTACAAATACATCAACACTCCCTCTTAACTAGGAAGGTATTCTTTCGACACAATTTTCAGCACTGGTCTTCTTCTCTGTATCAACTGGATCATCTCAGCATCTGCATTTTGAGTCTTCAAGTCATCTTCTTGATCTGGATCATCATGGGACATCATCACTGGATCTGGATCATCTCTCGATCTAGATCAACATCACTGGACTGGATCTGGATCATCACTCGATCTGGATCATCACTGTTGGATTTGGATCATCACTTGATCTGGATCTCTCGGAGTCATCATAATTGGATCTATATCATAGCTCGATCTGGATCTCACCTGGTCATCATCATGTGTGTACTCGTCATAGGAAGTTATATAGAGCTAGCCTTCTTTCATGCTGGGTGTATGCCTACCTCCTTGTAGGTCTTTGGTAGCCCTTATATCTAACCTACTCGTCAGAATGGCCAGCACTCTCATCTGACATGGGAGGAACCTAATCCTTTAGCCATGACAGAATGGCTCTGCCATTACATCTGACTTGCTCGTCAGAATGGCGGTAGCCCTTACATCTATCCTACTCGACAGAATGGCCAGCACTCACATCTAAACTCCTTGTCAGAATGGCTCTACACTTACATCTGACCTGCTCATCAGAATGGCGGTAGCCCTTGCATCTGTCCTACTCGACAGAATGGCCAGCACTCACATCTGACCTCCTCGTCAAAATGGCTCTACACTTACATCTGACCTGCTCGTCATAATGGCAGTAGCCCTTACATCTGTCCTACTCGACAGAATGGCCAACACTCACATCTGACATGGAAGGAACTAAATCTTTTAGCCATGAACAGAATGGCTCTGCCCTTACATCTGACCATGGAAGGAACCAATCCTCTCACCATGTCAAAATGGCTATGGGTCTCATCACTTTCTCTTGGAGGAAACCTCGATCTGGAGAACACCAAGCTTCTCCTTGAAGTACTCGAACTTCATCCTAGCCAATGGCTTCGTCAATACATCAGCTATCTGTTCCTCCGTCGCAACATATTGGAGTTTCACTGCTCCCCTCTGCACCATATCCGTGATATATTGATACTTGATCTCGATATGCTTTGACTTGTCATGGAACACTGGATTCTCTGACAACTTCACAAAACTTTGATTGTCACAATGTATACAAGTAGCATCCATCTAGAGATAAAATATATCGGATAGTATCTTCCACAGCCATACTGCCTCACAACTAGCTGAACAAGCTAGGACATACTCTACTTCAGCTGTACTCAGTGCCACACATGATTTCTTCCTTTCCAAAGTAATCACACCTGATCCTATACTAAAGCAACATCCTGAAGTGCTCTTCCTATCGATGGCACTGCCTGCCCAATCTGAATCAACATAACCCTCTAGGTTAATCTTTTGATTTGCATCATACTTGAGCCCATAATCAATTGTACCCCTCAAGTACCTCAGAATATGCTTTGCAGCAATCAAGTGAACATTTCTCGGATCTGTTAGGAACTGGCTCAAGGTGTTCACAGCAAAGCAAATATCTGGTCTCGTGTTCGTCAGGTACATCAATGAACCAATCATCTGACGATACATCGTAGCATCAATCGTCTCTGAAGAAGCATCATTCAATAGCTTCAGGTTTGATGCCATAGGTGTGGCCATAATCTTGTAGTCCATCATCCCAAACCTCTTCAGGATCTCTACTGCATACTTCCTTTGTCCAAGGAAGATTCAATCTGCACTCTGCCACACCTCCATACCTAGAAAGTAATGCATCATACCCAAGTCCTTCATCTCAAACTCGGCAGCAAGATTTCTCTTTGTATCAGTAATCAACCCATCCATACCTGTCACAAATAGATCATCTACATATAGTAGAAGCATCACTAGGTTGCCATCTTCAATTTTATAGTAAAGGTTGGAATCTGCTTTACTCTTGGTAAAGCCCAATATGGATAGAAAGCTGTCAATTATGTCGTACCAGGTGCTAAGTGCCTATTTCAAACCATATAGGGCTTTCTTCAATCTGCATACATGAGACTCCCTGTCATGTGTCTCAAAACCGAGTGGTTGTTCTACATACACTTCCTCTTCCACTACACCATTCAAGAAGGCAGTCTTGACATCCATTTGGTGTATCTTCCATTTCATCATTGCAGCCAGAGCAAGTACTGATCTGATGGAAGTGTATCTGGATACAGGTGCAAAGGTCTCTTCATAGTCTATTCCCTCTTTCTGAGAGAAACCTTGAGCTACAAATATTGCCTTATAATTTTCAATACTACCATCTGCAGCATGCTTGATCTTGTAGATCCATTTGGAAGTTACAACTGATTTCCCATCTGGTCTTGGGACAACATCCCAAACATCATTCTTCATGATTGATTGGTACTTTTCGATCATAGCATCCTTCCATTCCTTATGGTCTGCCTCTTCTTCATAATTGGAAGGTTCTTTATCAATGAAATCACATAGTAAAGCTACATACCCGGAGTTGGATCTGGTCCTCTTTCTTTCTCTATGATTCTCTTCTAGAGCCCCATATCTTTCCGCACCTTGGATAATTTCTTGTATCCAAGCAGGTTTCCTCTTATGAGGATTCTTCTCTAGAGGTGGATCTATAGGTCTTTGTGGTTCTTCAAATTCTCGATCTTCTTCTCGAGTTTCTTCATTCATGGTTGTATCATGAATTCTGGGTGCATCTACTTCTTCAGGTTCTTCAGCAAGTCTCTTTCTGGATTTGTTGTAAGTTGTATCTTCATCAAATGTCATATCCCTGTTGATGTCAATCTTCTTATATCCTGGGAAATATATTATGTAAGCCTTCGAGCTTTCAGAGTATCCCACAAATATACCCTTCTTTCCTGAAGGATCTAATTTAGTCCTCTTCTCTTTTGGAATGTGGATGTACACAGGACAACCGAATATTCTAAGATGGCTGACTTCTGGTTTCTTGCCGAAGAAGACTTCTTCAGGAGTCTTCTTCTCCAGTACTCTATGTGGAGTACGGTTCTGTACATACACTGCTGTTCTGGCAGCTTCTGCCCAAAGATGCATAGGAAGGTCTTGATCATGAAGCATTACTTTTGCAGCTTCCATGATAGTTCTATTCTTCCGTTCCGCAACCCCATTCTGTTGTGGATTATAAGGAGTGGACAACTCCCTCTTAATCCCTGAATCTTTGCAT
>LPNX010301903.1:604597-770816 GCA_001517045.1 Pseudotsuga menziesii
ATCCTTTCCTTTCGCACATCCTTTGTAGACCCCATCATGTTTTGCTTGAATTTCTGGAAGACCTTCGACAGCTTTGCTTGCAATAGGTAGTGCTCTGTAATGCACATGTGCAAGCCTTCTATGCCAAAGTTCACTTGGATCTCCAGTGTCATGGACTAAGGCTTGTTTTGGATGGCCCTTCAATTTGTATAATCCTCCTTCTTGTTCTCCAATTACTACCGCATCATCAATAGTCTTTCCTCTTGGCCACATGATGACTTGACCATCTATGAATGCAACCCGCATTCCTTTTGCATATAATGCTAATATGGAGAGAAGGTTCTTCTTGAGTCCTGGCACAAATAATACTTCTTTCATTGTTAGATATTTTCCAGAGTCTAACTTGTATGAAGATTCCCCACTACCTTTTATTGGATATTGGTAGTCATCTCCTAGCTTTACCTTGTGAGGTGATTCATGCTCTGACAGTCTTACAAAGGATTCCTTGAATCCATTCATATGTTTAGAAGCCCCACTGTCTATAAGCCAATCATCACTTCCATGAGCAATGTTACCTATGAGAGCTGATATCAGAACATATTCATCCTCGCTTGAAGAATCTTCACTTTCATATCTGGATCTCTTTCTGGATGGCTCATCATCCTCTGTAGCATGAGCATGATGTCTTCTTTTGTTGCTCTTCTTTACTATCTTTTGTTTGTTAGGAAAATTCCTTGCATAGTGTCCTACTTCATCATAAGTATAGCATATGATCCTAGATACATCTCTATTATCTTTGTGAAAGTGCTTACCTCTAGAACCATGAGATTTTCTCTTGCTTGACTTTGAGTGAGACTTGGAATGTACTGTAAGAGCTTGGTCTTCACTTCCCATCTTCTCTTCTTGAGCTGCTATCCAAGCTTCTTCTTGAGAGCACTCTTCCCATAGTCTGCTGAACTTGACTACTTCCCAGCATAGATTCCTTAGATGAAAGAATCCCATGACCTGGGAAGGCCATTCAATGTAGTCATTACAATCTCTGCATTTTCCACTTCTTCATCAACTGCTTCTAGTTGCTCTTTGATTTGAGAAACCATTGTGAAGTAAGATTGGATTTTTTCTGCATTCTGAATCTTCACATTCTTCAGTTGGTTTCTCAGGGTCATCTTCCGATTGATGTTCTTCCCTTCAAACAATTTGGTTAGGGCATCAAACATAGCTTTAGGTGTCTTGAGAGAGGACACCTATGGGATAAGGTGATCCTTTATAGAATCAACAATGATCCTCTTTGCCATAACCATCTTCTTCTTATGTAAGGCCTTTGCCTCATCTCCCTCTTTAACTGGAACCTCCTCATGAATGTAGGAGTCTAATTCATTTTCTTCCAGGACCAAGGAGATTCTATACTTCCAGGCTCGGAAGTTTTCAGCTCCCTCAAGCTTTTCATCAAGCTTGGTATGATGAGACATCTTAAATGAGAACCTCAAATGGAAATACAAAAGATTTTAGATCTTACCAGGTTCAAGATGTCGGATCCGAAACTTGAGCTGAAATCCTGTAGAGCTGGTTCAGGAGCAAATTAGGGTTTTGCTTTTCCAGAGTTATGTTCACCCAAATGCCTTGAAATTTGTCCCTAAATTCGATTTTGGGGAGGAGATCAATCCAGGCCTGGGCTCACTGAAAAATTCCTCTTCTGTGAAAAGCCCTAATTTTCGACAGTAGTGACAGGTCCAAAACTGAAAAACCTCAGAATTGGATTCTGCTTTGACAGAAAGATGCGCCCTAAGGAGGAGAGTTGTTCCACCTTACTTTCGCTAAAAATATGTGGAGGAAGATCCACAAACTAGGAATCCCTAGTTCCCGCAGCTGCACAGTGTTTTCTTCTCAGGTTAGCTCTGATACCATGTTAGTTTTTCAACATTAAGCTAGCATTATGTTAGGATCTTTACTGAGAGAATAACAAGTACAACAATCAAACACAAGAGACAATGAACACAGTGTTTTTTATCGGGGAAACCATAAATGGAGAAAACCCCTCAACTTCTTTAGAGATAGAATCAGCACAAGATGTAAAACCCCAAAACAGTAAGATGCACTCTCGGCATCAGTAATCTTCTTCTTGTCTATCCCTAGTGTCTTTCCTTCCTCAACTATGCGCTACACTTGAGTGTGTGTGTGATGTGTGCTAAATAGAGATCCCAGATCTCTATTTATACTAATCCTAGCATGACTAAAACCCTATTAGGGCTGACCTCTACTTGGAGAGTCTAATAACCCTAGTGCCCTGGAACTGCTGGGACTTTAACCCTTACACAATCGGAGGGTTACCCATTATGACTTGACATGACTTGTTTACATTATTGATCCTCCCGATCAGAACATCGGGGCATGACAACATGACTCAAATACATAATAGATACATCTCGAAATAAACATCGGGTTACAATACATAAGATACATAGATGAATACATTCCAAAGTTACAAATACATCAACACTTGGAAATGTCTTCTTTGTGTTCTTCCCTTTCACACATCCTTTGCATACACCTTCATGTTTTGTTTTCATTTTTGGAAGACCTTCAACAACTTTTCTTGCAAGAGGTAGTGCTCTGTAATGCACATGTGCAAGCCTTCTATGCCAAAGTTCATTTGGCTCTACTGTGTCATGGACCAAAGCTTATTCTGGATGGCCCTTCAATTTGTATAAGCATCCTTCTTGTTCCCCAATCACTACTGCATCATCGATAGTCTTTCCTCTTGGCCACATGATGACTTGACCATCTATAAATGCAACCCTCATTCCTTTTGCATGTAATGCAGATATGGAGAGAAGGTTCTTCTTTAGTCCTGGTACAAAAAATACTTCTTTCATTGTCATAGACTTTCAGAGTATATCTTGTATGAGGATTCCCCACTACCTTTTATTGGATACTGGTAGTCATCTCCAAGTTTCACCTTGTGAGGTGATTCATGTTCAGATAATTTCACAAAGGATTCCTTGAATCCTGTCATGTGCTTGGAAGCACCACTGTCTATAAGCCAATCATTGCTGCCATGTGTGATAGTTCTCATGAGAGCAAAAATCAAAACATATTCTTCATCGCTTGAAGAATCATCACTGGCTTGTTTGTTTCTCTTTGTGGAAGGTTCATTATCCTCTGCAGCATGAGCATGATGTCTTCTCTTGTTTCCATTCTTCTTGTGAGAGCTACTTTTATTCTTAGGACAGTCTCTTAGCAAAATGTCCTCTTTCATCACATGTATAGCAAATGTACTTAGACAAATCTCTAGGCTTTCTAGAGTTATTCTTTTGATGAGAGTACTTACTTCTGTGGTGGCTGGATTTGGATTTCTTGGATTGTATTGTGAGAGCTTGATCTTCACTTCCCATCTTCTCTTCTCGAGCTGCTATCCGAGCTTATTCTTGAGAGCATTCTTCCCATAGTCTGCTGAACTTGACCAACTTCTTTCTGGCACAAATTCCTTGAATAAAGGAGTCCCATGATCTAGGGAGACCATTCAAGGTGGTCATCACAATCTCTGCATTCTCTACTTCTTCATCTATTTTTTCCAATTGTCCTTTGATCTGGGAACCCCTTGTGAAGTAATAATGGATGGTCTCTGCATTTTGGATATTCACATTCTTCAACTGGTTTCTCAGAGTCATCTTCCTGTTTATGTTCTTCCCTTCAAAAATTTGGTTAGGGCATCAAACATAGCTTTAGGTGTCTTGAGGGAGGACACCTGTTGTATGAGGTGATCCTTGATAGAATCAGTAATGATTCTCTTTGCCATAACCAACTCCTTCTTATGTAAGGCCTTTGCCTCATCTCCCTCTGGAACTGGAACCTCCTCATTGATGTAGGAGTCCAACTCATTTTCTTCCAGGACCAGGGAGAGCCTATACTTCCAGGCTCAGAAGTTATCAGCTCCCTCAAGATTTTCATCAAGCTTGGTATGATGAGACATCTTAACTGAGAACCTCAAATGGAAATACAAAAGATTTAGATCTTACCAGGTCAAGATGTTGGATCTGGATTTGGAGCTGAAATCCTGTAGTACTGGTTCATGAGTAGATTAGGGTTTTCCTTTTCTAGAGTTCTGTCCAACCAATTGCTTTGAAATTGATCCCTAACTTTGATTTTGGGGAGGAGATCAATCCAGGCCTGGGCTCACTGAAAAATTCCTCTTTTGTGAAAAGCCCTAATTTTCGGTAGTAGTGTCGAGTCCAAAACTAAAAAACCTCAGAACTGGATTCTGCTTCGACAAAAAGATGTGCCCTAAGGAGGAGAGTTAATCCAACCTTCTTTTGCTGAAAATATGTGGAGGAAGATCCACAAAGTAGGAAGCCCTAGTTCCCGTAGTTGCACAGTGTCTTCTTCTCAAATTAGCAATGATAACATGTTAGATTTTTAACATTAAGCTAGCATTATTAGGATCTTTTAACTGAGAGAATAACAAGCACATCAATCAAATACAAGAGACAATGAACACAGTGTTTTTCCTCAGAGAAACCATAAATGGAGAAAACCCCACAACTTCCTCAGATATAGAATCAGCACCAAGAGTAAAAGCCCAAAATAGTAAGATGATCTCCCGACAGCAGTAACCTCTTTCTTCTAGCCCCAGTGTCTTCTTCTTCATTAGCTATGTGCTACAACTGAGTGTGAGTGAGTGTGTGATAAATAGAGAGGCTCACTCTCTATTTATACTAATTCCTGACTTGACTAAACTCAACTAGGGCTGACTTCACTAGGTGAGTCTAATAACCCTATTGCCCCGAAACTGTGGGGACTTTAAACCTTAGACAAAAAGACGGTTACCCACAATGACTTGACATGACTTGTTTACGTTATATATTCTCCCAATCGGAACATCGGGGCATGACATGACTTAATTACATTACAGACACATCCTGGAATAAACATCGGGGTACAAGACATAAGATACATAGGTGAATACATTCCGAAGTTACAATTACATCAACACCAGAGGGGTTAGCCAAGAATTACATTTTCATTGCCGCATAGTTTAGCTTATCAATGACCAAATGATATACATGCTTTTTTGGCTCTTGCATGGAAAATACAATTCATATCTCACAATCAATAATAACTCTGCTCACAACCAAAAAAAACTACGAGGATTTTATGTAGATGTAATGCAAATCTTAACTAGATGATAAAGAAATCTACCTTATCATGAAATATAGTAGAGTTGACAACCACTGTTGCAAGAACATTGTAAGAAAATATGGCATAATGGTAAAGAGTTTTATCATCTAAGTTTTCCTTGTGTGGAAAATCTTGCTCACTAGAATTTAAGGCATAATACTATGTAACCATGCGCAGAGGGAGGCAATGAAGGCCTTTAGGAAGGATTTTTGTAGCTAGATGAGTCAAATATGTACTCTGCCCCTTATGCACTCGGAGTTGTTCTTCTGTAGAGTGCACCATGGTTCGTAGCTTATTTTACCATAGAAGAACATTCATTAGAGAGTTGCATGCCTCTAGTCAAAGTGTGTTCCATTGTCTTCTTCATACTTGCATTATTGTACTTGTGATAAATGTTTATATTTGAATGAAATTTGCTTGTGTTTGATATACTACTGCATTAACAAGTTTATTGGTCATTGCATACCATTCGTGTGATAGTTCTGAATTTGCAACCATAAAGTACGTTGGCAAAGATTGGGAACTCAGATTTGTATCTTAATCTGGTACATGCAAAATCCTTGATCTCCTCATTAGTCAAGCAACTACCATACGTTGATCTAGTACAATTGCAAAAAATATTGCCAAGCAGTGATCATACATTTTCTAAAATAAGTTACATCAATTTATGTGAATTTATTGTTCCATTGACATCTCATGAGAAATTGTTGTTTTTTTTGTTTTGTTCTTGTTTTTGCAACTCATCCAAAAGAGCAAAATGGCACAAGAATGGACATTGTGCATTCAAGTGAAATGTTATCCCAACCCTGGACAAGCAACAATTGAATATGGCATGCGCAACAATGTTATGAATGAGGTTATCCATAGAAAAAGAGAGATAGGTGGAACAACAATGAACAATGAGGCTTACTACATTGCCCTTATAGAAGGGCTAAAAACAACTAGAATGTACAAAGCCAATGGCATGTCTGTCTACACCAATTATGAACTTCTATGTAGGTAAATGAAAGGAATCTACCAAGTTAGAAAAGGGAATTTAAAACCGCCTCATGTAGAAGCAAGAACCATTGCTGCCGAATTTCATTTTTTTATGATCAAACACCATTCAGATATTAATAGGATGTCAGTGGATCTAATGGTTGGGGAAATGTCAACTCCAAGGCAAGGTGTGAAAAATGAAATGGTATCAACATTTGTTGCAACAAATTTTAGGCTTGCACATTGTTACACATCTTCGATATGTGTATGTTTTTTCGTTGTAACTGTTTTGGTGTCACTCATGGTGTGTCTTTTTCAATAAAGAACAATGTTTTGAAAGACCAATTCTAGAGGCACTTAAGACCTTCGTAAGTATTGAAAGAGTATGTATTGTTCGTGCAAGAATAAATGCAAAATAAGGATGAGTTGGTTAGTTCAGTAGGAATGTGATGGGTTACAAGTTCTAAAACATCACAACAATCGGAAGACCAATAGTTAAAATATTGCACAAATTGAATGCCATGAATGTAATCAGTGGCATCTCCTATCCTCAATTCACATTATCAGTTTTGGCATATTTTCTCTACAATTTATGATCTTGTAGGATGTTTTGTTTCACTTATGATAAAGGAATTCTTATTGGAAAGGCTCAACAAAATGATGGTATCAATATTACAAATATATAGAGGCATGATATTCAATTGTATTTTGAAAGTAAAACACAATCACGACTCCTACCATCTTTCAAAAGAGATACTAATTTAAAGACAATCTTGAGTAAATTGATGTTACAAAACTCTAAATATCAAAATAAAGAAAATAAGATTGGCTAAAGAGGTAAAAAATGTAGAATTTAACCAAGACAACTCCAATATGCTTCATCTCCAAGGTTGGATCACTACTCTACAAATGTCCTAGATTTGGTTGTACCTTAGGAGTTGAATAAATGTTGGTAGGAGAATAGTTTATTAAGAATCCTTGCAATCGAGTATATGCAATCAATGTTCCTTGGTAGTCATAATATGCTTCTCTTTAGTTTTTTATTATTTTGATATGAACTCGCAAGGGATCTTGCAAAAGACACCATCCAAACAACCAACAAAGACATTTTTTACCTACATTTTGTATAAGTGTTCCTTAATAGTCACCTTTGAACACATAGTTAACACTATGAACTTCCTTAGTATTTAGTCCCTAATAGATTTATAATGGTTAAATAACATTTTGCTTATAATTCCTTTCTAGCTTCATATCAAGAAAATTTCATATGAAGATGACTGAATGAAATTCAAAATGAAAAATACACAAACTTAGAGAAACTACAGATGGTAACAACAAACAAAGCAAGGGGAAATTTGTAACCTTTTCAAAATCCGTGAAAGAAACATGATCTACCACATTGCTAGGGATCAAATAGATTTATATTGATTAGTTTAGCACTGTATATATATGTAAATTATGTAAGATGTTAAGATTATATCATGGAGTTTTTTTCTTTTTGTAGTAGGATGAGTTCTTGTTTGTTGGCCTTCTTGTGGAGGCGATTATGAGACTCTTTGGCTTAGTATGCCACATTTAGAATTTTGTTATTTTTCATTATGGTTTTTTGAGTCATAAATTTTCTCTTCTTGCAAAAGTTTTAATACTTTAATGATAAAAATCGATAAAGGCTCCTTCATACCTCTCCCAACAACGTCGAATTTTAGATTCCTTGTGAAATTGTGTTACCAAAACTAGTGAAAATACCTCCACTTTGTTTGATTTCACATACAATTATAGACAGGTTTTGAAGCAAGGTGGGTGAAAATTTTTGAACTCAAATCAACACCATTTTTTATTTTATAAAAAAACATTAAATAGGTGGGTCATTATGAGGATTTAATTTGTGGGAAATTATTTAATTTGTTAGTTTTTACAGTAATATTACAAGTCTATTAAAAAATCTAGTCTGCTTTATAATTGGATTTAATATAATCATGATCGTCTTAGATTCGAAATTTTAATCATAACACTATAAAGTATTCCAAAATCTATAAATCAAGAGAGAATACATCTCACAAGCACATAATCTAGCATTGGTATAAAAACTGAAAGAACTGATTAGAGAAATCCAGATACTATTCACCATGTTCCACAACTCATAGCAAACCCCCTTTAGAACCTACTTATGAAGCTGGAAGAATATCCTTGTTGAATTATTCAATCAACTTCAACTCTAGATAATTTCTGGGTAATTGGATATTAAACTGCGACTCCATAGTTCAATAAAAACTGAAAAAGAACTAACAACATAAAAATTTATCTATACCAAATACAAGACAAATGAAGATAAATGCTTTAACAACATAAAAAATTGTTAATAAGCTTTAAAGAATCCATTTTCTATACCATCGGCCTCTATTTGTTAATAAGCTTTAAATAATCCATTTCCATAATTATTCAAGTCCATAATGCCAAACTTTGAGAATCATTTACCCTAGGTTGATGATTAAGTATGTCGAGGGATTCAACAGTAAATTGTTGCAATTCCTTGACCCATCAATAATTACCATGTGAATTTGTTGATGCAATAGGAATTGTTGATATTGAATTTGGGGCTAGTTAGAATCAATCATAAAAATTGCATTGATAAACCAAAATTAAGAAGCCTCTATTTGAGGATCAAAATCCATATGTGGATCTGGGTCCATTTTGTGAAAGGGGATAATGTCCAAAAATGAAGATATTGATGAAGCACTCATCAAATAAAAGAAATATGATAATAAATATGACACGAAAAGAAATATATAGAGGTTATTAAGATAAGAACATATCTCTTTAATGCATACAAGTGCATCCAGAAAATATGGCTTGAATTGTCACTTATAAACAAGCTTATAAACAATGGATTGTTGATACAATTACAACTAGATCCCAAAAGATAATTCGTCATCATCCCTATGACATGGAATGCATGGGAATGAGATCTAGAATCTTTGAACTATTGATATCTTGTCCCATTCTATGCTAAAGGAGGAATGAAAATCTCAATTTGTTGAGCTGGGCACTTTATTTGGGATGGCTGCCATGTAATTTTCTGGAAAATAGGTGTTAATGCCCCCAAGCATATCTCTCATATGCGTCGCTTTTTGAGGAAACCTTCCTAGGAGGACATAATTGGGTCCGTTGTGAAAAAACCCATATTCCATAATTTTGATACCTCTCTCCATTTGATCACAATTTTCCATGCAAGTTAACTGCTAAAACATAGACGTGAATTTCCAGAGTTCTTTAACTAATAGATGAAATTTTAAGTCGTTGACCTGAGCATAATTTGATGGACACTTCAATATTTAGAACCTTCTTCAAAGGATCATGTTGTCCATTGTTTACGCTAAAAAGAAGGTTTGACCAGATCCTTTGACCACGCTTTATGCTTCCTTTGAGTGACTTGGGTATGAACAAAATAACATGACACCGTATTGAGCCTCCAACCTTCAAAACTCATGCACTTGATTCTCATCAAAATTCCTCGAGATATGACAACCTTCGAATTCAGACTTGGAACCAAACTGGGTGGGCAGGAACCCTTCACCTGGCACAAGGCTGCTTCTCAACATTCACAAACATTAGCAATATTTTATTTAAATTCTGTCACTTTATGTTAGCATATTGCATTGCATTTGATGAACTGCTATGCTTTCTCTTTGCAAAGTGAGCTTTTTCAATCAACCATGCATGTTCTATAGGAGGGTGTCCTTGAGTATCTCCATAGCCTTGGATTGGTGCTAGAAAAAGGGAGTGTTTCACATATGCACACATCAACACACCACATGTTAAAGAAGGATATGTATAAAGGATATTTGAAAAAGAGTTCAAAATTACATGGCATTTTCCAAACCTTGCATATAACTAGTTGGAGAATTGTTTGCTGGTTGGGCATGTTTGGAAGGAGGACAATCCCTTGATAAATTACTTGTACCTATAATTAAAAAATGAAATAGTCACTATAGATTGTATTGGCATGTAAACAAAGATGGGCATGCAAACTTAGATTACAACAATATAAGTGTCATATCAAACCTACATGGCATAGTAAGAAGTGTTGGATGTCCTTGCAAATCCCCATGGCTTTGGATTGGCACCATGAACTGGAGTGTTGCACCTCTGCACACATCAACACATCACATGTTAAGGAATGATGATGCCTAAATAAAGGGAAATTAACAAAGAATGCCTCCCAATGTCACACACATAACCATACAAGCGAATTTTAGAGTAGAATACATAGTACTTATATTAGAATTATAATACGAGAAGAGTCTTTTAGGATGCAATTATGGACTGATTTTGGAGGGATTTCAGTTAACATTATTGTGGCAGCTTGCAACCATTTCCAACAGATACTAAGCAAATGACAATATCTAAATAATTAAAGGACACCTCAATGTCAAACCATAGTAAGAGGATGCAAGCATTTGATAATGAACAACCAATGTCTCATGGCTAACAATCGTGTAATGGATAAGTAGTAACAAGAAGGATGTTGATTGTCTTAACAAGGTGAAAGGATTCTGATCCAATTTACTAAGACACCTCAAACTAATGATGAAGACTAGTTGTCTTTGTGCAAAAAGATTTAAAATCTGTATTTATCCTAGAAGTTCAAGCATCCTCCAAGGCTGTCCAGGCTCTAATTCTTTCATTGTTGAAACTTGGAATTGGATATTCTCTGTAGTGACATATAATTTCTCTCCAACGCTTTAGTTTTTACCAACCTATGCTTCTCTAAACATGGTTGCAACTTGAACATCGCCATTAGAAAATTTCTATGCAAACACATGCCTTTACAAATTTGCAAACAAATTAGAAATTTTGGGGGAAACCATTGATGTAATGACTAAACAGACAATGGAGAGACTATGAAGAATTCTCTTGCAATTTGGTGTTTTGCAAGCCTACAAGTATAAAGTCTAAGGAGCAGAAATAGTAATATTGTTACTATAAAACTAACGTGAGGAGAAATAGTAATATTATTGTTGTAGTTTTACAGTGCCTTGTTTTATATACCATATGGTTTAGCGATAACTACTAGCTACACCTAAACATAAAGGGGGTTTAAGATTGAAGCAACCACCATATTTTAGTCAAAACCTTTCTACCAAAGTTTTATAGAATTGGATATCCAAATAAAGATCATCAGTGCAAGTCATGGTTCAAAAATATATACTACTCCATGCTATATCATAGACTGGATAAGGAGTCCAACAAAGACACACAAGAATTCTTATAATCACTAGAAAACTCTAGTGAATTCCTTCTAATTCATAGGTATCCAATTAGCGTGAAAGGTGAGAGATGGAACATAGGTTAAAATTGGTGAAGATGTAGTCATGGGATGCAATGATATTGTTTTTCTTCCTAAAGAGATGATGCAATTACTCCGACAACAAAGTTATTGCACCCTAAAATAGATAACGAATGAGGAGAGGACATCCATTTGGTAACAAGGGTGGATGAGGTTTGAACATCTTGGTTTAGAACGAGAACATGCATCCCATTGGAATGATTTTATTTCATAACTTCTCTATGGACATATTTGACTTAGAACTGATCCCGAGCAAACTTATTTGGAACCAAAACAATGTTGGTGGAATTTACACAACTTAGCTCAATTATTAATGTGTGCAATTGATAAAGTCTTAATTTTGTGGTCGAGTTGTGAAAATTAGAGAAGTTTTTATTATGTCCACGTAGGATTATCAAGGATTTGTGATAGAGAATTTATAGAGATAAATTCAACATCGCAGGGATAATATCAATCAAGGAGAAGATCGATATATGGAAAAATATATTGTCTTTTGCTACTAAGTAAATATTGTATCTCATTTGTGTCAAAACTAATATTTAATTTTTCTAAATAGTCTTTGCATAGGAATTCTAACCTAGCGTGTCAGATTTAAGAGTGCTATGCTAGGACCTTACTAGATTGACATTTGAGAGTGCTCTACTATTGTTTTTTATGGAGGCATTTTCAGAGCCCCGGATTTTGAATTTGAGTGGTGTGCAAAGGTATCTCTGTGCTTACATGCATTTGTGAATGTTTTTTATGAACTCCCATGAAATGTTTTGCAATTATAAATTCCAAGTTCTTTTTATATAAACTGTTATATTTTTATCATTTAAGTAATATGATCTTAGGATCTTATCTGAGAGAATAACATGCACAACAATAAACATAAGAGACAAGAGACACAAAGAATTTTCCTCGAGGAAACCATAAAGGAGAAAACCCCGCAACTTCCTTAGAGATAGAATGAGCACCAATGGTAGTAGTAAAACCTAGAAACATAAAGATGATCTCCAACAGCTTGTTATGTCTCTCTCTCACTTGAGAGAGCTACTTCTCTTACTCATGCACCCTAGTGAGTGTGTGTGTGTGTAATAAATAGAGAGTCTCACTCTCTATTTATATTCTTTTGTTCACTTAACCTTTAACTTTGTTATGTAGGCTCGAGTAATCCTAACTCAGTTATGTAGGCTTGAGTAACCACAACTGGGGTACTAATGACCCGACTTACATTAACTCACCTAGGGCCGACTTCTCTAGGAGAGTCTAATAACCCTAATGCCCCACAACTGTGGGGACTTTAACCCTTGATCAATAGTAGGGTTACCCACAATGACTTTACATGACTTTTTTACATTATTGAATCTCCCGATAAAAACATCGGGGCATGACATGACTCAAATACATTACAGACACTTCCCAGAATAAACATCGGGGTACAATACATAAGATATACAACTGAATAGATTTCAAAGTTACAATTATGTCAACACTCCCTCTTAACTAGGAAGGTATTCTCTTGACACAATTTATCGGCACAAGTATTCTTCTCTGTATCATCTAGATCATCATCGAGTTCTCGTCATCTTCATCTTTAAGTCATCTTCATCTAGATCTGGATCATCACTTGATCTGGATCATCATCACTGGATCTGGATCATCATTGGATTTGGATCATCATCACTAAATCTAGATCATCACTCGATCATCATCATCACTACTTCCACTATCTCAATCAAATGGTGCTATCTCTTCATTCTTCTCGTCACAGGAAGTTCTATAGAGCCATCCATTTTTCATGCTGGTTGTAGGCCTAGCCTCCATGTAGGTCTTATTCAGAGCTTATATCTGACCCTAAGTCAGAATGGCCTTCCCAACACTTACATCTGACCATGGGATGAACACATTGACCATGTCAGAAAGGCACGCCCAGCACCCACATCTGACCATGGGATGAACACATCAACCATGACAGAAAGGCCCAACACGTATATCTTACCATGGGATGAACACATCAACCATGTAAGAAGGGCTCAACACTTATATCTTACCATGGGATGAACACATCAACCTTGTAAGAAAGGCTCTACACTTATATCTAATCATGTGGGATGAACACATCCCGCAGTCATATCATAATGGCTCTTAGTCCCAAATTGAGTATTCCTGGTAACTGTCCAGGTGCCTCCATTCAGAGAATGCCATTCAATGCTTATATCTGATCATGTGCGAACACATCTCACAGTCACCTCAGAATGGCTCAGCACTCACATCTGACCATGGAAGGAACCAATCCTTTCACCATGACAAAATGGCTCAACCCTTACATATGACCATGGAAGGAACCAATCCTCTCACCATGTCAAAATGGCTCTCGGACTCATCACTTCCCCTTGGAGGGAACCTCGATTTGGAGAACACCAAGATTCTCCTTGAAGTACTCAAACTTCACTCTGGCTAATGGCTTAGTCAACACATCAGCTATCTGTTCGTCCGTCACAACATACTGGAGCTACACTGCTCCTCTCTACACCATATCCTTGATATAGTGATATTTGATCTCGTTATGATTTGACTTGTCATGGAACACCAGGTTCTTAGACAACTTCACACAACTCTAGTTGTCACAATATATACAAGTAGCATCCAACTGGAGATCAAATAAATCAGACAGTAGCTTCCTCAACCATACTGCCTCACAACTAGCTGAACAAGCTGCAACATACTCTGCTTTAGCTGTACTTAGTGCCACGCAAGACTATTTCGTGCTAACCAAAAGATCATACCTGATTTGATACTGAATCAACACCCTGAAGTGCTCTTCCTATCGATGGCACTGCTTGCCCACTCTGAATCAACATAACCTTCCAGGTTAATCTTTAGATTCACCTCATACTTGAGCCCATAATCAACTGTACCCTTTAGGTACCTCACTGCATGCTTTGAAACCATCAAGTGAACATGTCTCAATGTGTTCACAGCAAAGCAAATATCTGGTCTCATATTCATCAGGTACATCAAGGAACAAATCATCTGACGATACATCATGGCATCAACCGAATCTGATGAAGAAACACTCAATAGCTTCAGGTTCTATGCCATAGGTGTGGTCATGGCCTTGCAGTCCATCATCTCGAACCTCTTCAGGATCTCTATCGTGTACTTCTCTTGTCGCAGGGAAATTCCATCCTGATTTTGCCACACCTCCATGCCTAGAAAATAGTGCATCATATCCAAGTCCTTCGTCTCGAAATCAGCAGCAAGTCTTCTTCTGAGTTCCTCCTTTCTGTCAGGAACAAGTCATTGACATATAACAGGAGCATCACTGGTCTTCCACCTTCAACCTTGAAGAAAAGGTTGGAATCTGCTTTACTCTTAGTAAATCCTAGAGCCATCAGTAAGTTGTCCATCCTGTCATACCATGTTGAACCTCAAGATCTTCTGCAGTCACTCCCTCTGTAGTGGAGCATCATTCTCCCTTTGTCTTTCGTACTCTATGCACTGAAACATTCTATACCGGAGTGACAAGTAGCTTTCTCTACTACTAATATTCTATGTATCCATCGAGTGTCACTGTATACCAAGATCTTGTATCTTGAAAATGTTCTTCTCGCACCCATTTGTGAGCTTGTCATCCTCTATAGGCTTTCATCTTCAACCTTATAGCAAAGGTTAAGATCTTCATCACTCTAGGTGATCTTCAAGCTCCTCATGTATGTGTTATCCCATGTGTGTCTTCTGAGCTTGTACAAGGCCTTCTTTCATTTTCACACATGATTCTTCCTATCACGTGTCTTAACTTCCAATGCCTTCTTTTCATGAGAAACCTCGTGCTACGACTCTTACCTTGTATCCCACGATGTTTCCATCTACTACATGATGGAACTAAAAAATTCCCTTCACGTATCGATACTGCATCATTATTCTTGAACTGGTATTCCCTTTCTTCTTGGTTACTTCTTCATAGCTAGAAGGTTTTGCATCAATGATGTCATTGCATTCATAATATTATTCTTCATCTTAAACTGTCGTCACTTGTTCTTCGGAACAAGTCTCATCCTTCTTTGCTTGTAGGAAATTTTACACGATATTTCCTACAAGTCAAATGCATTAGTTGTATGGTTAGAAACATTTCATAAGGCATATTCATAATGGCAAATTGTTACACATAAATATATGATCATGCAACTATTTTAGCCAATACAACATTCATCCATATCTCACAGAAACTTTTCTAGATGCCTTCCATCTCTACCAAGACATCATTGAGATTGTGCACTAATCCAATATGTTAGCAAAGAGGTTTCATTCTAGATAAGTAGAAATGGAGAGGTGTAGAGCACCATGAGCTACTTACCCATCACATGCGTATTAGTAGTATACTGTCATTAATGCAAACATTCTACCATGCATAATACATCAACTGAATATAAACAAATGCATAACAAAACAATATCATGAAATGACAATTGAATACTTATATTTATTTGTTTCATGGGTAGACTCCTTTTGAGCCTTTAGCTTCATCATCTTCTTCATTCATCATTTCTTATCCAAATTCTAAGATTGATAAGAGGTTCTTAAAGAGTTGAGTCCTTTCTATTCCTCATCGCTTGAGGGATCTTCTTTGGATGATGAGAGTTTGATCTTCAGTTGCTCCCATCTTTTCTTCTCTTATTATGAGTTGAGCTTCTTCCTCTTCCCAGAATCTGCTGAAAGTAATCACTTCCTTATGGTATACATTCCTCGAATGAATGAATCCCATGATCCTGGGAGGCCATTCAAGGTAGTTATCACAACTACTGCATTCTCCACTTCTTCTTCTACCGCTTCAAGGTGTTCTTTGATTTGAGAGACCCTTGTAAAGTATGACTGTATGGTCTCTGCATTATGGATCTTCACATTCTTCAACTGGTTTCTTAAGGTCATCTTCCAATTTATGTTCTTCCCTTCAAATAGCTTGGTCAAGGAATCAAACATCTCTTTCGGTGTCTTAGGGAAGAAACTTGTGGTATAAGGTGTTCCATGATTGAATCAACAATGATCTTCTTAGCCTTGACTAAGTTCTTCTTGTGTAAGGCTTTTAGCCTCATCTCCCTCTGGAACTGGAACTTCTCTACTTATGTAGGTGTCCAATTCATTTCCTTTAAGAACTAGTGAGATCCTATACTTCCATGCTTGGAAGTTGTCAGCCTCACCAAGCTTGTCATTAAACTGATGTGATAGATCACTTTGAAATGAGAACCTTAAATGAAAATAACAAAATATTAGATCTTACAGGTTTGAGGTGTCCGTCCTGGTTCCGAAGTTGGCTGATCTAGGGTTTGTCAGAAAAACCCTAATTTTCAAAACTTGGAATATTTTAGATCTAATTAGATAGAAAGATATGCCTCTTCAAGGTGAGCTGTCCAGTGTACTCCTTTTTTGAAAACAGTGGAGGGAAGCTCCCAGAACAGGAAGGACTAGTTTACCAATTTCTTCTAAAGAAATGCCTGATACTATTTCTACGGTATCTCCACAAGTAATACTCATTTGTGTCTAAAATTTCATACTGAGGTATCCTCATATATCCTTGTTCCAACACCATAGGTTTCATCAGAATTGGTTTCACCAATTGGGAGTTATGAGTGTTTTCCCAAGGTGACATGTTTAAGGACTGTTCAACATAGTGAATTTGTATGGACTGCCACGTGTCATTGTTTCATATTCTGGGTCTGAAACATTGACCAAAGAAATTAAAGTCCGTGTCCTTTCTAGAACATCTTTATAAATTTCATTTGGACCTTCGTAGCTCGAGATATAATAATTCTCCCTAGGTGTCCTGTTTAGGGACGAATCCTGGAAGAGGCTAGAACCCTAACTTGGAGGAATCATATCTCCTAGAATACAGTGAATCTGAGGCTAAAACTTGGACATAGTGTACATTAGGATTTTATCTTCGACCTGTGAAAGTTTTGGCCCCTGAGACATTTTCAATCCCGATATATAGCGAATTTACCAAAACTTATCAGTTTTAGTATTTAGGGTTTTTTCAGCTTGGGGTCAAACCAGGGTTTGACTTTCCCGCAGTTACACCCAACCAAAAATATTGACCCAGGTCTCTAAAATTCGATTTTGATGAGGAGAGAAATCCTATGCCTGGCTCACTCAAAAATTCCTCTTCTATAAAAATCCCTAATTTCCCGCACAAAAAACTGAAAATGCCTGGAATCGAATTCCACTTCGACAGAAAGATGCACCCTTCATTGGAGAGTTAGCCTAGCCTTCTTTTGTTGATGGATTGTGGAGAGAGAGCCAAAGAGTAAGAATCCCTAGCTTCTGTAGCTGCACAATGTCTTCTTCTTGGGTTAGCTCTGATACGATATTAGATTTTTATCATTTAAGCAATATGATCTTAGGATCTTATCTGAGAGAATAACATGAACAACAATAAACACAAGAGACAAGAGACACACAGAATTTTCCTCAGGGAAACCATAAAGGAGAAAACCACGTAACTTCCTCAGAGATAGAATGAGCACCAATGGTAGCAGTAAAACCCAAAAACATAAAGATGATCTCCAACAGCTTGTTCTCTCTTTCTCTCACTTGAGAGAGCTACTTCTCTCCCTCATGCGCCCCAGTGAGTGAGTGTGTGTGTAATAAATAGAGAGTCTCACTCTCTATTTATATTCTTTAGTTCATTTAACCTTTAACTTTGTTATGTAGGCTCAAGTAATCATAACAATACATCAGGGTACAATACATAAGATATACAAGTGAATACATTCCGAAGTTACAATTACATCAACATAAGCAGACACAGTACTATTCAGATTTGTTTTTGTTTTTTTAAATTTTTAATTCATATTGTTGTTGAACATAAATATATATTATTAGTTACCCATGTTCTATACTTATTAGGCACCAATTCTTACTCATCTTAATGATTTAATTATGGTATATCTTCTTCCATTCCAATATTGTTTGTGTTGTCTTTGATTCTGACTTGCATAGTCTATTGTAAAGGTCTTGTGAAGATGTTTTAAGTGGGGGTAATTTTATGCCTATTGGGCCATCGATGTACAATGTGGGATCTCAGATACCTATTTTCTACCATCCTTTTTTAAGATCCATCAAATGGAGAAAGAGAAAAATGTGGATGTTGTGCATTGGTCTGCATAGGTGAAGCATTTCTATAATTCATGCAAGAAGTCTCTATCACCTAAATAGGAAATGGGAGAGGAGAATCATGGTTCCTAGTCATGTTAAATGGGGTTGGAGGGTCTTATATTTTGAGTTTGGAGGGAAGTGTAAACTTATAAGTTCATGCTTGTTAGGTATCTATGTTCTCACCATGATATGTACTATCTGCTTCTGCTTGTGAATATTATGAAATTTTCATGAAAAAGGTTTTTGATGAATCTTAACATTCTACAGTTATGAAGCTGAAGGTCTCCTTTAAAAATGGCACTATACTTGATCCCTTTCCATTGCTGCACCAATGATTTCCTTTGGCCCCGCGTTTTCACTAATATTGGAATTGGCCTGCAGAGATGACTTGCAGAGAGTCGGGTATTGTGATGCCTGGAAAGCTAAATCTATACTATCGCTAGCAGAAGACTTTTAGAGAGCCAGGTACTGTGATGCCTGGAAAGCTAAATGTATACTATCGCTAGCATAATATTTCTGAACTAAGCGGTTTTCATTGCCACTGCGAGCTGAGAGATAATTAGTTGAGGACAGTTTAGCAGAGAACACGAGGAGGAGAATTGTGAGGAATAATAGTGGATTAGATAAATACATCTTATTCAAAAATATGAACAAATACGAAACAACAGTGGAAGTTCAGAGAATTTGGTGCAACTATGCAACAATGCATATGCAGGGATGGATATCCCATGAAGAGAAGTCTCTCTCTCCCTACATAGTAAAGACTTGCAGAGAGATCGAAGGAATTGCATTTGTTTTTCTCTATTGGATTTTTTGAAGCAATCTGTAAATGAACTACGTACCAAAAACTAATCGAGATTGCAATATCGACCCTCCTATGAAAGAGAAGAAGAACAAAAGAAGAAAATACCATAGAAGTGACCATAAAAACATATGTAGCCACATGAATCGTATTCACATTAACATGGATTAAGGTTTTCAGGCTTTACATTTTGCGGGGGATTAGTATTTTGACTCCTCAAAATTCTTTGCACTCTATGTAGTACTTTAACTTTTAGTTGTTTATAGCATAAAGAAAATGGAATGGAGAAATTGTAATTTGTCAGATAGGCTTGCAGTCTCCAAACACAGGTTTGATTTATCCAAAAACCCATGTTTTTAGGATCGATAGAGATGACAGTACCTCCATTTATTGATGATGTCCTCTGAGTGCTGCACTTCCCTGGGCAGAACGTTGACCGATTAACCAGGAGCAGAAAGAATCCATGTTAGATGAAATGGTATCCTCTCATCAGCTTCCCTGGGTAGAACAATGTCCTCTAAGCACTGAATACTTCTCGTTGAGTTTGGGCACAAGAATTCGGATCTATTGGGCCTCGAGACAGTAGGGTAGAATTTATGTAGAATTCTGCCTAAGTAAGAGGAAGGAGCATAAAGGAGAAGAGGAAGGAGCTATGATAGAGGAAGGAGCATCAAGGAAAATGGAAGGATGCTGGGACAAAAGAAGGAAAGAGAAGAAGAAGAAAAAGAGAAGGCGTAGGACGAGGAATTTGTGCTAGATGAGTAAGCCATGACAGAAGGACATAACAAGATATGAGATGACATGGAAGAATATCAGTAGAAGCAGGTATGTAAATAGTACAATGACCAAAAAATGACAGTAAGGCATAACACTGAGAAAGTGATAGTCCTTAATGATCATGGGTAAGAGCTCGTATGGAGCTGGCAGAAACCACACATGTGAAGGCATATTTGCAATTCAAGCTGATAGTCCCTTTTGTTATGTGTTACTAGAATAGGAAAGACAACCTATTGGCTGAAGATAGTAAGTCGGTTGGGATAGCGACTGAAGAGGAGTCTGTAATGAGTCTGTTAGAGTCCATATTGAGTCTATAACAAGCATGTATGGGATCTGTATCGAGTCTGTAATGGGGCAATAAAAGAAGGAATCCAAGATGTAGATGGGTTAGTCTGTTTTAACTGATTAGCTGATACAACATTTTGAGTAATCTCTAGATTGTTGGAAAACACGCTCGAGCTAGACTTGAGATAGGTAGTTTTGGTTAATGACTCTAGATCGTTGAGTGCATCAGAGTAGTGGTTTTGCAGCTGAGTGCATAGACAAGTAGAGAAGGTTGAGTTGATTCAGGTTGTGTGCGGATCGCTAGTAGGAGTAGAGTAGAAAGAGAAAAAGAGAAGATTAGAGAGCATGAGAGAGAGGAAAAGTCTATAAAGATATAAAAGAAGATCTTGAATAGAGTCTGCAGCTTTGTGCGCAGACAAAAGGGTGCATCTATTTCCTCATGATAGATGAAGAGTACCTTGTGGTTTTTGACCGGATGGGTTTCCACGTTATATGTTGTGTATATGTGTGAATGTTGAAGTAGCTTAGTTATATGTGTGAATGTTGTATTGAATGACTGGTTGAATATTGTGTTGCAACTGGATAAATGTATGACTGCCACATTATATTAATGAATATTCCGATGATGTATGTTCACTGTTTGTTCAATTAAGTTGCATAAAGAAGGGTGGGATCATAGCTGGGTATTGAAGTATTGTGCATACAAGTAACCCACCTTCCCGATCTTCGTTAGAAACCTTGGCGCAGAGCCAAGGTACTAAAACACCCTCCCACACAACTTCGGAAACGTGGTTCTAGCAGTTACCCATAAAACTAAGATATCTCGGGTGAGACAAAATTTGTGTCGTAGGTGCTGTCGGCTGAGCTCTGCTCCATCAGGCCGATAGCTTGGGATTTATTGCGCTGAGCAGAAGGGACTGAAACTGGGTATAGGGGCAGAGAGAGGGAAGAAAGCCAACAAATGGTTCTGTTGTCGGGACCTTCAAGTGTTGGGGGTGAGGGATATGTTGTGGCATCCCAGGAATTCGGAAATCCAAGACTGGGTGGACTTCAAAGAGCTTGAGTTAGCAAGAAAAGAAAGTGAAGGATACCAGGGGAACCCGACAGACCGGTTAGGATGGTACATTTATTCAGATATTTACGAGATTTATTTTCTGAGTTTCCCATCGTGTTGCATGAGTGGTTGTCTAAGTTGGTAACCCAACAAAGGAATTTTCAAGGAGGAGAACCGAGAGAGCGGAGTCCTTACTTGATTGAGCAGCTGAAAAGAGTAAAAAAACCTATATAAAGGGTTGTGTATTTTTGGGTAGATAGTATCCTAGAAGGATATATTACTGAGTTTGTTGTTGATACAATAACCTCATACAGTGAGGCAGAGCGGATTTTTTTTTCAAGGACCACATAGTAGATACTTGTCATCTTTGAATACATGGATAAAAATGATTTTATGTCAAAAAGGCATTCTATGAATGCAAGGCTGAATAGATAAGGGTGGCTATGTCTAAGAAGAACCCTGGAGTGAGATGTTCCCAGGGGATAGTGGAACTGAACTAGAACTAGGATTTTTAAGAAGCGGAAGAAGATTTAGATCCAGCAAAAGAAGAAAAACTCTGTTGGAATGAGGGAGTTGCAGCACAGATCGAGAAGAAGAAGGCTACAAGTTTATGTCATACTTAGACGAAGGATCTTGTGACGAAGAAGAGGAATATCAATCGATATCAGAAGGAGATGAAGAGTCAAAAGAGTCGATTGAAGCTCAAGAACAAGAACGTGCTTACAACTCGCCTCCAATACCAGAGGTAAGATCACTAGACCCGTCTCTAAGTAATTCTGTAAATACAAGTACTACTAGCACTGTAAATAGCGGACAAGGAAGTCCCACTAGTCCAAATTTTGTTCTGAATGTACCAACAACAAATACAATGGCTGGAGCTGACATTAAGCTCCCAATATTCAATGGAAAAGGTTGGAAGACCCAGAACAACATTGGTTTCTTTGTGACGTTGTTTGGACTGTACGACAGATCTAGGATGAGAATATCAAGAAAGCACATATCATGATGCTACAAGGTTGTGCGTTGGACTGGTATATGAAGTTTTCCATAGTACCAGTAGGAGTTGTCCCAAAAACACTCAACGATATTTTACTAGGGTTGATAAATGAATTCAAAAAGTCGAAGTTTGAATCACAGTGCATCACTGAGATCAAAGAGATTAAGTAGCTACCAACAGAATATGTTTGGGACTTTAACCAAAGATTTAATACATTAATGGCCAAAGTAAGTTTCCAAATGTCAGATGTGCAACACAAGGAATGGTTTATTGTTGCCTTGCTACCACATATCTGAACCCCGTTGATGTAACAAAAAATTGTGTAGCTCCAGGACATTAAAAAGGGAAAGGAAGTTCAGGAGGAGCTATGGTGTACAGGATTAGAACAGATGGACACCATAATCATAATTGCTCAGTGCTCATGAACTATGTCACAACAAGTGCGCCAAACCCATTAAACACCCACGTAATGCCTTGGTGTAGAATTTTCCAGACTAAAGGTCACAAGTCCGAGGAATGTCTGTACTTACAGAAGATTGTAAGTGCACCCACTAGTATGTATTGTAAATTTTGTAAGTCAGTAGGTCATGATGAGAAAGACTGTAGAGCACTTTATCTACTGCAAGAAAAAATGATGTATACCTACTTTATGAAAAGTGATGAGAAAATTCAAGTTGAACGAGCGCATCCTTTGTATCATCCTGCACAATATCAACAACAACGATATCCTCAATTGCAATACCAGTAGAATCAGTATCCTCAACAACAACAATACCCTTCGCAAAGGGGGGAGTGGTAATTTTAGAGGTCGAGAACAACAACCAGGAGGAGGATTTGGTCAAGGAAGAGGCCAAATCATCTGTTATAATTGTCGGCATCCATGACATTTTGCTCGAGATTGTCAATGTCCTGTGAAAAATTGTACATATTGTAAAGCATTTGATCACACTGTCAAACAATGCCCACATATTATTGCAAAATGACAGGCTAGAACTGTTGTTAACCCCAACCCGATACATAATATGAATCCAAAACCCACTCCGAATATTCAGATTATTTCTTTTGAACCAAGACAACCCCACATTGTTGTAGTTACACGAGTGTTACGAAGAGAAATTCCTATGGCTTGGGGTACCACAACAGACAGCTTGACTCCAGAAATCAATCCTTTCCAATATGCAATAGAAATTAAACATCTAACACTAAAGGATCAGACCTCGTACCTTATTCCAGATGGTTGAAGTAGATCCCCGTTGAGCTTTCCAACTTCAGCTTGAATTGATAGATTACTTCCTCAACAAAAAGTAAACAATACAAGCATACTATATATTGGTGTTAGATCTATTCTATCATATATAATCAACAATGCATAAACATTTGAAATCATCCAATGGATAAAATATTCATTCAAACATACATTATTGGAAAAGAAAAGATATTTCTATTATTATAAAATCAGAGATTACAATGAATACAACCTCTGTCGGCACGTCTGTGAATTGAAGAAACTGAATCCCCCACTTGGGCCTCCACCACTTCAATCCTCCATCTCTCGATAGCAAGCTCACAAGCAAAAGACAAGCTTGGGAAGAACACAAAAGCGCTCCAAGGGACAAAGGGATGCATACTCAAGCATAAGTTTCGGCAATAATGGACTATAGTTTCTTTGCTCTCAATTCTCTCTTATGCCTTCAATGTACCAAAGAGTTCCTTATATAGCTTTTCAAATGGGTAATGAAAGGCCGAATCCGAGCGATCTCAAGGCATATGGAAGGCCAGGAGTCAAGCGAGTGAGATTCATGTCAAGGAAAACTCCAAAAGGATTTGGATTTTGTACACATCTCAATGTACGGGGTTTTAGTGGTCAAACCCGCGTATATACGTGATTATAGGTTTAAAAGTTGTGTGTATCATTTTCCACATGTTTTTAGGGATGGTCAAGGAAACATCAAAGGACAAAAAATGGTCCACGGGGTCTAAGGGGTCTGTAAAGGGATAGGGGAAAGGCCATACAAGTGTGATTCACCTGGAGTGGTAAAATCAGCTATAACAGATGCCCCATAATGTGTGAGGTCAGAGGGGTCATACGATGGCCGAAATACATTATAAGTCCATCCTAGAAGTGGAGTGATGAAGAATCCCAAATGGAAGACCAGCCACCCAACCAACATAGTACACTGATACAACTCTGCACATAACTGCAAATACATATAGCAGTCCCAGATACATAAGAGTACAATGGCCATGAATAGGCATGATACAAGATATCACATAAGTGGTCATCGCCACGTACAATATACATAGATCAGAATCTCCATGATGAAGATATACAAAGGACCATGATCTCCATAATAGCTGAAGCTATAAAATGGATCAAGATCTCCATAATAGTTGGAAATGTCTGACATATACTAGAATAAAGTCATGAGAGCTGAAATCTCATGAACACTGGCATGATCAAGAAGGTAGCATTAAGAGATGCCACCAATTTGGAAGGTCTTCTACACAAAAGGCTACGAGTACATGTCCTACTATGCAAATAGAGGTGTTGAGGTCAAACATAGTAGTCCATCGTCTGATTACCAGTCATTAATGTATACCGTTAATAGACGCGAGATCACCCACCGATAATGAAAATGGGAATCAAGGTACTAGAGTGAAAACTAACAAGTGTGAATAAATGTGTTGAGGTCGAACACTTGATAGGATCGATCGATCAGGGGACATTGCTGTATTCCCAAAAACTGTCAATGGTGAGAGAACCTGCCACTGATGACTGCAAGTCTCAAGGCACTCGAAAATGACTCTAGATTCCAATCCCAGAATAAATGATCTAAAGTCGATGGGATGAAATCCGCTGGAAGGAGGGCATTAAGGCATCCCCCATCATCCAACACGAGGTACTCAACAAATCTGTATGATGTGGAAGGAATCGATCATAAAGTGCACGAACCAGTAACTGTATCGGGAATGGTCGACATGCAAAGTCAAGATAATTGAGGAATGGCCGACTTAGGTTTAAACTTCCTTCATACAAGAGCATAACGATGAATGGTGATTGAATAAGGGCAGCATAGACTCGATATACAAACTGGGACATATCTGCAACACAGGAGGCATCGATAAAGGCTCCATAGGGACTGGAAGCTTAACCAGTCGGTGGAGATAAACTCAGATAAATAAGTACAGCTCCTACAGTCAAACTATAAACCCAACCAATGGATGTGATATACAATGCTCTGTTCGAAGGCGACACGACTTGACAGCTGCCAAACATAACATCTTTCCTTGTCTGGCTTTTTGGTTTTTTGATTTTTTTGGACTTTTTCAATTATTTAAAAAGCTTGAAAGAGAATAAAATGGCTTTATAGTTACAGACTAGGAGGAGACGAGTGTCATAGGGGAAAACAAACTAGTTCCAAGCAGTGGAACATACCTATGCTCAATGCAAGGACACATGTGTAGGATATCGACACTCGGGGGAAAATCCCCTCCTGGTAAAAAGGGAATCAAGCTGCAAAGGATATATAAAATGGCTTTGCATGGCTAGACACGAGACAAGCTTGGGATAAATGGGTGAAATGCAATGTCACGGAAGCCAACATAAAGCTCAATAAGGTAGGCAAGGCTCATGATAATGCAATTACAACTTGACATACGGGAGTCCTGAGGGACATAGGCTAGCAAAAAGATCAAGAGGAGTATGAGTCTCTTGCAAAATTTCATGGGAATATTATACAACGGACTCCCACACCCTAAAAGACAAAACGCCAGCATGGGCACCAAATGCAAATAAGGCGCTAAATAGGGTACCCATGTAAGGTCAAGCTCTACCACTCATATCATGCCACAACTAAAACAACAAGAAGGTTCTGTGACATAATAGAGTGGGTTTGTACCTAAGGCTATGATGAAATGGTCATAAGGTCATGCAAAATGCAAACGGTGATGAAACCTAACCTATATGCCAGTTTAGACATGATACCTGAAATTGGCACGAATGGATCAATCCAACGGCTGAAACAACACTTGAAAAGGTATCCTATATAATAAATTATGTCAAAAAGGGTCTAAAATGATTAGAAATAGTCCAAACTATAGGAAAGGGGCTAAAAATTTTCAAAATTTTGAAAAATTTCTATAAATAGTAAATATTTCAAAACATTATAAAACATTTGAAATTTTTACCCAATTGAGCTTAGATTTTCAACAACAAATTCCAGGAGATCCAGCCGACGGAACCCACTACCGTTTCTTCCAGGTACTTACCCATGCTCTTCTCTTCCATTTCAATGCAATTTTTCTCAAATTCCATGGTCATTTGAGGTTTCTAGGCCAAACTAAAAAAGGCGCTGTGGCCCACGCAAAAATCAAGGGTTTTTCTGCATATAGGGCTGGCTATACGTGGAAAATGCCCCCAAACCCGTGTACATACACAACTGTTTTTAAAACAGTCGCATATGCGGCCGCGCATAAGGTTTTTTGAGTAATCTAATGGGCAAACTTGCAATTTTTTATGCAGGATGGTCCTAGAGTGGAGAGAGCGTGAAAATGGTGATGTAGAGGAGGCAGTAAGGGCCGATCTAATGGCTCAACAAGCGCTACGTGCATGTGGACTCTACAAGTTTTGGTGTCTTGGTGGCTTGAGGGCCAAACCAAGACTATTGCAGATGCTGGTGGATTATTGGGATCCAGACTCTAAGTCCTTCTAGATAGATGGGATGTCCCTCGCCATAGAGGTGGACGACATATAATGTATTACTGGACTTTCCTGACGGGGGGAAGTAGTGAACCTTCATTCTCATGGTGGGCCCGGAGGTGGCCTGACTATCGACGAGTACATTGCAGTGTACTGCTATCCAGGCACAAAGAAGGTGGGGAGTTAGGTCCCAACCAACTCTATACAGGTGCTGGGCCTAAAGGCCATTCTATTGACATTGGGCAGGATAGCAGGCTTGGCTTCACTCCACCAGGCCTCACGGCCTCTGATGTTCTATGCAGTGGAATGCATGTGACCCACGGTCTATGACTGGAGCACTACACTACTGAGCAACATGAAACATCAGCTCAGTGAGTGTAAGGCAGGCAGAGTGCAGAACTTCGGGTTCAGTAGCATATTGAGCATGTTTTTCTTTGAGCGTGTTCCAGGATTGAGCCCTAGAGTTGACGTTCCTCTTCAAGGGGTTTGAGATCCAGCCCAATGGCGTTGGGAAGATGCTATGCGCAGACTGGGGGGAGGTAGGGTGGCCAACCCCTATCCAGCTGATTTCTTTCCATGGTGGCGACGACAGATAGTTTCCATCGATGACTACCCCTATGCGGGGATAGATTTACAGGGGGGCCCGGACATGCCGCTACCACCAGGATCGACATATGGTGACATAGGTAACGAATCTCGACCCTTTGGTTTTTTTTTTTTTAAATTTTGAGTTATTTAATTTTTTTTGTGTTTTCTGATTATATGAAATCAAAAGACATATTTTTGGGTGACAATATATAGTGACATCTACCATTTGCATGCAGATGTGGGACCATGGTGGCCTGAAGGCTTCCCTCGTCATAGATGGAGGGGAAGAGGAGATGATATCACGGGTGTGGATGCGGAGCGGATGCTCCAAAGCATTCATACAAACTTTGTTAGGTTGACACATAGAGTTCCCATGGCGCAAGTTGAGGACTTGCTTGAGGCTATGCAGTGCCAGGTGGTGGGTGTACCACTAGCATGGGTGCGATTATTCCGACGGCTAGCTAGAGCCGTAGTGACCTTCCATGATCACAACCCCCCTCCTCCTCCACAGGCTTAGAGACCTGGGAGTGACACATTTTGTATTACCGTGTATTATATTTTGGTGGCTTGAGAGCCCCATTTTTGTATCATGACACTATGTATTATCACATTTTGGATGTTTATAAAAACTCTTATGATGATCGGTTTATTTATTTACATGTGTAAAAATTTGTGTTTGTGATGAATTTATTATGTATGAAACAAATTCCAATCTAACACATAGTTAGCATATGAGTCAGCAACTTGATTATTAATTCTTGGAATATGTATGTTATATTGTCAAATTGTCGTTCTAATAATCTCACACATAAGAATATTCTTAATAATGTTGGATCTCTAACATGGTACAAACCATTAAGTTGTGACACTACTAACTCTGAATCAAGACGTACCTCAAGAGAAATAATGCCATGCGAAATGGCATCCCGTAAAAGCTCAATAACGGCACTATATTCAGCAACATTGTTGGAAGATGGCCGTAGACATACGCCTCCTGAAGACAGTACCTGACCCATAGGAGTATAAATCACCCAAGCAGCAGAGGCTGAGTGTTGAGTGTGACGACTCGCACCATCCACGAATCCTATGTAGGTGGAAGATTCCATTGACATCTGCCAAAAGAAACGAAACTAATCACAAACCCAATCATGATAAGAAAAAGACTTAACTATGCAAACTGTACAATAATATACAATAACCAGCCTTGGCTGAAAATCATGCATAGTACTTCTTGAGATAGAGCCCATTTCTAGGCTTCGCCAAGGCCGTTTCCTCATAATCCACTAACTCATAAGCACCCTTCTCTAACACACGTTTGATGACGTAAGGACCACACCACATGGGGTTAAAATTTCCTGCCCCCAAGGGTTCTTTCGATTGATCCCACAAAAGGACCAAGTCTCCCTCACTAAACCTCCTTGGACGGACAGACTTATCGTACTGGACCTTTACGCGACATTTATTTACCTCTAGAGCCACCAAGGCATCTCGACGCTACTCATCAAGTTGCTCAAGGTGGACCAAACGCTCCTCCAATGGTGAAGTGTCTAGTAAGAGTTCTACCGCTAGCATCAAAGAAGGAATTTCGCATTCAACCGGAAATATCGACTCCACTCCATGTACAAGTTGATATGGAGAAAATCCCGTGGTAGTCTTAACAATGGTTCTATATGCCCACAAAGTAGGACATAACATGATGTGCCAATTATTCTTGCTCTGTGCGATGGTTCGTTGGAGAATGGATTTGAGTGATTTATTCACTACTTCCACTTGTCCATTTGCCTGAGGGTAGTAAGAGGAGGAATGCTCTTGCTTGTACCCTAACTTTGATGCCAACTCTTCCATCATGCGATTCTGAAAATGCGAGCCATGGTCAGTGACAAGATCTTTCAGAATCCCAAACCAAGTAATAATCTGGTTGAATACGAAGTGCATGGCTGTCTCACCGTCGGATTTAACTATAGGCATAGCCTCAACCCATTTCGTGAAGTAATCAATAGGCACTATAATATGATGATGCCCCCTAGCTGAAGCTAGGTTGCAATCCATAAAATCAAGCCCCCACTTAGTGAAGGGACCGGCGGTGATGATGGGATGTAACGGGGTAGGTTTTGAGCGCATATTACATGCGAACACCTGGCAAGGGTGGCACCTCTTGACCGCATCTACACAATCCTTAAAGATCGACGGCTAGAAATAACTCGCTCTTAAGATTTTTTGGGCTGTAGAAAGCCCAGATAAATAACCACCACACGCCCCTCCGTGGCAATCATTCAACACTACCTGAGCCTCTTCATGAGTTAAACAATGTCGTAAAATGGAATCTACCCCATGGCGGTCTAAAGTGTTATCCACTATGAGGTAATTCTTAGACACGTGACGTAATCGTCATCATTCATCTCGTGAGAGGTGAGTAGGGACCTTTAATGTTTGTAGATATATAATGATATCCCCATACCATGGGTCTAAAGTTGAGATTAAGAATATGTGCTCATCGACAAACGTATCTTCACAAACCAACTCCTCGGCCTCGCTTGGGAAATCCGATATAAGCTCTGCAAAAATTAACGATTTCTTCGACTTTACCGAAACAAATTCGAGATCAAATTCTTGCAGGATGACAATCCATTTATTATATTTTCTCCCAATCATCCTTTGAGTGAGGACAAATTGAAATGGATTGACATGGGCTACAAACAAGGTCTGGCAAAGGAGAATATAATGTCTCAATCGTTGAACTGCATGTACGGTAGCTAAGGCAAGCTTCTCAACATGAGAATAATGAATCTATGCATTAATAAGGTTCTGGCTTAGATAGTATATGACATGCTCTTGGAGCTCCTCATCCTCTTGAACCAAAACCATCCCAATCGTCTCCATGGACGCAGCCACATTAAGTATAAAATCACAGCTATAGTTTGGGGGACTAATCATGGGGGCCGATGCTAGGGCTCACTTGAGCGCATCAAAGGACTCCTGGGCTCGCTCATCCCAACAAAAGGTGGTGTCCTTCTTCAAAATATGCATGAAGCCTCTAGTAAAATTGGCAAAATTGACTACAAATCTCTGTAAGAAATTTTCCATGCCTTGCAAACATTGAAGATGACGAATTTTTTTCGGGGGAGACAATTGAAGTATTGCCTCAACCTTCAAAGGGTCGACTCTTATACTCTCTTTAGAAACGATGAATCCTAACAAGCAACTTGACTTCACACAAAAGATGCACTTATGAGGATTTAGCCTAACCAAATAATGGCGCCATCTTTCGAATACCAATCTCAAGTGATAGGAATGACGCATTCTCATACGAGAATGAGCAGCAAGGTCATCCAAAAATACTTCGGTAATAGACTTGAGATCGTGGAATATCAAGGTCATTGCCTGCTGAAAAGTAGCTCCGGCGTTCTTAATGCCAAAAGGAATTTTTCGATATGCAAAAGTTCCCCAAGGACAAATAAATGCGGTCTATGTTGGTCCTTAGGTTTAATTTGTATCTGATTATATCCGGAAAAGCCGTCCATAAAGGAAAAAACCTCACTACTCGCACACTCATCCAAAATATGATCAATAAATGGTGTGGGGAAATTGTCCTTAGGACATGCACGATTCAAATCATGGAAATCAGTACATATGCAGATTGCTCCTTGCTTCTTATCCACTAGAACGGGGTTTGAAACCCACTCCGTCAAGGGAACGGGATAGATAAAACCAGCTTTCAACAGTTTCTCTATCTCTGCCTTAATCGCAGGTGCTTTCCTAGGATTCACAACATGTAAATGTTGTCGAACAGGCTTAGCGTTGGGATAAGTCTTAATCTCATGTTCGACAATCCGAGGGTCGATTCCTGGAATTTCGTTGTAAGACCAAGCAAAGATATCACGAAATTCTTTGAATAGCTTGGTGTATTCTAGAATCTTAGCATTGGAACATTCTGCCCCAATATAGACATTCTCTATCCTACCAATATCGTGAGAGATATTGATAGGAATCATTGAAGATATGTTAGCCATGTTTCCATCAGCCATCGGACCAGGAGAGCTTAATGGAACCATAGGACTACCAATTCTCTCACTAAGAACCGCCCTAAAGTCCTCACGCTCAAAGCGGTCAAGCTCGAGAAGAAAGTAAGATCTATGATGTAGTTCCTCCCATGGTGGCTCAACTCCCGACATGACCTCAATAATCGCTTCATCTGAAGGGAAAATAGTATCAAGGAAATCGTGTGTGTGAGAAGACTGTACTGCCCATGTCGGCAGCACATAAGGGTCCTCCTCCTCTGTTCATGAAGAGGAAGGACTAGGCTCTGTAGCAAACTCAATATTGGCTTGATAAGCTATCATAGTTGTAGGCAATGGCACGTTTGTCACGATGGGCTCATTCAGAGTACTCGGTGTAGGAAGAACCCAAGGGTCTTCCATGTGACTCGTGTGAAAAGACACTGATCTCATAGATGTCGAAGCCTCACCGAAATTAGACCCTATCATAAGGATCGGTGCAGGACAACTAAAGCTTCCCATGAGGGATGGATACATGCCTACACCCACACTCCCAGTTACCAGCTGAGAGTGTTCAACGATCGGGATTGAAGCTCTCGAAGATGCTGTAACAGACGGATTCTTGAATGTTGTTTGATCAATCGTGACTATCTTCTTGTTAAATGGAAAGCATACAACGCGAAATAGGAAAGAAGCAATGATTTGCATATTGTACATCCAATTCCTACCCAACAAGAGATTGTAGTCAAGGGGCGCATCAACCACCTCGAACTCTATCGCAACGGTCTTCCCTCCCAAACTGACCTTAAGGGAAGGAAGGATCCCATGTGGCTTGAACGATCTCCCATCAAACGCAGTTAACATGGTCGCTGATTTAGACAGCTCAGGGGAACCTAAACCCTTCCAACATGATAAAGACATCATAGAAGCGGCAGCACCTTTGTCAATCACGGTATGCTTGACGAACATGTTAAGACATTCTTCGTGAATCAAAAGAGACACATAGTAAGGCAAGCGAGGCTGAAGTCCTGCGGTTTTAAATTTAATCACGGAGGAAGAATCATCATCATTCACACCAAGGGCAGAAATCAAAGCCTTCCTTTGCAAAGGACAACTTTGAAGCACTTCCAATGCAGACATCACATAAGGAGTGTGTCCCAAATCCTCGACAACTGAATAGCTCTCGGCGGCTTGGGAATTAGGATTGTGCCCTGAACGCTTAAGGACTCCCTTAGGAATGCGAGGTACAGCTTCAGGTTTATCTACAGGTTTCTCAATACACAAAGGAGACCCCGGTGGATCAGGTTCCTTTCCTGGGCTGGGTTGTGACGAACCATAGTCCTTCGCATGGGTCACAACTTTCACAGCACGTACCATGTTAATGCAACCACGACCACCACCCTCCGGTGGATCTTGATCACCACTAGAATGATCATGGGTCCTCGAGTTCATATTTTGATTTTGAGGTAAAGGGTTAGTTAGCATAGTTGGGCCCTATGCCAAGAATCTCGATGCTTCATCGATACGAGGGCACAAGTAAGTGAGGTGATCATCCTTACACGACTTGCAAGGGAATTTAACCTTACGTTTAGCTTGCTTGTCCCCCCCAGCATCACAGGCATTCTTGCCATTATTATTAGCATTCTCGTTGTTATTCCCACCCTTATGATTATTCTTACCCTTCTTTTTATTCCGTTCGGGCTACTGGTTACCCTTCTAGTCCGACGATTGTACTGAAAGAACATTCACCATTTGGGCGGGTTGGGACGAAGCCATAGATTGTCCTGAAGCAGATTGGTTGATTGACAATTGACTAACTTGTTTTGCAACTGAATCCGCAGGTTTAGCACTTGCACAACCCACAATGCCATTGGCATGTGCTCCAGGTTTAACTTTGGGGTCGAAACTAGAACGCGGAGCATTGGGAATGATCTCATATAACAAACCGGACTGAGCATAAATCAAGTCCAGTTCCTGTGCCCTAAAAATCACTTGTTCCTCATTCTACACTCCGGATGTAGAAACATCATTTACTATATATGGTAATAACGACTTAAGGAACCATTCGAGGATTAATTACGGCGGTATAAAGGCTTTAATTAACCTCTTTCGTTTACGCCACTCTTGGATATGATCCGAGATATGTGTGGTTTTATCTTGCCAAAATGTTGACAAGAGCTCAGTACCAACATCATAATGCACTGGTAGCTGGAAGTGGTTAAGGAAAGTCATCGCTAGGTCATCGAACAAAGCGAATGCCCCCCTAGGTAGCTCTATATACCATTTCACGGCAGGCCCTGTAAGGATGTGTTGAAATAGTCTCAAACGGATTGAGTCCTGATGTAAGGAATTCGAAGAGCACCATAGGTGAAAAGTAGTAACGTGTTCGCTCGGATCCTCTCTCAGTTTGCCCTCGAACTTGGGTATGTCTGAGGGAAGCTTAGTAGGGACAGCCGGCCAAGCCAGGTCATGAGCTACAGGATCGTTCGTCAATCTTGACAAGTTAGGAAGATTCGGCGTTGCAAGGAAAGGGAGCCTAGGATGATGAGGTCGATGGACCGCTCCCTGATAGTTCTGATTCACATAGGTTTGATTACCACCATGGCCTTGGCCATATTTCCCTCCTCCCATTTGACCCGTATAGGGTGGCATGGAAGCACCATAATGTGGTGGACCTTGACTAGTCGGTGCTACAAAGCCATAATTTGGAGAGTAAGTAGGTTGTTGATACCCACCCCCATACGGTGAAGAACCCTGTCCATACTGCGTCCCATAATAGGGTCCATAAGTCATCGCATGCGATGTACCATGAGACACTCTGTAGGTAGGAACATACATTCTGGAAGTAGGAATATACATTCCTGAAGTAGGGATGTGACCTCTAGAAGTATGAGCATGACCTCCCGAAACAACGGGTGGTGCATGGAGCTGAGACACTACCGGTCTAGTAACCGCAGTACGGACATGAATCGTAGCAACGTTTCAGCCCGAAGGACCACGTGAATGAGGTGGAGGGTGAAAATTCGAAGAACTAGGGACAGAGGATGAAGGGATATATGTAATCAAGTACGTACTATTCCCTATAATCACTCATCTCTGATCTAGTATCCTAATAGGAACACTAACCCTAGACCTAGGAGGAATATGTGATGTAGCTTCCACCACCGGGATGGAAGGTGCAATGTGACTAGTGCTCCCAAACCTCTCAGCATGGTAAGGAATGAGAGTGCCCCCAGGCATAGTGTTAGGCTCGAACTCAGACTCGACATGAAATGCCAAATCATGTGTGGGAAAACCAGACATACCATAACTACCATAACTAGTGCTCGTGAGTTCGAAATGAGTCTCGGCATCCTTCGACATTCCATACCGGTAATGCATCAATGGGGAATCAACCCTAGAGTGAATAGGTCTATCATGAAAGGTTCCTATCTCAGAAATCATAGGACCTAACTCAGTCAAGTCGGGTGAAGGATCATAGGTTAGGAGTAAACTCCCCATATTCCACATGAATGGGAGAAGGTGGTTCAGGAATACCTTCTATATGGTCTCCCATGGTGTGTGAATCAATGTGCGAAGTAGTCCGCCTGGAATTTCTATGTCTCTCTCCCAAAGGAGGAGGAGATGTAGAAGGCGGAAGCCCCACTAAAAGACGAGAATGACGAGGAGCCGCACCCGAATCCACAATGACTCAAAAAATAGAAAAGACTCTCTATCTACGCAAACCCTAGGCAAGCTATCATGCACATAACAATCACCAATAAAATCTAAAGCCAAAGGCAAGCAATCAAGGGTAGGATAAGTGAGCTCCCAAATGAAGCAGGTATGTCTCACCTAGGAGAGGCTTGAGACTCCCATACACAACAAGTAGAGGTATGTAACCAATTATTGTGGCCCTCAGCTTCAATGCGTAAAGCGACTGTACTGTCTGACCCCAACCTGGCCGGCACACCTGCAGAATAACCCCTGCAAAGTACCCCCTCGATATCCTAGGTAAGGCCACTAAGGCCACCTCAATATAATCAATGCTCAGGCAGACAGTCACAAGCGGGATTGACCGTATGGGCAGGGTAGCAAAGCCCGAAACTCTCGAAAGAGCCCCCAGATATGTATACAATCCTGGAAATATTTTCGGTGCTACTCAGTTATGACTAGGGGTCATCCCAATCAATAACCGCTCACACTGCCTCATGCTTAACTCCCTTTTGAGAGGAGGATCTTGAGAAACACTGGTTATACCAAGGGTTTCACACACTCACCTAGACAGACACATACATGTTGTTGTTTAGTGGTCTTGGAGAATTTACTCACAATGAACTATTTTAAGACCCTAAAACCTAAGCTTGTTGGTGAACCCTATCAAATAAAATAGTGTAGTTCATTTTAATTAAGCGTTGATTTTAATTGGCTTTATTACTCAAAAGAGGGAGATGGCCGTGCAACTAATGGTGTTATGACACAACATGAAGTAAAATGCACACCTAACAATCAATGCAAATGCATTGTGTCCATGAAAACAGGGTATGCTAATACCTGAAATGCACAATTTTTCTTCAAATGATGAATGCAAGATTTCCTATATGAAATCCTGACTAATACTCCAAAGCAAATCTAGTGCAAGTACTATGCAGAATGCGAAATGCAATGCATGATGATAAGCAAATATTTTTAGATTTTTTGAAATAAAATGAGATACAAAAAGAAAAAGAATGATTCTACAACCCCCAGACTCTGCAAGCACACTCAAGTAGCACTTAAGCAAAGCACTAAGGTAAAATAAATCTAATGCGCTAATCTCAAAACAAAAACTCGAAAATGCAATGGCAAGAACCTTCTTAAAAAAGAAATTTACCCTAAAAAAAACGTCTCTGGTCAGAAACAGAGGTGTATACAGACTCAGGCAGTATGAAAGGAGACTCAACATTCATCAAACTTCACCCAAAAACCTTTTAACTTCCTCTAAAAGGAAAAACTAAGGGCATACATGACCGTTCGCAGTAAACTCGCGTGTATACGCGGAAATAACAGAGCAATCCATGTGTATACGCGACTGTGAGCTCGAAACTCGTGTACAGGAAGAAAAGTGCATAAAAATAATGGCAAACAGACAAGCTGAGACAAACTTCACACCAATCAGACACTACCAGGAAAACATGCCCCTAGACCCGACACAAAAATAAGAGAGAAAGAGCAATTCAAAGTCATTGAATGCCGATAGAAAACCCCCAAAGGACAACTACTAAGAACTCCCCAGCGGAGTCACCAATTCTGTTACGGAGAGAAATTCCTATGGCTTGGGGTACCACAACAGATAGCTTGACTCCAGAAATCAATCCTTTCCAATATGCAATAGAAATTAAAATCTAACACTAAAGGATCAGACCTCGTACCTTATTCCGGATGGTTGAAGTAGACCCCCGTTGAGCTTTCCAACTTCAGCTTGAATTGATAGATTACTTCCTCAACAACAAGTAAACAATACAAGCATACTATATATTGGTGTTAGATCTATTCTATCATATATAATCAACAATGCATAAACATTTGAAATCATCCAATGGATAAAATATTCATTCAAACATACATTATTGGACAGGAAAAGATATTTCTATTATTATAAAATCAGAGATTACAATGAATACAACCTCTGTCGGCCTGTCTGCGAATTGGAGAAACTGAATCCCCGACTTGGGCCTCCACCACTTCAATCCTCCATCTCTCGATAGCAAGCTCACAAGAAAAAATGCAAGCTTGGGAAGAACACAAAAGTGCTCCAAGGGACAAAGGGATGCAGACTCAAGCATAAGTTTCGGCAACAATGGACTATAGTTTCTTTGCTCTCAATTCTCTCTTATGCCTTCAATGTACCAAAGAGTTCCTTATATAGCTTTTCAAAGGGGTAATGAAAGGTCGAATCTGAGCAATCTCAAGGCATATGGAAGGCCAAGAGTCAAGTGAGTCAGATCCATGTCAAGGAAAACTCCAAAAGGATTTGGATTTTGTACACATCCTGATGTACGCAGTTTTAGTGGTCGTTTGAATACGCGATTATAGGTTTAAAATTCGCGTGTATCATTTTTCACATGTTTTTAGGGATGGTCAAGGAAACATCAAAGGACAAAAAATGGTCCACAGGGTCTAAGGAGTCTGCAGAGGGACAAGGGAAAGGCCATACAAGTGTGATTCACCTAGAGTGGTAAAATCAGCTATAACAACAAGGAGGTGTTGCAACAGGGGCAGACCAAAATACATAGCAAGGACAACTGCAGGTGAGAACTATGGCACAAAAGAAAGCTCCGGTAGATGTCCAACAAGAGAAAGAAGTCTTCTTAAAGGTGCTACAAGACTTTGTTGATACCAATCAACTGTTGACATCTGGACAAGTTAGAGCTATGCCTGAACAAATTGAACAACTAATCATGAAGCTCCCAATGAAAAAAGTTAGTAAACTTAAAGAATTTTTGAAATGTTTTTAGCACTAATCCATGATAAAGATGATGCCACATAACTGACAACACTCATAGAAGAAACCGTAGAAGACTTGCGACCTGCAAAAATACTTAATCATATCGAGAGAAAACTGAAGATAGGCCGAGAACTGTGAATGATTTCATAGATAGGAGATTATGATATAGACTATATCATATTATATTGGGGATCGAATGCCAATATATTGACAAGACATACATGGGAGAGCATGAATAAGACGTGACTAGAATGGTCTCCTATTCAACTAAGTCTTGCAAACCAATCAAAGGTTCTACCATTTGATAAACTAACCCAAGTACATGTGGAAGTTGAAGGCTTAAGAACATATGTCGAATTCCAAGTTATTGACATTGTCAATGACACAAACCCATATCCTACACTTCTAGGAATTTATTGGGAAATAGACAACTATTATAAACTTCAAGAAAATGATATTGTCTTTCGAAGATTCTGAAGTAAGAGTGGTTGCACTAATCAATTTGCTTAAAGGATAACGATATGTTGAACCTATACATAACGAAAAGAAAGACAATTATCTGGACCAGCAGTAAAACATCATGTATTCAAAGGAAGACTATATTAACCCAACAATTGTGGAAGCCTGAGTTGGCGGAATGTAATCTCGTGCATGTTCGACTCAAGCGATGCTCTGGAAAATTGGAAAAACATGCTACATGAAGTCTCCATGCGAAGATGTGCAAGAATCACAAGAGTTGTCCGAAGGGTAGGAGTCGAAGCAAGTGCGTTGCCTACATATGAAGGGTTTCCTAACCTTGCATATTTTTTGGTAGACTTTGAAGAAAAAGTCACAGAATCATAGTGATTGTTTGCTTTGGACTATGTGTTGAAAGCTACGCCCGCTAGATGGTGGGGTACACACAAGCAATCTATCTCTGAATGGCTTGAATGTAGGAGATTAATGGAGATCAAATTTGGTGAAGAGATCAGTTATCATGAGAAAAAATACACAAGACTGACAGATCCTGGGAAACATATTGAGCACTGTTAATAGACTCTGAAAGAATGTCCGCGACAAGAATGGGTTCATCGATTCATCCACACCCTAGAAATGGTATCGAGAAGTTGGTACACCTCAAAAGAGTTGCGACGAGGAACTATTGAATGGTAAAGCTTAGATGTAAGATTTACCCATACATTTGAATTTGTAAGAGAACACCCAACAGTGGATGTTGCGTTACATGTAATAAAGGAGAAGATATTTGGAGAAATACTAGTTGCAAACACGAACTTCCATCAATGCAGCATGACTACACATAGCTAGATGCAGTGCTATAATCTCACAGGAGAACCAAATGATGATGACCCACTTTAGATAAATTTACTTGTGTCAGAAGGTATACGTATAGTAGAGGGAGTTGTTATAACTACCGACCAGTTTCTAAAACCACTCAAAATTAAGAAAGTAAATATTGGGTCCGAGGAAAACCCCAAGTTTTCTAATATTGGAGATTACTTGGATGAAGAGACCATGGGAAAGATCACTAACTTATTACATGAAGTTCACGATCTATTCCCCACAAAGTTCTCTGAAATGAAAGGCATATTTGGAGACCTTGGTGAAATGAAGATACCCCCGAGGCCTGATGCAAAGTTAGTCAAACAGAGGCCATACTGTTATAGCTGATTTTACTACTCCAGGAGAATCACGCTTGTATGGCCTTTCCGCTGTCCCTCTGCAGACTCCTTAGACCCCGTGGACCATTTTTTGTCCTTTGATGTTTCCTTGACCATCCCTAAAAACATGTGAAAATCCATATATGTGACTTTTAAACCCTTAATCACGTATATACGCAGGTTTGACCCCTAAAACCATGTACATCGGGATGTGTGCATAATCCAAATCCTTTTGGAGTTTTCCTTGACATGGATCCGACTCAATTGACTCCTAGCCTTCCATATGCCTTGAGATCCCTCGGATTCGACCTTTAATTACCCCTTTGAAAAGCTATATAAGGAACTCTTTGGTACATTGAAGGCATAAGAGAGAATTGAGAGCAAAGAAACTATAGTCCATTGTTGCCGAAACTTATGCTTGAGTTTGCATCCTTTGTCCCTTGGAGCACTTTTGTGTTCTTCCCAAGCTTGCCTTTTGCTTGTGAGCTTGCTATCGAGAGATGGAGGATTGAGGTGGTGGAGGCCCAAGTGGGGGATTCAATTTCTTCGATTCGAAGACGTGCCGACAGAGGTTGTATTCATTGTAATCTCTGATTTTATATTAATAGAAATAACTTTTCCTGTCCAATAATGTATGTTTGAATGAATATTTTATCCATGGGATGATTTCAAATGTTTATACATTGTTTATTATATATGCTAGAATAGATCTAACACCAATATATATATTATGCTTGTCTTGTTTACTTGTTGTTGAGGACGTGATTAATCAATTCAAGCTGAAGTTGGAAAGCTCAATGGGGATCTACTTCAACCGTCTGGAATAAGGTAAGGTATGATCCTTTAGTGTTAGATGTTTAGTTTCTATTTCATATTGGAAATGATTGATTTCTGGAGTCAAGCTGCCTGTTGTGGTACCCCAAGCCATAGGAATTTCTCTCCATAATAGAATTCGTGACTCTGTTGGGGAGTTCCTAGTAGTTGTCCTTTGGGGGTTTTCTATCGGCATTCAATGACTTTGAATTGCTCTTTTTCTCTTGTTTTTGTGTTGGGTCTGGGGACATGTTTTCCTGGTGGTGTCTGACTGGTGTTAATTTTGTCTTAGCTTGTCTATTTGCCTTTATTTTTATGCACCTTTCTTCATGTACGTGAGTTTTTAACTCATAGTCGCGTATATACGCGGGTTTCTTGGCTATTTCCACGTACACACATGGATTTACTGCGAACAGTCATGTATGCCCTTAATTTTTCCTTCTAGAGGAAGTTGGATGGTTTCTAGGTGAATTTTGATGATTGTTGAGTCTCCTTTGATACTGCTAGAGTCTGTATACATCCCTGTTTCTGACCAGAGACATTTTTTTTAGGGTAAAATTTCTTTTTTTTGAAGAATGTTCTTGCCATTGCATTTTCGATTTTTTGTTGTGGGATTAGTGCATTAGATTTCTTTTACCTTAGTGCTTTGCTTGAGTGTTGCTTGAGTGTGCTTGCAGAGTCTGAGGGTTGTAGAACCATTCTTTTGCTTTTGTATCTCATTTTTATTTCAAAAAATCCAAAAATATTTGTTTATCATCATGCATTGCATCTTGCATTTTGCATAGTACTTGCATTAGATTTGCTTTGGAGTATTAGTTAGGATTTCATATAGGAAAGCTTGCATTTATCATTTGAAGAAAAATTGTGCATTACACGTAGTAGCATACCCTGTTTTTCATGAACACAATGCATTTGCATTGATTGTTAGGTGTGCATTTTACTTCATGTTGTGTCATAACGCCATGAGTTGCACGGCCATATCCCTCTTTTGAGTAATAAAGCCAATTAAAATCAACGCTTAATTAAAATGAAATACACTATTTTATTTGATAGGGTTCACCAACAAGCTTAGGTTTTAGGGTCTTGGAATAGTTCATTGTGAGTCAATTCTCCAAGACCACTAAACAACACATGTATGTGTCTGTCCAGGTGAGTGTGTGAAATTCCTTGGCATAACTAGTGTTTCTTATGATCCTCCTCTCAAAAGGGAGTTAATCACGAGGTAGTGTGACCGGTTATTGATTGGGATGACCTCTAGTCATAACTGAGTACCACCGGAGATATTTCCAGGATTATATTCATATCTGGGGGCTCTTTCGAGAGTTTTGGAATTTGCTACCCTGCCCATATGGTCAATCCTGCTTGCGACTGTCCGCATGAGCATTGATTATATTGAGGTGACCTTAGTGACCTTACCTAGGATATTGAGGGGGTACTTTGCAGGGGTTATTCTGCAGGTGTCCCGGCCAGGTTGGGGTCAGACAGCATAGTCGCTTTACGGGTTGAAGCTGCGGGCCACAATAATTGGTTATGTACCTCTGCTTGTTGTGTATGGGAGTATCAAGCCTCTCCTAGGAGAGACATACCTGCTTCATTTGGGGGATCAATTATCCTACCCTTGATTGCTTGTGTTTGGCTTTATATTTTATTGGTGATTGCTCTGTGCACGTTAGCTTGCCTAGGGTTTGCGTAGATAGAGAGTCTTTTATAATTTTTGAGTCATTGTGGATTTGGGTGCAGATCCTCACCATTCTTGTCGTTTAGCAGGACTTCCGCCTTCTACGTCTCCTCCTTCTTTGGGAGAGAGAAATAGACAGTCCAGGTGGACTACTTCACACATTGATTCACACACCATGGGAGACCAATTTGAAGGTATTCCTGAACCACCTTCTCCCATTCAAGTGGAAGATGGGGAGTTTACTCCTACCTATGATCCTTCACTCGACTTGACTGAGTTAGGTCCCGTGATTTTTGAGATAGGTACTTTTCATGATAGACCTACTCACACTAGAGTTAATCCCCCATTGACACATCACTGGTATGGAATGCTGGAGGATGATGAGACTCATTTCAAACCCGCGAGCACTAGTTATGGTAGTTATGGTATGTCTGGTTTTCCTACACATGATTTGGCATTTCATGTCGAACCTGAGTTTGAGCCTAGCACTATGCCTGGGGGCACTCTCATTACTTACCATGTGGATAGGTTTGGGAGCAAAATTCATATTGCACCTTCCATCCCGGTGGTGGAAGCTACATCACATATTCCTCCTAGGTCTAGGGTTAGTGATCCTATTAGGATACCAGATCCGAGACCAGTGACTATAGGGAATAACATGTACATAATTACATAGGTCCCTCCATCCTCTGTCCCTAGTTCTTCGAATGTTCACCCTCCACCTCGTGGTCCTTCGGGCCAAAATGTTGCTACGAGTCATGTCCGTACTACGGTTACTCATGTATGTACTACGGTTACTAGACCAGTTGTGTCTCAAGTTTATGTACCGCCCGTTGCTTCGGGAGGTTATGTTCATACGTCTAGAGGTCATCTTACTACTTCTGGAGCGTATATTCCTACTTCCGGAGCATATATTCCTACCTACGGAGTGTCTCATGGGACATCGCATGTGATGACTTGTGGACCTTATTATGGGACGCAGTATGGACAAGGTTCTTCACCTTATGGGTGTGGGTATCAACAACCTACTTACTCTCCAAATTATGGCTTTGTAGCTCCGAATAGTCAAGGTACCCCACACTATGGTGCTTCTATGCAACCCTATACGGGTCAAACGGGAGGAGGGAACTATGGCCAAGGCCATGGTGGTAATCAGACCTATGTGAATCAGAACTATCAGGGAGTGGTCCATCGACCTCATCATCCTAGGCTCCCTTTCCTTGCAACCTTGAATCTTCCTGACTTGTCGAGATTGACGAACGATCCTATAGCTCATGACCCAGCTTGGTCGACTGTCCCTACTGAGATTCCCTCGGACATACCCAAATTCGAGGGCAAACCGAGAGAGGATCCGAGCAAACATGTTACTACCTTTCACCTATGGTGCTCTTCGAATTCCTTACATTAGGACTCAATTTGTTTGAGACTATTTCAACACACCCTTATAGGGCCTGCCGTGAAATGGTATATAGAGCTACCTAGGGGGGCATTCGCTTTGTTCGATGACCTAGTGATGAATTTTCTTAACCATTTCCAGCTACCAGTGCGTTATGACATTGGTACTAAACTCTTGTTGACATTTCGGTAGGATAAAGTCACACATATCTCAGATCATATCCAAGAGTGGCGTAGATGGAAGAGGTTGATTAAAGCCTTTATACAGTCGAAATTCCTCCTTGAATGGTTCCTTAAGTCGTTATTGCCATATATAGCGAAGGATGTGTCTACATCTGGAGTGAAAAATGAGGAACAAGCCATTTTTAGGTTGCAGGAACTAGATTTGATTTATGCTCAGTCCGATTTGTTGTATGAGATCATTCCTAATGCCTTGCATTCTAGTTTCGACCCCAAAGTTAAACCTGGAGCACATGCCGATGGCATTGTGGGTTGTGTGAGTGCTAAACCTGCGGATTCAGTTGCAAAACAGGTTAGTTAATTGTCACTCAACCAATCTACTTCGGGACAAGCCATGGCTTCGTCTCAACCCGCCCAAACGGCAAGTATGCTTTCGGTACAATCGTCGGACCAGAAGGGTAACCAGCAGCCTGGACGGAATAAAAAAAAGGGTAAGAATAATCGTAAGGGTGGGAATAGGAATGAGAATGCTAATAATGGAAAGAATGCCCATGATGCTAGGGGGGACAAGCAAGCTAAACGTAAGGTTAAATTCCGTTGCAAGTTGTGTAAGGATGATCACCTCACTTACTTGTGCCCTCGTATCGATGAAGCCTCGAGATTCTTGGCATAGGGACCAGCTGTGCTGACTAACCCTTTACCTCACAATCAAAATATGAAATCGAGGACCCATGATCAGTCTGGTGGTGATTAAGATCCACCAGAGGGTAGTGGTCATGGTTGCATTAACATGGTTCATTCTGCGAAAATTGTGACCCGTGCGAAAGACTATGGTTCATCACAACCCAACCCAGGAAAGGAACCTGATCCACCAGGGAGTCGTTTGCGTATTGAAAAACCTGGGGATAAATATGAGGCTACACCTCGCATTCCTAAGGGAGTACTTAAGCATTTGGGGCACAATCCTAATGCCCAAGCCGCCCAGAACTATTCAAATGTCGACGATTTGGGCCACACTCCTTGTGTGATGTATGCATTGGAAGTGCTTCAGAGTTGTCCTTCACAAAGGAAGGATTTGCTTTCTTCCCTTGGTGTGAATGATGCTAATTCCTCCTCCGTGATTAAATTTGAAACCGCAGGAATTCAGCCTCACTTGCCTTACTATGTGTCTCTTTTGATTCACGTAGAATGTCTTAACATGACTGTCAAGCGCACTGTGATTGACGAAGGTGCTGCTGCTTCTGTGATGTATTTATCATGTTGGAAGGGTTTAGGTTCCCTTGAGTTGTATAAATCAGTGACCATGTTAACTCTGTTCGATGGGAGATTGTTTAGACCGCACAGGATTCTCCCTTCCCTTAAAGTCCGTTTGGGAGGGAAGACCATTGCGATAGAGGTCAAGGTGGTTGATGCACCCCTTGACTACAATCTCTTGCTGGGTAGGAATTGGATGTATAGTATGCAAGCCGTAGCTTCTTCCCTATTTCGTGTGGTATGATTTCCATTTAATAGGAAGATAGTTACGATTGATCAAACGTCATTCAATAATCCGTTGGTTACCACATCTTCAGGAGCTTCGATCCCAATCGTGGAGCACTTTTAGCCGGCAACTGGGAGTGTGGGCGTGGGCATGTATCCATCCCTCATGGGAAGCTTTAGTTGCCCTGCACCTATCCTTATGATAGGGTCTAGTTCCGGTGAGGCTTTGACATATATGAGATCGGTGTCTTTTCGCACGAGTCATATGGAAGATCCTTGGATTCTTCCTACACCGAGCACTTCGAGTGAGCCCATCGTGACGGATGTGCCATTGCCTGTAACTATGGTAGATTATCAAGCTAATATTGAGTGTGTTATAGAGTCTAGTCCTTCCTCTTCGCGGAAGAAGGAGGAGGACCCTTATGTGCTGCCGGCTTGGGCAGTATAGTCTTCTCATGCACACGACTGCCTTGATAGTGTTTTTCCTTCATACGAATTGATTATTGAGGCCATGTTGGGAGTTGAGCCACCATGGGAAGAGCTCCATCATAGATCTTATTTTCTTCCTGATCTTGACCGCTTGGAGCACGAGGACTTTAGGGAGGTTCTTAGCGAGAGGATTGGTAGTCCCATGATTCCATTAAGCTCTCCTGGTCAGATGGCTGATGGGAACATGGAAAATATATCTCCAACGATTCCTATCAATATCTCTCACGATCCTGGCAGGATAGAGAATGTCTATATTGGGGCAGAATGTTCCCATGCTGAGATTCTAGAATACATCGAGCTATTTAAAGAATTTCATGATATATTTGCTTGGTCTTATGATGAAATGCTAGGTATCGACCCTCGCATTGTCAAACACGAGATTAAGAATTATCCCAATGCTAAGCTTGTTCGACAACGTTTGCGTGCAGTGAATCCTAGGAAATCACTCGCGATTAAGGCAGAGATAGAGAAATTGTTGAAAGCTGGTTTTATCTATCCCGTTCCCTTGACGGAGTGGGTTTCAAACCCCGCTCCGGTGGATAAGAAGTAGGGAGCGATCCGCATATGTACTGATTTCTGTGATTTGAATCGTGCCTATCCTAAGGACAATTTTCCCACACCATTTATTGATCAGATTTTGGATGAGTGTGCGGGTAGCGAGGTTTTTTACTTTATGGATGACTTTTTGGGATATAATCAGATACAAATTAAGCCTGAGGACCAGCATAAGACCGCATTTATTTATCCTTGGGGAACTTTTGCATATCGAAAAATGCCTTTTGGCCTTAAGAACGTCGGAGCTACTTTTCAGGAGGCCATGACCTTGATTTTCCATGATCTCAAATCGATTATTGAAGTCTTTTTGGATGACCTTGCTGCTCATTCTCATATGAGAATGCGTCATTCCTATCATTTGAGATTGGTATTCAAAAGGCGTTGCCATTATTTGGTCAGGTTAAATCCTCACAAATGCATCTTTTATGTGAAGTCAGGTCGCTTATTAGGATTCATCGTTTCTAAAGAGGATATAAGAGTTGACCCTTTGAAGGTTGAGGCAATACTTCAGTTGTCTCCCCCGAAAAATATTCGTCATCTTCAATGTTTGCAAGGCATGGCAAACTTCTTACAAAGATTCGTTTTCAATTTTTCCAATTTGACTAGAGGCTTCATGCGTCTTTTGAAGAAGGACACCACCTTTTGTTGGGATGAGCGAGCCTAGGAGTCCTTTGATGTGCTCAAACGAGCCCTAGAATCGGCCCCAGTGATTAGTCCCCTAGACTATAGCCATGATTTTCTACTTTATGTGGCTGCATCCATGGAGACGATTGGGATGGTTTTGGTTCAAGAGGATGATGAGCTCCAAGAGCATGTCATATACTATCTGAGCCGAAATCTTATTGATGCGGAGATTCGTTATTCTCATGTTGAGAAGCTTTCCTTAGCTATCGTACATGTGGTTCAACGGTTGAGACATTATATTCTCCTTCGCCAGACCTTGGTTGTAGCCCATGTCAATCTGTTTCAATTCGTCCTCACTCGAAGGATGATTGAGGGAAAATATAATAAATGGATTTTCATCCTGCAAGAATTTGACCTCGAATTTGTTTTAGCAAAATCAAATAAATAGTTAATTATTGTAGAGCTTATATCGGATTTCCCAAGCGAGGCCGAGGAGTTGGTTTGTGAAGATACGTTTATCGATGATCGCATCTTCTTAATCTCAACTTTAGACCCATGGTATGGGGATATCATTATATATCTACAAACATTGAAGGTCCCTACTCACCTCTCACGGGATGAACGACGACGATTACGTAACGTGTCTAAGAATGACCTCATAATGGATAACACTTTATACCACCGTGGGGTAGATTCCATTTTACGATGTTGTTTAACTCATGATGAGGCCGAGGTAGTGCTGAATGATTTCCACGGAGGGGCATGTGGTGGTCATTTATTTGGGCTTTCTACAGCCCAAAAAATCTTAAGAGCAGGTTATTTCTGGCTGTCGATCTTTAAAGATTGTGTAGATGCGGTCAAGAGGTGCCACCCTTTCCAGGTCTTCGCATATAGTATGCGCTCAAAACCTGCCCCGTTACATCCCATCATCACCACCAGTCCCTTCACAAAGTGGGGGATTGATTTTATGGATTGAAACCCAGCTTTAGCTGGGGGGCATCATCATATCATAGTGGCTGTGGATTACTTCGCGAAATGGGCTGAGGATATTCCTACAGTTAAATTCGACGACGAGACAGCTACGCACTTCGTATTCAACTAGATTATTACTTGGTTTGGGATTCCGAAAGAGCTTTTCACTGACCATGGCTCGCACTTTCAGAATCATATGATGGAAGAGTTGGCATCAAAGTTAGGGTACAAGTAAGAGAATTCCTCCTCTTACTACCCTCAAGCGAATGGACAGGTAGAAGTGGTGAATAAATCACTCAAATCCATTCTCCAAAAAACCATCGCACGAAGCAAGAATAATTGGCACATTATGTTATATCCTGCTTTCTGGGCGTATAGAACCATTGTTAAGACTGCCACGGGTTTTTCGCCATATCAACTTGTACATGGAGTGGAGTCGGTATTTCCGGTTGAGTGCGAGATTCCTTCTTTGAAACTACCTATAGAGCTCTTACCAAACACTTCCCCATTGGAGGAGCGTTTGGTCCACCTTGAGCAACTTGATGAGAAGCGTCGAGATGCCTTGGTGGCTCTAGAAGTAAATAAATGCCGCGTAAAGGTCCAGTACGATAAGTCTGTCGATCCAAGGAGGTTTAGTGAGGGAGACTTGGTCCTTTTGTGGGATCAACCGAAGGAACCCTTGGGGGCAGGAAATTTTAACCCCATGTGGCGTGGTGCTTACGTTGTCAAACGTGTGTTAGAGAAGGGCACTTATGAGTTAGTGGATTATGAAGGAACGGCCTTGGCGGAGCCTAGAAATGGGCTCTATCTCAAGAAGTACTATGCATGATTTTCAGCCAAGGCTGGTTATTGTATATTATTGTACAGTTTTGTATAGTTAGGTCTTTTTTCTTATAGTGATCGGGTTTGTGATTAGTTTCCGTTTCTTTTGGCAGATGTCAATGGAATCTTCCACCTACATAGGATTCGGGGATGGTGCGAGCCATCACACTCAACAATCATCCTCTACTGCTTGGGTGATTTATACTCCTATGGGTTAGGTACTGTCTTCAGGAGGCGTATGTCTACGGCCATCTTCCAACAATGTTGCTGAATATAGTGCCTTTATTGAGCTTCTACTGGATGCCATTTTACATGGCATTCTCTCTCTTGAGGTATGTCTTGATTTGGAGTTAGTAGTGTCACATCTTAATGGTTTGTACCATGTTAGAGATTCGATGTTATTAAGAAGATTCTTACGTGTGAGATTATTAGAACGACAATTTGACAATATAACATACATACATGTTCCAAGAATTAATAATCAAGTTGCTGACTCATATGCTAACTACGTGTTAGATTGGCATTTGTTTCATACACAGTAAATTCATCACAAACACAAATTTTTATACATGTAAATAAACAAACCGATCATCTTAAAAGTTTTTATATACATCCAAAATATGGTAATACATAGTGTCATAATACAAAAATGGGGCTCTCGAGCCACCAAAATATAATACACGGTAATACAAAATGTATCTCCTAGATATCTAAGCCTGTGGAGGAGGAGGGGGGTTGTGATCATGGAAGGTCACTACAGCTCTAGCTAGCGGTCAGAATAATCGCACCCATGCTTGTGGTACACCCACCACTTCGCGCTTCATAGCCTCAGGCAAGTCCTCGACTTGCGCCATGGGAAATCTGTGTGTCAGCCTCACAAAGTTGGTATGAATGCTCTGGAGTGTCCGCTTTGCATCCACACCTGTGATATCGTCTCCTCTTCCCCTCTGTCTATGATAAGGGAAGCCTTCAGGCTGCCGTGGTCCCACATCTACATGCATATAGTAGATGTCACTATGTATTGTCACCCAAAAACATGTCCTTTGATTTCATATAATCAAAAAACACAAAAAAATTAAATAATTCAAAAATTTAAAGAGAGGGTCGAGATTCGTTACCTATATCACCGTATGCTGATCCTGCTGGTAGCGGCATATCCGGGTCCCCCCAAAAATCTATCCTCGCATAGGGGTAGTCATCGATGGCAACTATCTGTTGTTGCCACAATGGAAAGAACTCAACTGGATAGGGGTTGGACACCCTACCTCCTCCCAGTTTACGCATCGCATCTGCCCAACGCCGTTGGGCTGGATCTCAAACCCGGTGTAGAGGAACGTCAACTCTAGGGCTCAATCCTAGAACACGCTCGAAGAAAAATGTGCTCAGTATATTGTTGAAACTGAATTTTTGCACTCTACCCATCTTATGTCACTCACTGAGCTGGTGTTTCATGTTGCTCAGTAGTGTAGTGCTCTAGTGATATACCATGGGTCTCATGCACTCCACTACATAGAACATCAGAGGCCGCGAGGCCTGGGGAGTGAAGCCAAGCCTACTATCCTGCCCAGTGTCAGTAGGATGGCCTTTAGGCCCAGCACCTATATAGAGTTGGTTGGGATCTGACTCCTCAACTTCTCAATGTCCGGATAGCAGTACACCGCAATGTACTCATCTATAGTCAGGACACCTTCGGGCCCGCGATAACGTAGGTTCACTACTTCCCCTCGTCAGGAAAGTCCAGTAATAAATTATATGTCCTCCACCTCTATGGTGAGGGACATCCCATCTATCTAGAATGACTATGAGTCTGGATCCCAGTAATCCACCAGCATCTGCAAAAGTCCTAGTTTGGCCCTTAAGCCACCAAGACAACAAAATTTGTAGAGCCCACATGCACGTAGCGCTTGTTGATCCATTAGATCGGCCCTTACTGCCTCCTCTACATCACCGTGTTCACGTTCTCTCCATTCTAGGACCATCCTGCACAAAAAATTGTAAGTTTACCCATTAGAACACTTAAAAAACCTCATGCACGGCCGTATACGCGACTGTTTCCCAAACAGCCGCGTATGTACGCGGGTTTGGGGGCATTTTCCACGTATATCCAGCCCTATACCCAGAAAAACCCTCGATTTCGGTGTGGGCCTCAACGCCTAGTTTGGATTTGCCCAGAAATCCCAAATAACCATGGAATTTGATAAAAATTGCATCAAAATGGAAGAGAAGAGCATGGGTAAGTACCTGGAAGAAACGGTAGTGGATTCTGCCAGCTGGATCTCCTAGAATTCCCTGTTGAAAATATGAGCTCAATTGGGTAAAAGTTTCAAATGTTTTATAATGTTTTGAAATATTTACTATTTATAGAAAATTTTCAAATTTTTAAAATTTTTACCCCCTTTCCTATAGTTTGGACCATTTCTAATCATTTTGGACAGTTTTTGACCTAATTTATGATGTAGGAGACCTTTTTGAGTGCCGTTTCAGCCGTTGGATTGACCCGTTCATGCCAATTTTAGGTATCATGTCTAAACTAGCATATAGGTTAGGTTTCACCACTGTTTGCATTTTTGCATGACCTTATGACCATTTCATTATAGCCTTAGGTACGAACCCACTTTGTTATGTCACGAAACCTTCTTGCTGTTTTAGAAGTGGCATGATATGAGTGGTAGAGCTTGACCTTACATGGGTACCCTAGTTAGCACCTTATTTTCATTTGGTGCCCATGCTGACATTTTATCCCTTAGGGTGTGGGAGTTCGTTGTATAGTTTTGCCATGACATTTTGCAAGAGCCTCATACTCTTGATCTTTTGCTGGCCTATTTCCCTTAGGACTCCCTTATGTCAAGTTGTAATTGCATTATCATGAGCTTTTCCTACCTTATTGAGCCTTACGCTAGCTTCCTTGACATTGAGTTTCAGCCATATAGCTTGAGCTTGTCTCATGTCTAGCCATGCAGAGCCATTTTATATATCCTTTGCAGCTTGATTCCCTTTTTACCGGGAGGGGATTTTCCCTTGAGTGTCGCTATCCTACACATGTATCCTTGCATTGAGCATAGGTATGTTCCATTGCTTGGAACTAGTTTGTTTTCCCCTATGACACTCGTCTCCTCCTAGTCTATAACTATAAACAAATTTTATTCTTTTTCAAGCTTTTTAAATATTTGAAAAAGTCCAAAAAAAAATAAAAAAACCAAAAAGCTGGACAAGGAAAGATGTTATCTTTTGGCAGCTGTCGAGTCGTGTCGCCTTCAAACAGAGCACTGCATATCAAATCCGTTGGTTGGGTTTGTAGTTTGACTTTAGGAGCTGTACTCATTTATCTGAGTTTATCTCCATCGACTGGTTAAGCTTCTAGTCCCCATGGAGCCTTTGTTGATGCCTCCTGTGTCGCAGAGATGTCCCAGTTTGCATATCGAGTCTATGCTGCCTTTATTTAGTCTCCATTCACCGTTATGCTCTTGTTCGAAGGAAGTTGAAAGCTGAGTCGGCCATTCCTCAGTTATCTTGACTTTGCATGTCGTCCATTCCCGGTATAGTTACTGGTTCATGCACCTTATGATCGAGTCCTTCCACATTATATAGCTTTGTTGAGTACCTCGTGTTGGATGATGGGGGATGCCTTAATGCCCTCCTTCCAACGAATTTCATCCCATTGACTTTAGATCATTTATTCTGGGATTGGAATCTAGAGTCATTTTGAGTGCCTTGAGACTTGTAGTCATCAGTGGCAGGTTCTCTCGCCATCGACAGTCTTTGGGAATACATCAATGTCCCCTGATTGATGGATCCTCTCAAGTGTTCGACCTCAACACATCTATTCACACTTGTTAGTTTGCACTCTAGTACCTTGATTCCCATTTTCATTATCGGTGGGTGATCTCACGTCTGTTAACGGTATACATTAATGACCGGTAATTAGACGATGGACTACTATTTTCGACCTCGACACCTCTATTCACATAGTAGGACATGTACTCATAGATGTTTGTGTAGAAGACCTTCCAGATTGGTGGCATCTCTTATATGCTACCTCCTTGATCGTGCCATTGTTCATGAGATTTCAGCTCTCGTGACTTGATTTCAATATATGTCAGACATTTCCAACTATTATGGAGATCTTGATCAATTGTATATCTTCAGCCATTATGGAGATCATGATCCTTTGTATATCTTCATCATGGAGATTCTGATCTATGTATATTGTACATGGTGATGACCACTTATGTGATATATTGTATCATGCCTATTCATGGCCATTGTACTCTTATGTATCTGGGACTGCTAGATGTATTTGTAGTCATATGCAGAGTTGTATCATTGTACTATGCTGATTGGGTGGCTGGTCTTCCATTTGGGATCCTTCATCACTCCACTTATGGGATGGACTTATAATGTATTTTGGCCATCGTATGACCCCTCTGACCTCACACATTAGGGGGAATCTGTTATAGCTGATTTTACCACTCCAGGTGAATCACACTTGTATGGCCTTTCCTCTATCCCTCTGCAGACTACTTAGACCCCTTGGACCATCTTTTGTCCTTTGATGTTTCCTTTACCATCCCTAAAAACATGTGAAAATCCATATACGCGACTTTTAAACCCTTAATCGCGTATATACGCGGGTTTGACCCCTAAAACCAAGTACATCAGGATGTGTGCATAATCCAAATCCTTTTGGAGTTTTCCTTGACATGGATCTGACTCACTTGATTCCTGGCCTTCCATATGCCTTGAGATCGCTCGGATTCGACCTTTGATTACCCCTTTGAAAAGCTATATAAGGAACTCTTTGGTACATTGAAGGCATAGGAGCGAATTGAGAGCAAAGAAACTATAGTCCATTGTTGTCGGAACTTATGCTTGAGTCTGCATCCCTTTGTCCCTTGGAGCACTTTTGTGTTCTTGCCAAGCTTTCCTTTTGCTTGTGAGCTTGCTATCGAGAGATGGAGGATTGAGGTGGTGGAGGCCCAAGTGGGGGATTCAGTTTCTTCGATTCGCAGACGTGCCAACAGAGGTTGTATCCATTGTAATCTCTGATTTTATATTAATAGAAATATCTTTTCCTGTCCAATAATGTAAGTTTGAATGAATATTTTATCCATGGGATGATTTCAAATGTTTATACATTGTTGATTATATATGCTAGAATAGATATAACATAAATATATAGTATGCTTGTCTTGTTTACTTGTTGTTGAGGACGTGATTAATCAATTCAAGTTGAAGTTGGAAAGCTCAACGGGGATCTACTTCAACCGTCCGGAATAAGGTACGAGGTCTGATCCTTTAGTGTTAGATGTTTAATTTCTATTTCATATTGGAAAGGATTGATTTATGGAGTCAAGCTGTCTATTGTGGTACCCCAAGCCATAGGAATTTTTCTCCATAACACATACAGATTAAAACCATGCTACAAAGAGAAAGTTAAAGCCGAACTTGATCGAATGCTAGAGGCCGGAGTAATAGAACCAGTTGAAGAATTAGAATGCATTAGCCTGATCATAGTACAAGACAATAAAATATCAGGAGAAGTCAAGATTTGTGTTGATCTCAGGAAATTAAATGATGCTTGCTTGGATGATCCATCTCCAACTCCATTTACAGATGACGTATTAGAGAATGTTGGAGGACAAGAAATGTATTCATTTACAGATGGATTCTCGGGCTACCATCAGGTCAGAATTGCAAAAGAAGATCGCTACAAGACTACCTTTGCAATAGAGTGGGGATGCTACCAATACACGGTAATGCCCTTTGGACTCAAAAATGCGCCTGCAATCTTTTCTAGAATTGACATTGCTGTGTTTAAAGAGTTTATACATAAATTTCTTGAATTTTACTTTGATGACTAGATAGTATTTGGCCTTATAAAAGATCACATAGAAAGTCTTAGAATGATGTTAGAATGATGTCGTTAGTACCAAATTGCCCTCAATTTGAGAAAGTGTATTTTTTGTGCACCTTTTGGGGCTTTGTTAGGCCATGTGGTCTGTCATGATGGGATTTTGGTTGACCCACCTAAAATCGCCATCATGCTGGAATTACCACCACCTACCATAGTTAAACAGTTAAGAGCAACACTAGGACATACGTGATATTACAGAAAGTTCATAAAAGGATATGCACAAGTGACTTCCCCGATGGAGAAATTGTTTAAAAAAGACACTAAGTTTCAGTGGACGGATGAATGCCATGAAAGTCTGGATAAGCTGAAAAACAAAATGGCCACTGCACTGATACTCGTGTTTCCAGATTGGAAAAAAGAATTCCATGTTCATGTCGACGCATCCTTTGTTGCACTTGGAGTGGTACTAATGAAACACAGAGAAGGAGAGATCGATCACCCCTTTGCATTTTTTAGCAAGAAGTTATCAACTACAAAAAAGAATTACACCACAATAGAGAGAGAGGGACTTGCGATGGTTTATGCATTGCAAAATTTCAAACATTATTTGCTAGGGGGGACATTTTAAAATGTACACTGACTATTCTGCATTGAAATATTTGGTCAATAAGCCAGTGTTGGGGGGGGAATAGCAGTCAATGGCTTCTCCTGTTTCAAGAATTTGACTTTGAGATAATTGTTAAATCAAGCCGATTAAACTTGGGACCAAACCACCTCTCTAGAATAGAGAATGGAGAAGAGCCTACTAGTTTGGAAGATAATCTCCCTAATGCACAAATGTTTGCAATAACTGCCTTTGATAATCAATATGAAGATATCATACCGTTCCTAACTATGGGTTTTGTAACGGCTGAGTTCACAACAACACAGAAGAAACAATTAGTATCATGAGCCGTAGATTTCCAATTGATTGCTGGCCACTTGTTTAAACTCGGCCCGGATGAGATACTTAGACATTGTGTTTTTGAACATGGGTGCCCTATTATTTTAAGTGAAGCACATGATGGTATCGCAGGAGGACACTATGCAGGAAAGGTGACTATGCAAAAGATATTGCATGCAGGGTTATGGTGGTCGACCATGCATGCATCCGCTCGATATTACTGTCGCATTTGTGACATCTACCAAAGAACAGGAAATCCATCCAGAAGATATGAAATGCCATTAGTTCCACAACTCACGTTACAGGAATTCAATAAATGGGTTGTTGAATTTGTGGGACCTATTAGTCCAGTAGGGAAGCACACAGGAGCTAGGTATATTATCACTATGAGGAATTACCTAAACTCGATGGGCATAAGCTGCACCTGTCAAGGATTATACTACTGCGACAACAACAAAGTTTTTATTTGAAAATGTTGTAACCAGGTTCGGGTGCCCAAAGATATTGATTAGTGATCAAGGTACACATTTTATTAATCTATTGATTGAAGAACTAACTGATGAATTTTAGATACAGCATAGAAGAACAAATCCATATCACCCACAAGGAAATGGAGCAGTCAAAGCGTTTAACAAGATTATGGAAAATGTGCTAACCAAAGTCTACAATACAAGAAGGGACGATTGGGACCATAAATTTTTTGTAGTACTATGGGCATATCGCACAACATGCAAGAATTTAACAGGCTAGATATCATTCAAGTTAGTATATGGACAAGAAGCTGTCATGCCTATGGAATATATTGTACCAAGTTTAGGACTAGAAGAGCTCACAAAAATGATTGATGTTGATGTTGTCGAAGAAATATTACTTCAGTTAATCCACTTGGAAGAAGAATGCTTCATTGCAGGATTTCATCAAAATATAGAAAAACAAAGGAACAAGGTTTAGCATGATAGACACATTAAGAACAAGCAATTTTTAGTCAGAGGCCGTGTTGTTATGTACAACAACAAAATTTTCAAGCATCCAGGCAAGCTAAAGACACATTGGTTAGGTCCTTATGTGGTTAAGGAAATCACTAATTGAGGAGCAATGAGATTGGAAAAATTAGATGGTGCAGAAGTCAGGGGGCTCATCAATGGGAGCCGGTTGAATCCTTATTTTGATAACTATGACTAGGTCGCACAAAAAAAAATGATGATGATAACGTGGACGACTAGGAGAAGAGAACATAGTGACTTTCACATGAGGCACGATGAGGGAAGTGTGGCACTAAAAATAATGCCGCGATGGCACAATTATGAGAAGGGATTGTTGAGGTGAAAAATATTAAATCCACAAACAACAAGGAAATTCTAGTAGATATCAAGGGAAGTTGAGGATCACTTCTGCCATTAGTATCATGATGTCATAGAAAAAATGGGTAGTGTAGTTGGCACCTCCACATAAGTAGTCAGACCAAGAACCCACATGATGGTTCGTGTTGTCATTATGCTACTCGATGCTGGCGCATGTGAGGATTTGACAAAATGATTGCTGGAAAAACCCCACTATTGGTGGTCGATTACCAGCTCATGTCCATATAATTCTACAACCATAATAGTTTGCAAGACAAAGAGTGACTGAAAACTTGTGGAGAAGTATGACTAGTAAGTGTTACAGTGCTACTAACCCTGTGGGCCATGTCGAGGAAACTATAATGACCATTTTGAGTAAGAGAAGTGTTTTTGGATATGTTCCACTAGAGGCCTGGAATCGCTTGGAGATTTAACTAGTCTTCGGCCTTCATGCAAAAGCAGCTCCAACCATCCTGGTAAAGATGCCAATGCAAAGACCTTCTGATACTGGTAAGAGAAATGTTGTCTTGAAGGCACTGAGCACCACTGAAGAATTAGTGGCAAGAATTCAAAGACTAGAGGAAATCCCGCTGAAGCCTCTATACAAGAATATGGAATTATTTGCCATAGTGCATAGTATACACTACAAGGAACTGCCGGTTTGAACAGATGTTTGGACTGAGAGAAAAAGAAACAAAGGCTAACGTCATCACCATCATCACTGTAAACTACTGAATATATTAGAGGTGATGACGATTCCAAAGATGCGTTGAACTGACATACCCTAATGGAGGGAGGTACTACATATTGAGGATGAAGGATAGGTAACCTAATTAAGAACTTAATAACCCTTATCGCATTATTTCTCTTACAATTAAATTAATGAACATACAGTAGTAACCTATGTCTAAAGTAATGTTAATAAAGAACTGCCCTTACACACTTACAGACAAATTAGATGTAAGGAGTATTGATAGGATGATAGTTTTTAATTCTTTCACCAAGTTTACAAAATAATCTCATTAAACGAACTAATTTTTCATAGACTATTCTTAGTCTTATTTAATAATACATATAAATGCAAACATAAACTTGAAAGAATACAATATTCACAGATGATAATATTCTTAATACAAATAATATTATTATTAACAACAAACAGTATTGTTTATAAATTATTAATTCTTTAAAAACAAACGGAAGTAATCTTGTGATAGAATAGAATTAACAAAATAACAATACAAAATTTATTTCTTTATAAAAGTTAAATAGGATAAACCCTAGCTCATGTTATGGGCATAATCTATCTGTATTCTTATATACTCTAGTAACCTAGGTTAGACCTTAAGTTAGCTCTTTTTAAAACTATTAAAGAACCAACTGAATTTAAACACATAAATGAAATACAATACTGAATAATATAAACAAATGTATACTTCTGAAAAGAAACTGTGTCTTATTATTTATTAACACGGTGTACCTGTGAAATCGAAAGATAGGGTTAAAACCCTCATATTTATTACAAGTACAAATAGCAAAACATTGAACTAATAAATGAAATTCATTTAATTATGTAACTATTAATAACCAGGTTAATATATTTTACTCACAGTCCCTTAAGGACAAATAGTAATTTACTCACAGTCCCTTAAGGACAAATAAAAAGACAGTAATTATTATAAACTGGAATAATCCATTTCAAACAAGGGTTTCCACTGGATAAACCCTAAATCATAACTCTAAGTAAAAGCAAGCAGGAATTAAGTTACGTCCATAAGTATCAGTCTCAAAGCTTTATTTATAAACCCTTACAGAGTATTCAAAACATAATATAAAACTTCATCTACATTCAGGAAGGGTAAAACCCTAATATTACACAGAGTATATTATATACATCTATTAAAACCAAAACGAGTTTAAAGACAACACTGTCATTACAAAAACTACTAACTTAAACAGGCCGTAATCCCTCAACAAACTATTTTATAGTGCTCAGTTAAACCGAGTCTACCCATCGACTAACGAGGGTTTGATTCTAAGTATTACAACAATAACCTATAAATACAAACAACATCAATCATGGCGAGTCGAGGGAGGGTTTCCCCAAACCCTGGGTGATTTTATTGACAACCTTAATGCAAGTAGGGTGAAAATCCAACACTTGGACCACGGGGCTTACCCGAAGACGAACCACGAGCCACGACTTTCATTGCTTGACTGTCTATTTTCATCACCGAGAAAGTTTACAGTGGAAAGCACCTGCAAGAAGTTCAACAAACTACTGTAAGTAAATAGTAAACCTTTGTATTATTGTGCCTTTGTAACAACATTATACCGGTTGCAAACTTAAAGCAAAAGCAACAACAAGCTCTTACCTGTTAACGAAATCGACGAACAGTATGGTAGGAGCACTGTCACCTACAGGCTTGCAAAATGCAGATTCAAACAGCCCACAAGGTAAAAACCTCACACAACAGTGAGCCACGAGAACAGAAGAGGTAACTCAAGCAGACACTAATCCACGAAGACAGCGAAAGGGAGAATACACAGACAACGAGCCAAGGGTAATGAAAATCTCCACTAGTTGTAGAGTGAGATCCCAGCCACTGAAAATGGCATTCAAAACCACACACTGGTGACAATGATAGCACTGAAGCACGGCACAAGACAACCTGAGCAAGGAGGACCGACGGCCGCCATAGAAGCCGAGCAGAGCACCCTCAAGGGCAAGTGAAAACTACGGGAAAGAATGATAAGGGTTAGGTTTATAATAGTATTTTATATCTCCCACGCTTGGTCAGGAGATGACCACGTGGTCACACAAAATCAAACATGTAGTGGGTCGAAGACTATAGTGCATGCATAGAACAAAACCAATTATTTTAATCATTGGAACGTGGAGTAAAACTATATCATTAACCCAATAATTTGCCATGCATTTTGATGTTAACATGCACCATATCATATGCTAGTGTGGTAATGAAATATCAACCTTATTCTTACGTTGATCTATCGTGGAATGTCACTTTTAAACCATACTTTAAGCCCGAAAATTATGTATGCATATTACTCATTTCACCTTTTAACCTTACAACTTTTATATTATAACAACACAAATGCGATTTGAATAGTTGCAATTGTTTTCTCCAAACGTGGTCTTAATTATAGATAAAAATCAAATGTTTTATGTCTTAGTTATAAATAGGGATCAATGTTTTATGTCTTTACCATAGATAAGAGATTAAATATTTTATGGGAGAACTCATGCTAATCACCAATCAACTATAGTTTCTTTTGTACAAAGATTATAATTTATAAATGGTAAATCTCTTATGCAAAGGCTTCACAAGTTATAATTTATTAAATGGCATAATCTAATAAGTTGGAGAATCATAAACTCTAATCTCAACATGTTTATAACATTGAGCTAGATTTAGATGGAGTGTTTATTAACAAATAGAATATGCATGTTTATCAGTCACTTAAGAACTAATAACTCATTGATAGCAGAACTATGAAGTGAACAAAACGTATTATAAGAACACTATTATGAAACTCTGATTACATAGTCAAAGCGGCAATACTTTGATGGATTTTGAGCTATGACTTAATTTAAAAATTACTAAAGATTCACCAGGTCAATTGGATAGTGAAGTAGTCATACAACTAAACAAGAGAACTAGAAAGTCGACCTGTTTCGAGAGCATCAGTCTCGGATAAACTGTTGTAGACAATAATGTAATTCAAGAGAAGTATAATAGAAAAATTAAGAATTCGTATAGGAATGAATCTATTAAGTCCAAAAGTTACTAGAACCATAGGGTTCAACATGAAGATAAAATATAGGAAAACTATGATCTCATGTAGGAAGGATTTATGGTTTTCAGTTTGCTCATTTGAATTTATACTGTCCAAAGGATTACATACGGTAAGAAATCTCGCAGAAGCGAAATGTGAGACAGTCATTACACAGATAAGAAAAGATATTGTTACATAATTACTGACAAAACAATCATTATAACCTTACAAATTACATAGAATAAAGTAGAAATACTTTGAACTGAGATTCTAATGCTTAGAGTCGCAAACATATCTTACTGTCATTACTTACTTCTGAACATGATTACAAGAAAAAATGAAAGAAGCCAAATGGTTTTACTCACAGAAACAGATTAAAGTTTAGTAGCTTAATTACTAAGCTTTTAATTGCAAATAAATACTGCTGGTTACTTTAAAGAATTTTTATTCCGTACTCGATAGATCATACCTGTAAAAACCTGTAAGAACCAGTAATCATTTGCATTAGCATGATTGCTAAGTAAGCCCCAGATTCAAAAGTAGATTCCACCTACTTGACATGAAACTATTTATCAGTAAACTAAAGTAAAGCATTACGCAAGAAGACTTTATTCTTGTTACAAAAAAATGAACAGTTGAGTTAATATAATTAAGGTTTAATGAAATTGATTACTTGACGATTTCTTTACTTGCAAACCATTAACTGTTAGTAGACCGTAGGTTTTAGCATTTATTGTTATCTCAAAATTTTTAAAATTTTGTGAAAATTTGGGGTTTTGACATGTGGTATCAGAGCACAAGGTTCAAACACTAGGGCTTGATGAAGCCCAACTAGCTTTCATAGAACAGTAAATTAAATTATTGTGCCGACGCATTTTATTTTAAATGTTATTCAACAGAGAATTGTTTATCTAAAGTATAACAGGCAGGTATGGAAAGGCTGGAAGAGTATGCAGAGGAGGAGTCTCTAGTTACTGAAACAGGAAATTTACCAAGAGATCCTATACCAAAGGATTTAACTACAAATTCCTCAGAGTTGTTACAAACTATAAAAGACTCAAAAACTGAAATGGAGTCTGTAAAACGAGAGAATGAAAGGATTTTTAGGGCTCAAGAAGAGCAGAATCAGATCCTAGTTGAAAAGTTTAAAACTGAGCGTAGGGGTAGAAGGTCAGAATCTAAAGATGTCAGTCATCAACGAAAATCTTAAAAGATGAAACATACAAAAACTGAAAGTAGTTCGTCTTCTGAAGTGTTTGGTGAACAACAAAATTATCATACTACTAGTGACAGTAGTGATGATAGTCTGTACACTAAAAAGAGGAAATATAAACCTTATGAGGAAATTTCAGGGGAATTCAAAAAGATAAAACCACCAACCTTTAATGGAGAGACTGAGAAAGGGGAGGAAGCTGAATCCTGGTTATCTGGGATGAAGAAGTACTTCCAAATATATAACTATTCTAACCAGTTAAAGGCTAGGATGGCTATATATAACCTCTCAGGAAAGGTTGAAATTTGGTGGCAGGACTTGAAGAGAGTTAAGGGTATAAAAGAGAAAGAAGTTAATTGGAGTACCTTTAAGAGGTATTTCAAAAAGAAGTTCCTATCTGAGCAGTATTATGAGGAGAGAGCTAAATAGTTTTATGAACTGAAGTTAGGTTCGATGACAATGAAGGATCTGAACACCAAGTTCTTAAGCCTACTTAGGTATGTACCCTACCTTGTAGGTGAGAAACCAAAGGTACAACGATTCCTTAGCTATCTACCTTATCATATTAAAGATAGAATTGAATATGATAACCCAAATACCTTGGAGGAAGCTATGAGAAAGGCTAACTTTTGTTTTGAGTAGAATCAGAAGAAAGAAAGCTTGGCCAACTGGAAGGCTAAGAAAAATAATAATCAGTTTGAACAAAAGAAGAAATATTTTGTGCCTAACAAAAACTATAAGAACAATAAGGTCAAAAATTATTCCAATAATAAGAATTTCCAAGGAAATAGGAATAATACACCCAACAATCAGAATAATTCTAAAGGTAAGGAAACTGCAAATAATCATGGAAACTTTACCAAGAATTTTGAGCGTAAAGAGCCTGTCAAGTGCTGGGAGTGTAATGTCCCACACTATGCTTTAGTCTGTCCAAACCGGAAGAAGAATGTTAGCAATATTCATACTATACAGGAGGAGATGACCATTGGGGAACTAGCAAGGAGCATGCCTAGAATCAATGCAGCCTTGGAGAATCAACAAGCTGAATATCAAACTTCCATGGTGGAAGTAGAAGGTATGATAAATCAGACCCCTGTAACTATTTTGATTGATCTAGGAGCTAGTCTCAGTTATATTGCACCTCAGATAGTAGAAAAATGTAAGTTATCTATTGATAAGTTTGAGAATTCATGGTTAGTTCAGTTAGCCACTAGTGCTAAAAAAAAAGTAACTTGTTTTGTGAAAGAATGTGCATTAGTTATCGATAAATTTGAAACTGTTGTTAAACTTAATGTTTTGCAACTTGGTTCTTATGATTTGCTGATTGGTATGGACTGGTTAGAACAACATAGAGTAATTCTAAACTATTACGATAAAACTTTCACATGCTTAAATAGTAATGAAAAACCAATAAGTGTTAAAAGAATTTCTAGAAAAACTACTGTAAGGCAGATTTCTACTTTACAACTGAAAAGAGCTATTAGAAAGGGATGTAAAGCTTACGCAGTAACAATTACTGATGAGGAAAGTAAAATTAAAACAGATAAGTTAAAAGTGGAAGACATTCCAGTCTTAAAAGAATATGTTGATGTATTCCCAGAAGAAATCCCAGGATTACCTCCGAAAAGGGAATTGGATTTCACCATTGAGCTGGTACCGGGTGCAGTACCTAGCTCAAAGGCCCTTTATCGAATGAACATATTGGAACTTAATGAATTAAAATCACAATTAAAAGAGTTAATTGGTAAAAGGTATATTCGACCAAGTGTGTCTCCCTAGGGGGCACCTGTCATCTTTGTCAAGAAGAAGGACAGTGACTATGCGACTTTGCATAGATTACCGTCAGTTAAACAAGATGACCATAAAAAATTGATATCCGTTGCCCCGCATAGATGATCTGTTTGATCAACTAAGTGGAGCCACGGTGTTTTCGAAAATAGGTTTAAGGTCTGGATATCATCAAGTGAGGATTTAAGATGAAGACATCTTTAAAACATCTTTCAGAACAAGATATGGTCATTACGAATTTGTCGTAATGCCATTCGGGCTTACTAATGCCCCAGCTATCTTCATGTGTTTAATGAACAATGTAATGCATAAGTATCTAGATAAGTTTGTGGTCGTGTTTATCGACGACATTCTAATCTATTCAAAAACTGAAGAAGAACATAAAGATCATCTAAAAATTGTTTTGCAAGAGTTGCGAGAACATCAACTCTTCGCAAAGTTTAGTAAGTGTGATTTATTTAAGGATAAGATTCAGTATTTAGGTCACGTAGTGACCAAGGAAGGAATTTTCGTAGATCCTGAAAAGATACGGGCAATCGAAAATTGGCCGGTTCTTAAGGATGTGACGGATGTTAGATCTTTCATGGGCATTACTGGTTATTACCGGAGGTTCATTGAAGGTTTTTCAAGGATATCAAATCTAATAACTTCCTTCCAGAAGAAAGGAAAGAAGTTCGATAGGAATCAGAAATGTGAAGAAAGCATTAAAAAATTAAAAAACTTATTAACCAGAGCACCTATTTTAAGAATAACAGATCCTAATAAAGAATTCATAGTGTGCAGTGATTCCTGTAATGATGGCTTAGGTGGTGTTTTGACTTAAGAAGGGCATGTTATTGCCTATGAATCTAGAAAACTAAAAGTTCATGAAAAGAATTATGCAACATATGATCTGGAATTAGCAGCTATAATACAGGCCTTAAAGATGTGGCAACATCACCTAATTGGCAGAAAATTTAATTTAATGATTGATAATAGAGGATTGAAGTATCTTTTAGATCAGCCTAATTTAAATGCCATACAAGCTATGTGGTTAGCTTTATTAAGAGAGTATGATTTTGAAATCCAGCATATAAAAGGTAAAGAAAATAAAGTGGCTGATGCATTAAGTAGGAACGCAAGGCTGAATTTTGCAGCAGCAATCAGCACTTATGTTTCAGACTTAGATGAACAGCTTAAAGAAGGAATAAAACAAGATGAAATTTACCAGAATTTGTAAGCTAAAGCTAAAGAAAATCCAACAGAAAACTTACTAAAAGGTTACAGTTTAAACGAAAAATAATTTTTACTGTATAAAGATAAACTGTATGTACCTAACGTACCTAAAGTCAAGCTGTTAATTCTGGATAAAATTCATAAAACACCATATTCAGTTCATCTAGGTTGCCAAAAGACTATAACCATGTTAAGAAAAGAGTATTTCTGGCCAAATAAGAAAACTAAAGTAGCTGAATATATTGCATGGTGTTTATAATGTCAACAGGTAAAAACTGAACACCAACAACCAACTGGTTTGCTACAACCTTTACCCATCCCTAGGTGGAAATGGGAGGTAATTAGTCTAAATTTTATTACTGGATTACCTAAAAATCAAAATCAGAATGATTCTATCATGGTAGTAGTTGATAAGTTAAGCAAAGAAGCTCATTTTATACCTGTTAAAACTACTTACAAAGCTGCCAACATAGCTGATATTTTTCTAAAACAGATTTTTCGATTACATGGAGTACCAAAAGTCATAATCTCAAATAGAGATCCTAAGTTTACACGAAACTTTTGGAAGTTTTTGTTTAAAGGGTTAAACACCCCATTAAATTTCAGTACTTCTTTCCATCCTCAAACAGATGGACAAACTGAAAGGGTAAACCAGGTACTGGAAGATTTATTGAGAATGTATGTGAAAGATCAGCCAGGTAAATGGGAGGACTATTTACATCTGGTAGAATTTGCTTATAATAATAATTATCAGACATTAGCTAGATTTAGTCCATTTGAATATTTATATGGATGGAAATGTAATACTCCTATCTCTTGGAGTAATCCAATAGATAGATTGGTATTAGGTCCAGAACTATTGAAAGAAATGGAAGAAATTGTGAAACAAGTGCAGGGAAATTCGAAAGTGGCACAGGATCAACAGAAAAGTCAAGCAGACTTAAAAATAACTCCAAAGGAGTTTCAAGTAGGTGAACATGTGTTCATCAAGGTAAGGCCCAAAAAGAGCTCTCTAAGATTGGGGAGTTGTGCAAAATTGGCACCTCGTTACTGTGGCCCATTTGAAATTTTGTCTAGGATTGGACAAGTAGCTTATCAATTAGCATTACCACCTAACTTAAGAGTACATAATGTTTTTCACATTTCTGTTTTAAAGAAATATGTTCATGATGCTACTCATGTTGTTAACTGAAATGTTGTACAGGTGGAACGAGAAGGAGAATTTCTGGTGGAACCGGACTGTATCCTTGGGAGGAGGGAAATTACACTTCAGAACCGCACCATTGGACAAGTGAAGGTGGAATGGAAGCACCTTAGTCCAGAAGAAGCCACTTGGGAATTGGAAAGTAAAATGCGAGATGCATATCCAATTCTGTTCCAGGGGACTTCGGAGGATGATGTTATATTCTAAGGGGGTGTGTATGTCACATGCCTCAATTTTGCAAAATACTATTATCTTATTTTGATTTTATTCCAAGAAATTATGTTAAATTTAATGCTAAGTTGTAACTGATGACTTAACAGAGTCAAGGATGTGGAATGTAATTCTGAATATTTAAATTTTAAATAAATAAAATTGGAGACAACAACTTGGGAGAGCTATTAAAAAGAGTGTTACTGGACAAGTTGGTGGAGGAGACTACGTGGAGAGCAAAGAGACAAGTGGCAGCATCCTCAAACACTTCCTATGTTGTAGGTGGAAACCCTCCTACATTTGGGGTCATGATCCCCCAAGAAAGTGGGATCAGAGAAAGTGGCTCAATTAATGACAACTAACCAAAAAATACCTAGGCAATCTTAATAAAAAGTACCCATTGAAGAGAGCTGAGGCTGCTCATTTTATAGGAGAAGAATCATTCAGGTGAATGCACTTCAAGGAATTCATTGGGAAGGGAATTTTTGGAGGAAGGTGTTTGAAAGGTAAACTACTGGAAAATGATCTAGTACAGCTTTGCAGCTGAAATATCTTACTGCAGTGTGTAGAGTTGGTATTGAGTCTTTGGACTAGTACTTTGTTGTTTGCTCCACCTAGTTCTAGCCAAGGAGACCAGGATAGGCTCGGGGGTCCTGAGAAGTCGTTGTTTGAGCGCTCTCCAAGAGTTGGTAGGGAGGAATGGCCTCCCATTGCTGTTGTCATCCAGCTTGAAAAACAGGTTCCATTATCTTTTAATTCCTGTGTTAAAGTTTATATCTATGTGTGAACAAATAATGAATGATTATATGTTATGTTGTAAGCTGTTATGTTTGAAATATCTTAGTTGTTTTAATGTTAAATCTGTTCTCTAATGAAAAATAAATCCTACCTGTGTTTTTCCCCATGTGGACTAATCCAGATCATACTCTAGCACATGTAGTGTGTTTAAATGAATGAAGTATGTAGGAATATGAAATGAAGAGAGTACTTATGTTTTTCAGAGTATTGAAATTGTTTTCTTTCAGTAGATAATTGTTTTTCCAGAAAGAATATTAATCTGTTTCGTAGATTTGTTATCAGAACTAGACTATGTATTTAGAATATCAGAAAAGAAACAGAATCATATTATTTTACTAACAATAGTATGTTCAAGTATGTAATTCATTCTTTTACACAGTACCTACTTCTATAAACTATACATCTATACTGAAATAGAAGAAATAGTATTATCAATTGAATGCTTAATATTTATGTTACGTAAAGATGCAAGTATAGTTATGTTAGTTTATTTCTTTTCCTACTAATGATAGCTATTTTACCTGCAACTACTTAAACTCTAAGTAATGATAGGTAACCTAATTAAGAACTTAATAACCCTTATCGCATGATTTCTCGTAGAATTAAATTAATGAACAGACAGTAGTAACCTATGTATAAAGTAATGTTAATAAAGAACTGCCCTTACACACTTATAGACAAATTAGATGCAAGGAGTATTGACAGGATGAAAGTTTTTAATTCTTTCACCAAGTTTACGAAATAATCTCATTAAACGAACTAATTTATTATAGACTGTTCTCAGTCTTATTTCATAATACATATAAATGCAAACATAAACTTAAAATAATACAATATTCACAGATGACAATATTATTAATACAAATAATATTATTATTAACAACAAACCGTATTGTTTATAAATTATTAATTCTTTAAAAACAAACGGAAGTAATCTTGTGACAGAATAGAATTAACAAAATAACAATACATAATTTATTTCTTTATAAAATTTAAATAGGATAAGCCCTAGCTCATGTTATGAGCATAATCTATTTGTATTCTTATATACTCTAGTAACCTAGGTTAGACCTTAAGTTAGCTCTTTTTAAAACTATTAAAAAACCAACTGAATTTAAACACATAAATGAAATACAATACGGAATAATATAAACAAATGCATACTTCTAAAAAGAAACTGTGTCTTATTCTTTATTAACAGGGTGTACCTGCGAAATTGAAAGAAAAGGTTAAAACCCTCATATTTATTACAAGTACAAATAGCAAAACATTCAACTAATAAATGAAATTCATTTAATTATGTAACTATTAATAACCAGGTTAATATATTTTACTCACAGTCCCTTAAGGACAAATAATAATTTACTCTTAGTCCTTTAAGGACAAGTAAACAGACAGTAATTATTATAAACTGGAATAATCCATTTCAAACAAGGTATTCCACAGGATAAACCCTAAATCATAACTCTAAGTAAAAATAAGTAGGAATTAAGTTACGGCCGTAAGTATCAGTCTCAAAAATTTATTTATAAACCCTTACAGAGTATTCAAAACAGAGTATAAAAATTCATCTACATTCAAGAAGGGTAAAACCCTAATATTACACAGAGTATATTATAGACATCTGTTAAACCAAAACGAGTTTAAAGACAACACTGTCATTACAAAAACTACTAACTTAAACAGGCCGTAAGCCATCAACAAACTATTTTATGGTGCTTTGTTAAATCGAGTCTACCCATCGACTAGTGAGGGTTTGATTCTGAGTATTACAACAATAACCTATAAATACAAACAACATCAATCATGGCGAGTCGAGGGAGGGTTTCCCCAAACCCTGGGTGATTCCATTGACCACCTTAATGCAAGTAGGGTGAAAATCCAACACTTGGACCATGAGGCTTACCCGAAGACGAACCAAAATCCATGACTTTCATTGCTTGACTGTCTATTTTCATCACTGAGAAATTTTACAGTGGCAAGCACCTGCAAGAATTTCAAAAAACTACTGTCAGTGAATACTAAACCTATGTATTATTGTGCCTTTGTAACAGCATTATACCGGTTGCAAACTTAAAGCAAAAGCAACAACAAGCTCTTACCTATTAATGAAATCGACGAATAGTATGGGAGGAGCACTGTCAAATACAGGCTTACAAAATGCGGATTCAAACAGCCCGCAAGGTAAAAAACTCACACAACAGCGAGCCACGAGAACAGAAGAGGTAATTGAGGTAGACACTAAGCCACGAAGACATCGAAAGGGAGAATACACAGACAATGAGCCAAGGGTAACGAAAATATCCACTAGTTGCAGAGTGAGGACCCAGCCATTAAAAATTGCATTCAAAACCACACACCGGTGACATTTACAGCATTGAAGTAAGGCACAATACAACCAAAGCAAGGAGGACTGACAACCGCCATAGAAGCCGAGCAGAGAAGCCTCAAGGGCCAGTGAAAACTGTGGGAAGGAATGATAAGGGTTAGGTTTACAATAGTATTTTATATCTCCCATGCTTGGTCAAGAGATGACCACGTGGTCACACAAAATCAAACATGCAGTGGGTCGAAGACTATAGTGAATGCGTAGAACAAAACCAATTATTTTAATCATTGGAACGTGGAGTAAAACTATATCATTAACCCAATAATTTGCCATGCATTTTGATGTTAACATGCATCATATCATATGCTAGTGTGGTAATGAAATATCAACCTTATGGTTAAGTTGATCTATTGTGGAATGTCACTTTTAAACCATAGTTTAAGCTCGAAAATTATGTATGCATATTACACATTTCACCTTTTAACCTTACAACTTTTATATTATAACAACACAAATGCGATTTGAATAGTTGCAATTATTTTCTTCAAACATGGTCTTTATTATAGATAAAAATCAAATGTTTTATGTCTTAGTTATAAATAGAGATCAATGTTTTATGTCTTTACCATAGATAAGAGATTAAATATTTTATGGGAGAACTCATGCTAATCACCAATCAACTATAGTTTCTTTTGTACAAAGATTATTATTTATAAATGGTAAATCTCTTATGCAAAGGCTTCACAAGTTATAATTTATTAAATGGCATAATGTAATAAGTTGGAGAATCATAAACTCTAATCTCAACATGTTTATAACCCTAGGCTAGATTTAGACGGAGTGTCTATTAACAAATAGAATATGCATGTTTATCAGTCACTTAAGAACTAATAGCTCATTGATAGCAGAACTATGAGGGGAACAAAACATGTTATAAGAACACTATTATTGATCCATAGGACCTCAACTTTAGTGCATTAAAATTTTGTTGTAAAAGAATGCGTGCAACAGGTTAATTAATGGAACAACATTAACAAAAATTAAATACTCAGAATAGGAATGAAAACCCCAACACTGATAGACAGATACAAGGAAGAAAACATAGAAACAAAGTCACAAACGAAAGTTGATAATGGAGTTCACCCCCTCCACTGGGCTACATCTCCGGGTCCCTCTCCAATGGGTACCGATCCAATTAATGGCTTTAAAAAAAATGGTACAAATGGTTCTAGAATCTGCAAATCAATTTCAGCAGTTGCAGAAACAGAATGCTGGACAGGAAGTCCTCAAGACCCCCTCTCTGAAACTTACATCTTGGACTTCAAAAGATAAAGAAGCCAAACTATAATAGAGAAATGGTCGACTTCTAAATACAAACAACACTCTGGATAAATTGCAGTAAAAACACTCCTGCTATCCTATGTCTCTATCAAAATTAACTACAGAAAACTGTAAAACAGAAGGCTGAACAGAAAGTCTTCAAGAATCCTCTCTGGAAATTACAATCTGGTCTTCAAAAGACAAAGAAGCCAACATGTAACAGAGAATGGTCGACTTTACACTAACAGCATCTGGAATAATTTTACAGCCAACTTTTTTTTTTCTCTCCTTACTCGGTCTCTCCTTCTGGGTGCCAGCTTCCTCCATTTAATCCCCCATAAGTAACGGATTTTCCTTCTTTCACACAGGTGTTACCATATGCCATTCGGCCAAATCGCGCCTCAAGCGTTTTGACGTTCCGGGTCCCCAACAGGCTGTTCATCTGCCTTTCAATGTTATCCCCACTGTGGCATAACTGCCAAGAAAGCTTCGCCAAGCCATTACAAAGAAGCTGGACATGATGATGCCTGCCAGATCGTTACTCATATGCCAAGATGGAACCAATGCATCTGTTCCCTTCCTTGAAACACGGCATCAAACTGTGTACTACTGCAAAAACCGTTTTGAAATGTCCCTGCGCGAACGCATTGTGGAAGTTTTTAGTCATCTAAGCTTCCACCATCACGGAAGAGGACAAGCAACGGGCTCCAATGAACTCTATCTCAATCGGCTGTCGGTTGGTTTTCGAGTCGAAAGATTTAGTTACTTCGGTTTCCGTAGTTGCGGATGGGGAAGGTTTTGTGAGCTCTGCCATTGCGGCTGCCGGAAGTGTTATCCTTCCGATCAAGATTGTGCCCGTCATTGCGGCTGTCAGAAGCCTTTATACCTCTACCGTTGCGGCTCTTTTATCTCTCCAGCTTTCGATCCATTCTGAACGCCTGTAAGTTTCCACCATTGCGAAGGGGGAAAGGATTGCGAGCCCCACCGTTGTGGAAGGGGAAAGGCTTGCGAGCCCCGCCGTTGTGGAAGGGAAAATGCTTCCGACCTCCGATGTTGTCAACAGACCGTGAGCCAAACATTAAACAGTTAACCATTAACTACACGGCCTTTCAACAACTGTTAAGGGAAATGTCGCTGAGCTACGTGATATACGTCACATGAATATCCCACCAACATTGCAACATATTAGCATTTCATTTGATGGGGTTCATAAGATATATGCAAAGTCTAGTTTCGGAACATGTGGGCAAGAAACAACCTATGTGCATAGCATTCTCTATGCAAAACCATATGTAAGAACCATTGTAATAGCCATTTTTCTTTATCTTGGATCAGTGTAACTTTGAAAGACGAATGACCCCCTAGATCATTCCTCCCCATTGGAGAGCTTTTGGACCTCCAAAAGCCTAGATCACCCTGCAGGTAGGTGAGGGTACCACTTCCTCACCATTCCAATCTCCATACATCCTGCCTTGCTTAGAATCTGTATATTAGTCTCCTTGTCTATGACCAAAGGAGGTTCATACCATTTAAAATTCTTTGCATATGCAACTGGAGATAAGCTCAAACAGAAAGAATGTTTATACTTCTTTTCAAAGATCTCAAAACGATCATAAACAGAATTGAGCTTTTTACCTTTCAATCTTCCCTTGATGATCTGCAACCAAACTTGATTTTCGGCCTCAAAAGGATGATGATTTTCATGTCTGGCTTTGCAAATTACCCAGCTCGTCTCTTGTTGTTCTTGAACTATTTGTTGCACTGCTTTCTTTGCATCATGATGTCCAACTCTAACATCTTCTGTGCCAAAAGAAAAGTTCACATGTGACCTCAACAGATAACAAAAACAAGCCTCAAAAGGAGATTTAATGCACTGCATGTGCTGCAACTGTTCACCATGCACCTTAGGATGTTCATCACAATAATTTGGAAGAAATTGAATAATCATCCGATTCATGCCAAGATTTGGAAAAGGCATGCTTTGTTGCAACTGTACTTCAGGTTGTACATCTCTATTAAGTGATTTACCACTTTCCAATGATTCACATTTAACTGCCATTAATGCAAACTTCCTACTAGCATTCACTATCATTTTCATTTGACTTGTAGTGACTAATGCCAGATTTGTTTTCATACGATGTGCACGAACAATGTATTCCACACCATCTTTAAAAAGATGATACTTATTCTGCTCTCTATAAAAGACTGCTTTTCGGTCATACAAATATGGACTCCCAAGTACAATTCCACAAATGTCAAGTGGTACTACATCTAGTTCTACCTCATCCATAAACTTTTCAATGATTGCAAATTTCAAAACACATTTCGTTGTAACTTGCAATTGTGTATCATTAGTAACCCAACCAAGAGGATAAGGTTTTTCATGAGGACTAGTAACTAGATTAAGTTTCTTAACCACTTCTTCCGATATCAAATTCACTTGGGAACCACTATCAAACAATGTATCAATTTTTGTATGATTTGTAATGACATGAGCATGAAATAGTTCACTTCTTCTTTTATCACTTTGCATAGAAGTAGATAGCAGATTTGTACTTGTACTTGCACATGAATTAGAACTTGAACTTGCATCAATGGAAAGAGATATATCTTTATCTTTACCTCGGATCCCTATTGCTGTGATCTTAGTCTCATCACCTGAATCAGATCCCAAGTCTTGAATTATTGCTACAGTAGCTGCTTGATTATCCTTATCTTTGTTTTTATTTCTTCCCATCCACTTTGGCTTAAATTCTGGATGAAGTTTCCAGCACTTTGAAACATCATGCCCTTTCTGACAATGTGAGCATGTGGGTCTCTCACCCTCTTTCGTGATGGTAGCTGTTTCCTTTCCCTTATCTTTGCTTTTATCTTTGTTGTCAAATTCAAATGACTTCTTCATAAACGAATCATCATCATGCTTACCCCTAGCTTCTAAATGTGTAGCTTGAACACATACATCATCCAAATTACTGGGGTTAAAAATCAACAAAGTATGTTTCAAATAAGAATGCATGCCACCAATGTACTTAAGAAGAGTTTCCTGTGTATCTAATGAAACATTCAATGCAATAGCCCTCTTTCTGAATTCATGAGTATAATCTTGAATGCTTTGTCCTTTAGCTTGTCTAAACATTTTCCAGCTCATTATTAATTGCTACATGTGACCTACAGGATAAAATTGCTTCCTTAATACTTCAATGAATTCATTCCAAACTGAAATAATTTTACCATTCTTTCGAAGATCCTGCTGAATCTTTCTCTCCCACCACGTAAGAGCCATTCCACTCATTCTCAAAGTGGCCAATTGAATCCTGGAAGGGTCATCATTTATGCCCTGCACCCTGCAATATACTTCAAGTTGCTTGATCCAATTGTCTAATTTTTCAGCATCTAACTCTCCATTATAAATAGGTAATTCAAATTTTACATCCAATTTGAAATAAGGAATATTAGGACTTTCATTATGAGAAGAAGAAAAAGTCTAGTTAGTATCAGGAGGATCACCATCACCTCCTACTCCTTTACCCTTTTCTTCCGGCTTCACTTCTGCATCTCTGGATGAAGATCCTTCTTCTTTCTTCTTCCTTTCTGCTCACTCATCGAGTAGAATTTCCATCATGGATTTCATGCTCATAAAAGCCTCTAGAAACTAAGTTTCAGAAATGACAGGATTTTCCCGTTCAGTATGTCCTTCTTCTTCCCCTCGTGGTGAAGACATGGTTCTTGAGAATGTTCTCCTGGAGCCAATCTCAGGATCTCCTTCAACTAATTCTCCTTCACCAAGATTTAACCTGGACCTGGTAAGCATTCACAAACTTGCACAACAGTCAACCAGCTCTGATACCAAAATATGATCCGTAGGACCTCAACTTTAGTGCATTAAAATTTTGTTGTAAAAGAATGCATGCAACAGGTTAATTAATGGAACAACATTAACAGAAATTAAATACTCAGAACAGGAATGAAAACCCCAACACTGATAGACAGATACAAGGAAGAAAACACAGAAACAGAGTCACAAACAAAAGTTGATAACAGAGTTCACCCCCTCCACTGGGCTATGTCTCCGGGTCCCTCTCCAATGGGCACCGATCCAATTAATGGCTTTAAAAAAATGGTACAAATGGTTCTGGACTCTGCAAATCAATTTCAGCAGTTGCAGAAACAAAATGCTGGACAGGAAGTCCTCAAGACCCCCTCTCTGAAACTTACAACTTGGAATTCAAAAGATAAAGAAGCCAAACTATAATAGAGAAATGGTCGACTTCTAAATACAAACAACACTCTAGATAAATTGCAGCAAAAACACTCCTGCTATCCTCTGTCTCTATCAAAATTAACTACAGAAAACTGTAAAATAGAAGGCTGAACAGAAAGTCTTCAAGACTCCTCTCTGGAAATTACAATCTGGTCTTCAAAAGACAAAGAAGCCAACATGTAACAGAGAATGGTCGACTTTACACTAATAGCATCTGGAATAATTTTATAGCCAATTTTTTTTTTCTCTCCTTACTCGGTCTCTCCTTCTGGGTGCCAGCTTCCTCCATTTAAGCCCCCATAAGTAACGGATTTTCCTTCTTTCACACAGCTGTTACCATATGCCATTCGACCAAATTGCGCCTCAAGTGTTTTGATGTTCTGGGTCCCCAACAGGCTGTTCATCTGCCTTTCAACGTTATCCCCACTGTGGCATAACTGCCAAGAAAGCTTTGCCAAACTGTTACAAAGAAGCTGGACATGATGATGCTTGCCAGAGCGTTACTCATATGCCAAGACGGAACCAATGCATCTGTTCCCTTCCCTGAAACACGGCATCAAACTATGTACTACTGCAAAAACCGTTTTGAAATGTCCTCGCGCGAACGCATTGCGGAAGTTTTTAGTCATCTGAGCTTCCGCCGTTGCGGAAGAGGACAAGCAACGGGCTCCGACGAACTCTATCTCAATTGGATGTCAGTTGGTTTTCGAATCGGAAGCTTTAGTTACTTTGGTTTTCGCAGTTGTGGACGGGGAAGGTCTTGTGAGCTCCGCTGTTGCGGCTGCCAGAAGTTTTATCCTTTCGATCAATATTGTGCCCGTCGTTGCGGCTACCAGAAGCCTTTATACCTCTGCCGTTGCGGCTCTTTTATCGCTCCGGCTTCCGATCCGTTTCGAACGCCTGTAAGTTTCCTCCGTTGCGGCTCTTTTATTGCTCCGGCTTCTGATCCGTTCCGAACGCCTGTAAGTTTCCATTGTTGCGGAGGGGGAAAGGATTGCAAGCCCTGCTGTTGCGCAAGGGGAAAGGCTTGCGAGCCCCACCATTGCAGAAGGGAAAATGCTTTCGACCTCTGATGCTGTCAACAGACCATGAGCCAAACATTAAATGGTTAACCATTAACTATGCGGCCTTTCCACAACTGTTAAGGGAAATGTCGCCGAGCTACGCGATATACATCACATGAATATCCCACCAACATTGCAACATCTTAGCATTTCTTTTGATGGAGTTCATAACATATATGCAAAGTCTAGTTTCAGAACATGTGGGCAAGCAACAACCTATGCGCATAGCATTCTCTATGCAAAACCATATGTAAGAACCATTGTAATAGCCATTTTTCTTTATCTTGGATCAGTGTAACTTTGAAAGACGAATGACCCCCTGGATCAATTATGAAACTCTGATTACATAGTCAAAGTGACCATACTTTGATGGATTTTGAGATATGACTTAATTTAAAAATTACTAAAGATTCCACCAGGTCAATTGGACAGTGAAGTAGTCATAGAACTAAACAAGAGAACTAGAAAGTCAACCTGTTTCGAGAGCATCAGTCTCGACTAAACTGTTGTAGACAGTAATGTAATTCAAGAGAAGTATAATAGAAAAATTAAGAAATTGTATAGGAATGAATCTATTAAGTCCAAAAGTTACTAGAACCATAGGGTTCAACATGAAGATAAAATATAGGCAAACTATGATCTCATGTAGGAAGGCTTTATGGTTTTCAAGTTGCTCATTTGAATTTATATTGTCCAAAGGATTACAGACGGTAAGAAACCTCACATAAGCGAAATGTGAGATAGTCGTTACACAGATAAGAAAAGATATTGTTATATAATTACTGACAAAACAATCATTATAACCTTACAAATTACATAGACTAAAGTAGAAATACTTTGAACTGAGATTCTAATGCTTAGAGTCGCAAACATATCTTACTGTCGTTACTTACTTCTGAACATGATTACAAGAAAAACTGAAGGAAGCCAAATGGTTTTACCTCACAGAAACTGGTTAAAGTTTAGCAGCTTAATTACTAAGCTTTTAATTGCAAATAAATACTAAGAAGACTTTATTCTTGTTACAAAAAAATGAACTGTTGAGTTAATATAATTAAGGTTTAATGAAATTGATTACTTGGCTATTTCTTTACTTGCAAACCATTAGCTGTTAGTAGACCGCAGGTTTTAGCATTTATTGTTATCTCAAAATTTTTAAAATTTTGTGAAAATTTGGGGTTTTGACATGTGGTATAAGAGCACAAGGTTCAAACACTAGGCCTTGATGAAGCCAAACTAGCTTTCATAAAACAGTAAATTAAATTATTGTGCTGACGTATTTTATTTTAAATGTTATTCAACAGAGAATTGTTTATCTGAAGTATAACAATCAGGTATGGAAAGGTTGGAAGAGTATGCAGAGGAGGAGTCTCCAGTTATTGAAACTGGAAATTTACCAAGAGATCCTAAACCAGATGATTTAACTACAAATTCCTCAGAGTTGTTACAAACTGTAAAAGACTTAAAAACTGAAATGCAGTCTATAAAGCGAGAGAATGAAAGGATTCTAAGAGCTCAAGAAGAGCTGAATCAGATCCTAATTGAAAAGTTTCAAACTGAGGGTAGGGGTAGAAGGTCAGAATCTAAAGATGTCAGTCATCAACGAAAATCTAACAAGATGAAACATACAAAAACTAAAAGTAGTTCGTCTTCTGAAGTGTTTGGTGAACAACAAAATTACCATACTACTAGTGACAGTAGTGATGATAGTCTGTACACTAAAAAGAGGAAATATAAACCTTATGAGGAAATTTCGGGGGAATTCAAAAAGATAAAACCACCAACCTTTAATGGAGAGATTGAGAAAGGGGAGGAAGCTGAATCCTAGTTATCTGGGATGAAGAAGTATTTCCAAATATATAACTATTCTAACCAGTTAAAGGCTAGGATGGCTATATATAACCTCTCAGGAAAGGTTGACATTTGGTGGCAGGACTTGAAGAGAGTTAAGGGTATAAAAGAGAAAGAAGTTAACTGGAGTACCTTTAAAAGGTATTTCAAAAATAAATTCTTGTCTGAGCAGTATTATGAGGTGAGAGCTAAAGAGTTTTATGAACCGAGGTTAGGTTCGATGACAATGAAGGATCTGAACAATAAGTTCTTAAGTCTACTTAGGTATGTACCCTACCTTGTAGATGAGAAAGCAAAGGTATATCAATTCCTTAGCTGTCTACCTTATCATATTAAAGATAGAATTGAATATGATAACCCAAAGACCTTGGAGGAAGCTATGAGAAAGGCTAACTTTTGTTCTGAGCAGAATCAGAAGAAAGAAAGCTTGGCCAACTGGAAGGCTAAGAAAAATAATAATCAGTTTGAACAAAAGAAGAAAGATTTTGTGCCTAACAGAAACTTTAAGAACAATAAGGCCAAAAATTATTCCAATAATAAGAATTTCCAAGGAAATAGGAATAACACACCCAACAATCAGAATAATTGTAAAGGTAAGGAAACTACAAATAATCATGGAAACTTCACCAATAATTTTGAGCGTAAAGAGCCTGTCAAGTGCTGGGAGTGTAATGGCCCACACTATGCTTCAGCCTGTCCAAACCGGAAGAAGACTGTTAGTAATATTCATACTATACAGGAGGAGATGACTGTTGGGGAACTAGCAAGGAGCATGCCTAGAATCAACACAGCCTTGGAGAATCGACAAGCTGAATATCAGACTTCCATGGTCGAAGTAGAAGGTATGACAAATCAGACCCCTATAACTATTTTGATTGATCTAGGAGCTAGTCTCAATTATATTGCACCTCAGATAGTATAAAAATATAAGTTATCTGTTGATAAGTTTGAGAATTCATGGTTAGTTCAGTTAGCCACTGGTGCTAAAAGAAGAATAACTTGTTGTGTGAAACAATGTGCATTAGTTATGGATAAATTTGAAACTGTTGTTAAACTTAATGTTTTGCCACTTGGTTCTTATGATTTGCTGATTGGTATGGACTGGTTAGAACAACATAGAGTAATTCTAAACTTTTATGATAAAACTTCACATGCTTAAACAGTGATGAAAAACCAGTAAGTGTTAAAGGAATTCCTAGAAAAACTACTGTAAGGCAGATTTTTGCTTTACAACTGAAAAGAGCTGTTAGAAAGGGATGTAAAGCTTACGCAGTAACAATTACTGATGAGGAAAGTAAAATTAAAACACTTAAGTTAAAAGTGGAAGACATTCCAGTCTTAAAAGAATATGTTGATGTGCTCCCAGAAGAAATTCTCAGATTACCTCCGAAAAGGGAATTGTATTTCACCATTGAGCTGGTACCGGGTGCAGTACCTAGCTCAAAGGCTCTTTATCGAATGAACATATTGGAACTTAATGAATTAAAATTGCAATTAAAAGAGTTAATTGATAAAAAGTATATTCGACCAAGTGTGTCTCCTTGGGGGTCACCTGTCATCTTTATCAAGAAGAAGGATGGAACTATGCGACTTTGCATAGATTACCGTCAGTTAAACAAGACGACCATCAAAAATCGATATCCGTTGCCCCGCATAGATGATCTATTTGATCAAATACGTGGAGCCACAGTGTTTTTGAAAATAGATTTAAGGTCTGGATATCATCAAGTGAGGATTAAAGATGAAGACATCTTTAAAACAACTTTTAGAACAAGATATGATCATTACGAATTTGTCATAATGCCATTCGAGATTACTAATGCCCCAGCCGTCTTCATGTGTTTAATGAACATTGTAATGCATAAGTATTTAGATAATTTTGTGGTCATGTTTATTGACGACATTCTAATCTATTCAAAAACTGAAGAAGAACATAAAGATCATCTAAAAATTGTTTTGCAAGAGTTACGAGAACATCAACTATTCGCAAAGTTTAGTAAGTGTGATTTCTTTAAGGATAAGATTTAGTATTTAGGTCACATAGTGACCAAGGAAGGAATTTCCATAGATCTTGAAAAGATATGGGCAATCGAAGATTGGCCGGTTCTTAAGGATGTGATGGATGTTAGATCTTTCATGGGCATTATCGGTTATTACCAGAGGTTCATTGAAGGTTTTTCAAGGATAGCAAATCCGATAACTTCCTTGCAGAAGAAAGGAAAGAAGTTCGACAAGAATAAAAAATGTGAAGAAAGCTTTAAAAAATTAAAAAACTTATTAACTAGCGCACCTATTTTAAGAATAACAGATCCTAATAAAGAATTCGTAGTGTGCACTAATGCCTGTAATGATGGCTTAGGTAGTGTTCTGACTCAAGAAGAGCATGTTATTGCCTATGAGTCTATAAAACTAAAAGTTCATTAAAAGAATTATGCAACATATGATCTGGAATTAGCAGCTGTAATACAGGCCTTAAAGATGTGGCAACATCACCTAATTGGCAAAAAATTTATTTTAATGATTGATAATAGAGGATTGAAGTATCTTTTAGATCAGCCTAATTTAAATGCTAGACAAGCTAGGTGGTTATCTTTCTAAAGCGAGTATGATTTTGAAATCCAGCATATAAAAGGTAAAGAAAATAAAGTGGCTGATGCATTAAGTAGGAATGCAAGGCTGAATTTTGCAGCAGAAATCAGCACTTATGTTTTAGACTTAGATGAACAGCTTAAAGAAGGAATAAAACAAGATGAAATTTACCAGAATTTGCAAGCTAAAGCTAAAGAAAATCCAACAGAAAACTTAATAAAAGGTTACAGTTTAAATGATTTTTTTTTTTTACTGTATAAAGATAAACTGTATGTACCTAACGTACCTAAAGTCAAGCTGTTAATTCTGGATGAAATTCATAAAAAACCATATTCAGGTCATCCAGGTTACCAAAAGACTATAACCATGTTAAGAAAAGAGTATTTCTAGCCAAATATGAAAACTGAAATAGCTGAATATATTGCAAGGTGTTTAGAATGTCAACAGGTAAAAACTAAACACCAACACCCATCTGGTTTGCTACAGCCTTTACCGATCCCTAGCTGGAAATGGGAGGTAATTAGTCTAGATTTTATTACTGGATTACCTAAAAATCAAAATCAGAATGATTATATCATGGTAGTAGTTGATAAGTTAAGCAAAGCAGCTCATTTTATACCTGTTAAAACTACTTACAAAGCTGCCAACATAGCTGATATTTTTCTAAAAAAGATTTTTCGATTACATGGAGTACCAAAAGTCATAATCTCAGATAGAGATCCTACGTTTACATGAAACTTTTCGAAGTCTTTGTTTAAAGGGTTAAACACCACATTAAATTTCAGTACTTCTTTCCATCCTCAAACAGATGGACAAACTAAAAGGGTAAACTAGGTACTGGAAGATTTATTGAGAATGTATGTGAAAGATCAGCTAGGTAAATGGGAGGACTATTTACATCTGGTAGAATTTTCTTATAATAATAATTATCAGACATCAACTAGATTTAGTCCGTTTGAAATTTTATATGGACGAAAATGTAATACTCCTATCTCTTGGAGTAATCCAGTATATAGATTGGTATTAGGTCTAGAACTGTTGAAAGAACTGGAAGAAATTGTGAAACAAGTGCAGGGAAATTTGAAAGTGGCACAGGATTGACAGAAAAGTCAAGCAGACTTAAAAAGAACTCCAAAGGAGTTTCAGGTAGGTGAACATGTGTTCATCAAGGTAAGGTGCAAAAAGAGCTCTCTAAGACTGAGGAGTTGTGCAAAATTGGCACCTCGTTATTGTGGCCCATTTGAAATTTTGTCTAGGATTGGAAAAGTAGCTTATCAATTAGCATTACCACCTAACTTAAGAGTACATAATGCTTTTCACATTTCCATTTTAAAGAAATAGGTTCATGATGCTACTCATGTTGTTAACTGGAATGTTGTACACGTAGAACGAGAAGGAGAATTTCTGGTGGAACCGGACTGTATCCTCAGGAGGAGGGAAATTACACTTCGAAATTGCACCATTGGATAGGTGAAGGTGCAATGGAAGCACCTTAGTCCAGAAGAAGCCACCTGGAAATTGGAAAGTAAAATGCGAGATGCATATCCAATTTTGTTCTAAGGGACTTCGGAGGATGAAGAATAAATAACATCGAGGACGATGCTATATTCTAAGGGGGTGTGTATGTCACATGCCCAAATTTTGCAAAATACTATTATCTTATTTTGATTTTATTCCAAGACATTATTTTAAATTTAATGCTAACTTGTAACTGATTACTCAGCAGAGGAAAGGATGTGGAATGCAATTCTGAATATTTAAATTTTAAATAAATAAAAGTGGAGACAACAGCTTGGGAGAGCTCTTAAAAAGAGTGTTACTGGTCAAGTTGGTGGAGGAGACTAGGTGGAGAGAAAATAGACAAGTGGCAGCATCCTCAAACACTTCCTTTGTTGCAGGTGGCAACCCCCTACATTTGGAGTCATGATCCCCCAAGAAAGTGGGATCAGAGCAGGTGGCTCAATTAATGACAACTAACCCAAAAAGACCTAGGCAATATTAATAAAAAGTACCCATTGAAGAGAGATGAGGCTGCTCATTTTCCAGGAGAAGAATCATTCAAGTGAATGTACTTCAAGGAATTCATTGGGAAGGGAATTTTTTGAGGAAGGTGTTTGAAAGGTAAACTGCAGGAAAGTGATCTAGTATAGCTTTGCAGCTGAAAGATCTTACTGCACTGTGCAGAGTTGGTATTGAGTCTTTGGACTAGTACTTTGTTGTTTGCTCCACCTAGTTCTAGCCAAGGAGACTAGAACAGGCTTGGGGGTCCTGAGAAGTCACTGTTTGAGCGCTCCCCAGAAGTTGGTAGGGAGGAACAACCTCCCATTGCTGTTGTCATCCAACTTTAAACACAGGTTCCATTATCTTTTAATTTATGTGTTAAAGTTTATATCTGTGTGTGAACAAATAATGAATGATTATATGTTATGTTGTAAACTGTTAAGTTTGAAATCTCTTAGCTGTTTTAATGTTGATTCTGTTCTTTGATGAAAAATAAATCCTACCTGTGTTTTTCCCCATCTAGAGTAGTCTAGATCGTACTCTAGCACAGGTAGTGTGTTTAAACGAATGAAGTATGATAGGAATATGAAATGAAGAGAGTACTTATGTTTTTCAGAGTATTGAAATTGTTTTCTTTCAGTAGATAATTGTTTTTCCATAAAGAATATTAATCTGTTTCGTAGAGTTGTTGTCAGAACTAGACTATGTATTTAGAATATCAGAAAAGAAACAAAATCATATTATTTTACTAACAGTAGTATGTTCAAGTATGTAATTCATTCTTTTACACAGTACCTACTTCTATAAACTATACATCTATACTGAAATAGTATTATCAGTTGAATGCTTAATATTTATGTTAAGTAAAGATGCAAGTATAGTTCTGTTAGTTTATTTCTTTTCCTACTAATGATAGTTATTTTACCTGCAACTACTTAAACTCTAAGTAAGGATAGGTAACCTAATTAAGAACTTAATAACCCTTATCGCATTATTTCTCTTAGAATTAAATTAATGAATAGACAATAGTAACCTATGTATAAAGTAATGTTAATAAAGAACTGTCCTTACACACTTACAGACAAATTATATGTAAGGAGTATTGACATGATGAAAGTTTTTAATTCTTTCACCAAGTTTACAAAATAATCTCATTAAACGAACTGATTTATTATAGAATGTTCTCAGTCTTATTTAATAATACATATAAATGCAAACATAAACTTAAAAGAATACAATATTCACAGATGATAATATTATTAATACAAATAATATTATTATTAACAACAAACCGTATTGTTTATAAATTATTAATTCTTTAAAAACAATCGGAAGTAATCTTGTGACAGAATAGAATTAACAAAATAACAATACGGAATTTATTTCTTTATAAAAGTTAAATAGGATAAACCCTAGCTCATGTTATGAGGATAATCTATCTGTATTCTTATATACTATAGTAACCTAGGTTAGACCTTAAGTTAGCTCTTTTTAAAACTATTAAAGAACCAGATGAATTTAAACACATAAATGAAATACAATACCGAATAATATAAACAAATGTATACTTCTAAAAAGAAACCGTGTCTTATTATTTATTAACAGGGTGTACCTGTGAAATCAAAAGACAGGGTTAAAACCCTCATATTTATTACAAGTACAAATAGCAAAACATTGAACTAATAAATGAAATTCATTTAATTATGTAACTATCAATAACCAGGTTAACATATTTTACTCACAGTCCCTTAAGGACAAATAATAATTTACTCACAGTCCTTTAAGGAAAAATAAAAAGACAGTAATTATTATAAACTGGAATAATCCATTTCAAACAAGGGTTTCCACAGGATAAACCCTAAATCATAACTCTAAGTAAAAACAAGCAGGAATTAATTTACGGCCGTAAGTATCAGTCTCAAAACTTTATTTATAAACCCTTACAGAGTATTCAAAACAGAGTATAAAAATTCATCTACATTCAAGAAGGGTAAAGCCCTAATATTACACAGAGTATATTATAGACATATGTTAAACCAAAACGAGTTTAAATACAACACTGTCATTACAAAAACTACTAATTTAAATAGGTCGTAAGCCATCAACAAACTATTTTATGGTGCTCAGTTAAACCGAGTCTACCCATCGACTAACGAGGGTATGATTCTGACTATTACAACAATAACTTGTAAATACAAACAACATCAATCATGGCGAGTCGAGGGAGGGTTTATCCAAACCCTGGTTGATTCCATTGACCACCTTAAAGCAAGTAGGGTGAAAATCCAACACTTGGACCACGGGGCTTACCCGAAGATGAACCACGAGCCATGGATTTCATTGCTTGACTATCTATTTTCATCACCAAGAAAGTTTACAGTGGCAAGCAACTGCAAGAAGTTCAGCAAACTACTGTTAGTAAATACTAAACCTATGTATTATTGTGGCTTTGTAACAACATTATACCGATTGCAAACTTAAACCAAAAGAAACAATAAGCTCTTACCTGTTAACGAAATCGATGAACAGTATGGTAGGAGCATTGTCACCTACAAGCTTGCAAAATGCAGATTCAAATAGCTCGCAAGGTAAAAACCTTACACAGCAGCGAGTCATGAGAACATAAGAGGTAACTAAAGTAGACATTAAGCCACGAAGAAAGCGAAAGGGAGAATACACAGACAACGAGCCAAGGGTAACAAAAATATCCACTAGTTGCAAAGTGAGAACCCAGCCACTAAAAATGGCATTCAAAGCCACACACCGGTGACAATTACAGCACTGAAGCAAGGCACAAGACAACCAGAGCAAGGAGGACGGACGACCGCCATAGAAGCTGAGCAGAGCAGCCTCAAGGGCCAGTGAAAACTGTGGGGAGGAATGATAAGGGTTAGGTTTACAAGTTGCATAGTGAGAACCCAGCCACTAAAAATGGCATTCAAAATCACACACCGGTGACAATTACAGCACTGAAGCAAGGCACAAGACAACCAGAGCAAGGAGGACTGGCGGCCGCCATAGAAGCCGAGCAGAGCAGCCTCAAGGGCCAGCGAAAACTGCGGGAAGGAATGATAAGGGTTAGGTTTACAATAGTATTTTATATCTCCCATGCTTGGTCAGGAGATGACCACGTGGTCACACAAAATCAAACATGTAGTGGGTCGAAGACTATAGTGCATTGGTAGAACAAAACCAATTATTTTAATCATTGGAACGTGAAGTAAAACTATATCATTAACCCAATAATTTGCCATGCATTTCAATGTTAACATGCACCATATCATATGCTAGTGTGGTAATGAAATATCAACCTTATGGTTACGTTGATCTATCGTGGAATGTCACTTTTAAACCATAGTTTAAGCTCGAAAATTATGTATGCATATTACTCATTTCACCTTTTAACCTTACAACTTTTATATTATAACAACACAAATGCGATTTGAATAGTTGCGATTCTTTTCTCCAAACGTGTTCTTTATTATAGATAAAAATCAAATGTTTTATGTCTTAGTTATAAATATAGATCAATGTTTTATGTCTTTACCATAGATAAGAGATTAAATATTTTATGGGAGAACTCATGCTAATCACCAATCAACTATAGTTTCTTTTGCACAAAGATTATAATTTATAAATGGTAAATCTCTTATACAAAGGCTTCACAAGTTATAATTTATTAAATGGCATAATGTAATAAGTTGGAGAATCATAAACTCTAATCTCAACATGTTTATAACCTTGAGCTAGATTTAGACGGAGTGTCTATTAACAAATAGAATATGCATGTTTATCAGTGACTTAAGAACTAATAACTCATTGATAACAGAACTATGAAGGGAACAAAACGTATTATAAGAACACTATTATGAAACTATGATTACATAGTCAAAGCGATAATACTTTGATGGATTTTTCGCGATGACTTAATTTAAAAATTACTAAAGATTCACCAGGTCAATTAGATAGTGAAGTAGTCATAGAACTAAACAAGAGAACTAGAAAGTTGACCTGTTTCGAGAGCATCAGTCTCAACTAAACTATTGTAGACAGCAATGTAATTCAAGAGAAGTATAATAGAAAAATTAAGAAATTGCATAGGAATGAATCTATTAAGTCCAAAAGTTACTAGAACCATAGGGTTCAACATGAAGATAAAATATAGGCAAACTATGATCTCATGTAGGAAGGCATTATGGTTTTCAGTTTGCTCATTTGAATTTATACTGTCCAAAGGATTACAGAGGGTAAGAAACCTCGCATAAGTGAAATGTGAGACAGTCATTACACAGATAAGAAAATATATTTTTATATAATTACTGACAAAACAATCATTATAACCTTACAAATTACATAGACTAAAATAGAAATACTTTGAACTGAGATTCTAATGCTTAGAGTTGCAAACATATCTTACTGTTGTTACTTACTTTTGAACATGATTACAAGAAAAACTGAAGGAAGCCAAATGGTTTTACCTCACAGAAAGTGGTTAAAGTTTAGCAGCTTAATTACTAAGCTTTTAATTGCAAATAAATACTACTGGATACTTTAAAGAATTTTAATTTCATACTCGATCGATCATACCTGTAAAAACCTGTAAGAACTAGTAATCATCTACGTTAGCATGATCGCTAAGTAAGCCCTAGATTCAAAAGTAGATTCCACCTACTTGACATGAAAAGATTCATCTGTAAACTAAATTAAAACATTACGCAAGAAGACTGTATTATTTTTACAAAAAATGAACTGTTGAGTTAATATAATTAAAGTTTAATGAAATTGATTACTTGACCATTTCTTTACTTGCAAACCATTAGCTATTAGTAGACCACAGGTTTTAGCATTTATTGTTATCTCAAAATTTTTAAAATTTTGTGAAAATTTGGGGTTTTGACAATGAGAGGGAGGAAAAGTATGTAAATATAGAAACGATGATATTGAACATAGTATACAGCTTTGTGTGCAAACAAAAGGTGCATCTATTTCCTCATGCCAGATTAAGAGCACCTTGTGGTTTTTTCTCGAATGGGTTTCCATGTTATATGTTGTGTATATGTGTGAATGTTGAAGTAGCTGATTTATATGCATGAATGTTATGTTGAATGACTAGTTAATTATTGTGTTGCAACTGGATAAATGTATGACTGCCGCATTATATTAATGAATATGCTTATGTTGTATGTTCACTGTTTGTTCACTTAAGTCACATAAAGAAGGGTTGAATCATAGTTAGGTATTGAAGTACTATGCATACAAGTAACCCACCTTCCAATGTCTTTGTTGGAAACCATGGCACAAAGCCAAGGTACTAAAACACCCTCCCACACAAACTGCAGAAACGTGATTCTAGCAGTTACCCATAAAACTGAGATATCTCGGGTGAGATGACATCTGTGTTGTAGGTGCTTCCAGTTGAGCTTCGCTTCGTCAGGTTGATATCTTTGGATTTTTTGTGCCAAGCAGAAGGGACTAAACCTTGGTCCAGGGGAAGAGAGAGGGAATAAATCCAACATGATTGGATAGCGGGAGGGGACCAACTGCAATTCGTGGTGAAATTTGAATTGACCAACCGCGTTGAGCTGCATTAACGCCATGTAGCTATGGCCTTCAATGTGGAGCTGATGGGCGAGGGTTGACGGGGTAGGAAGGTGCATGGTTGTCCAATATTGCCTAGAAGAATGCACTGAAAGAGGTCATGTGCGACTAAAGGATTTCACTCAGAATTTCACCATCCAAGTGAAATCATTGCATATGTAGACAACTCCATTTAGAATATAGACTTGCGAAAGGATCAGTTTAGGGAGGAGATTGAGTGACTACTCTTGAGATAAGATAATTATGTAATGCTTTATATTTTTATTTTGACAACTAAGCAATATTATGACATTTTTTTAAATTTCTTTGCTTATTATCTATTGATCTTACCTTGACTAAGAAAAACTATATATGTGAATATTTGGACCTACATATATGCAGAAGTTATGTTTAAGTTTATTCCCTATGTTATTAGTTATATTGATTGCGTAATTTACTTCTAGTACACCTCTAAATGGAACAATGTGATACATTGATACTAGTTTAAGTTATATTTAAATGAATAAATGGGTGCCATACACATAATAAATAACTTAGATTCTTTACATCGTTTATCATTTAATAACTTGGTAATTACTCGAAAACAATAAATAGTTGTGCCTAATCTAATGGTTTGATAAGACTAACCCATTGGTTAGAGGGACTATTAAATAGTTAAATACTTGTAGTACTAAAGTGACCCTGATGTCATTGACATCGAAAGAGAAAAGGGTATACTATGAAGCATTATTTTGTTAGTTAATTATTGGTTTGATGCATCGCTATGATATGTGGGTCACTATAAGTTTTTTTACATGAAACATGATTTCCCAAACTAGTCATTTTATGGCATATATCTAAGAATAACAAAAACATCAGGAGGGGTGGAGGCATTACCCATTGTTTATCCTCTAAAACTTGGAGTCAAAACAGGGTCATGTTAAGCCATGCTCCCCAAGACCTGGAATGGAGATTATCGATTATCCCTTCGGAAAGTTAAGTCAACGTAATCAACATTTCTACTTACGATTTATATCTAGGGTTAGGCCAATATAGTTATTGCTCCATTATATTCCAGTAGAGGAAATGATAGGATGTGCAAATATGGAGATAAGTTAGAAAGCAATTATGATTTGGAGTAGTTATGGATGTTGTATGTCACCTTAGTTTTGTGTTTGGTTGCTTTTGTGCTTAAATCATTTGTTGAATACATTCAATACAGATGATGTTTAATTCACACTACATTATTGTGACTTAGTTGGTAAGATGGTTAAGTGTTGTGTTTACTTGATTATTGCCTTGCATACTTGTTATGATCATACATGAATTATGCATTAGAGGTGGTGATGATTATCATTAGTACACATGCAAGATATTGTTAATTTTATATGTTATTACAGCTTAATTTCTAACTTCATGAGCATTTAATACATGTTCACAATAACAACATAAAGAGGATCTGTGAAAAGAAACACAATCACAAGGTACATAGAAATTTATCCTAGGAAACCCACAAGGGGAAGAAAACCAAAGTAACCTTCCTCAATATAGATTACCAGAGTATAATTCCCATAGAACAAGATCTCATAAGAGAGAGAGACCAAACCCTAACACAAGGGCCAAAAAAACTTCTCCTCCTCCTTCACTATCCTTCATCTTTCTCTCTCTCATGAAATGCTTGAGTGAGTGTGTGTGTATAGATGAGGGAGGGCGCCTCCCTATTTATACTCATCACTAGACTGAACTTTTAACCTAACTAGGCCGACCTATCAAATTAATAGTGTTGACCTACCTAGTAAAACTCAAAATAATATTTATATTAATCTCTTCTAGGTACTATTGACCCGACTTACAATGAACGATTTACCTCACGAATTTTACATGACCTCTTACATTAATGACATCTCCCAAAGGAGGAATAATAATAATAATAATAATGTAAATTACAAGTAGAATATTCTTCTAAGTTACATTATTTCAACACTCCCCCTTAACAAGAAGGGTATTCTACTAACAACAACAACTAGTGTGGCTCCACACAACATCATTGGAAGGGGGGAGGAGGAGGCATCATCAACAACATCATTTGGAACATTGTCTATTACATCCATAGATAATCAGAAGTTTTGAACAACATCAATATCAACAACTTGAACAACTTGTTAGAACACCATCTTCTACAACAAGACACTGGAGCATCATCATCTGCAACACGGAGATGGAACATCATCATTTGTGGCACAGAGCTTGAACATAATCATATGCAACACAGACCTGGAACATCATCATCTGTAGTATAAATTTGGAACATCATCATCATCTTCAGTACAAAGCTGGAGTCTCATCATCATCGCATCAACATAAAAACTAATACATCAACAACAACGACAACACAAGGTTGGTTCATCAACATGAAGTTGGAATAAAATAAACATCCACATGTGACAGGTATAACAACATCATCATTAACAACTCAAGGATGTAGCAACATCATCTATGGCAACAAAATGAGTCAGGTGTATCGACAACCAACATGATCCTTCCTTTCAGAATTATGGGATCATTGAAAATCCTTCCTTTTAGAATTTTGGGATTAAGTCCAACACATCGATGGTGCTGAAATGATCCTTCCTTTCAGAATTGCAAGATCAATTCTTTACGAAGCCATAAATATTGATCACAGTTGACACATATGTGCACAGGTCCTTCGACAATCCTTCCTTTTAGAACTACGGGGTCAAGTCCATTAACCAACATCTTAGAGGATCCTTCCTTTCAAAATTATGGGATCAAGTATAAGGATGATCAATCCCAACTGAGCTACCTGTTGTGATTGGATACCATAGTATCATCAACACTACTCCCCCTCTCTAGGGAATTCCTTACAGACACCACCAAGCTTGTCTAAAAAATGTTCAAACTTCACACGAGACAGAGGATTAGTCAACATATCTGCAACCTACTCATCTGTCCTCACATATTGGAGATTTATATCTCCCTTTCACACCATGTCATGAATGTAGAAATATTGGATTTCTATGTGCTTCATCTTATCATGGAGCACATGGCTCTCTGTCATATTCATGCAGCTTTGGTTATCACATAGAATCACGGTGTCATCCATCTACAGATCGAACAGAACCGATAACAACTTTCAAAGTGATATGGCTTCACAATTGGCAGAAAAACCTGCAATATATTCAACTTTTGCAGTGCTGAGAGCAACATTGGACTGCTTCCTTCTTAGCCATGAGATCATGCCTGAACCCAGATTAAAAAATCCACCTGAAGTGCTCTTTCTCTTTGAGACACTTCCTACCCAATCTGAATTTGTATAAAAGTATAATCTGAAGTCATGATCTCTAGCATAACTAAGACCATAGTCTAATATACCTTTCAAGTACCTCATCACATGCTTTGTAGCTACTAGGTCAACACGTTTGGTCTTAACCAGATATTGACTCAAGGTGTTCATAACAAAGCATATATCTGGTCAGGTATTCGTTAGATACATCAATGAACCAATAATATGTTTGTATACTGTCACATCCACCAACTCTAATGGAGCATCATCTAGCAACTTCAAATTTGTATCCATGGGCGTGGCCATGAATTTACATTCCAACATATCAAACCTTTTTAGGATTTCTACTGCATACTTTCTTTGGTTAAGGAAGATTCCTTCAGGGCTATGCCATACTTCAAGACCTAGAAAATAGTGCATCAGGCCAAGGTCTTTGATCTCAAATTTTGCAGCGAGATTCTTCTTACACTCTAATATTTGCTTCTCATTACCTGTCAAGAATAAATCATCCATGTACAACAATAATATGACAACTTCATCATCCATCACCTTGAGGTAAAGGTTAGGATCAACTTTACTCTTGGTAAAGCCTAAGCTCGTCAGAAAACTATCGATTCTTCCATACCAAGCTCTTGGATCTTGCTTCAACCCATACATATCCTTCTTCATCTTACAAACATGAGTCTTTTTTTCTTCAACTTCAAAACCTTGTGGTTGTTTTATGTACACTTCTTCTTCAATAACAATACCATTTATAAAGGTTGTTTTCACATCCATCTAGTGTAACTTACATTCCGTCTTGGATACAAGTGCCATGTTGATTTTAATAGAAATGTATTGTGCTATGGGAGCAAACATCTATTCATAATCGATTCCTTCCTTTTGAAAGAATCCACAGGACACAAATATAGCTTATTATTTTTCAATACTTCCATCGGCTGCATGTTTTATCTTGTATATCCATTTGGAAGATATCACACTTTTACCTTTTGGTTTGGGAACTAATTCCCACACATCATTCTTCATTATGGATTGGTATTATTCCGTCATGGATTCTACCCATTCTTTATTTCGAACACCTGCTTCAAAACAAGTAGTCTCTTTGTCTACAATATAACACATTAAAGCCACATAACTAGAAAATGGCTTTGGCTTCTTTCTTTATCTCGAGGATACTTCTGGAGCACCATACCTCTCTGCATATTGAGTAATTTTACGAGCCCAAGCTAGCTTTCTCTTGTGAGAGATATTCATGTGGGGAGGTTCTCGGGGCTCCAACATATCATGTTCTTCTTGAATCTCATCATCAAGAGAAGGTGCAACTTCTTCCATTGGTTCTGTAGCTCAGGGAGCTACAAATTATTCATATGTTTATTCAAGTTGGCACTTTCTGGATTTCTTGAGATATTTATCTTCATAAAAGGTTACATCATTGATAATTTCCATATGGTAGTAACTTGGTATATAAATTTTGAAGGCCTTGGAGACCTCACAATATCCAACAAATATTCCTTTCTTTTCGAAAGGATCCAACTTGGTTCTTTTCTCTTTTGGAATGTGAACAAACATTGGACAAGCAAATATGTTGAGATGAATCACTTATGGTTTCTTGCTTGTGAACATCTCTTCGGAGGTTTTGAACCCAAGTGCACTATGGGATATTCTGTTTTGGACATATATTGTTGTTCTTGTTTCTTCATCCCATAAGTGCATAGGAATATCTTGATCATGGATCATAGTATTCACTACTTCCATAATAGTTTGGTTCTTTAGTTCAACAACACCATTATGTTATGAATTATACGGAGTGATAAGTTCCCTCTTAATCTCGACATATTTGCAAAAGTTTCCAAATTCATGTTAAATATACTCTCCTCCATTATCTTACCTAAGTGTCTTGAATTTTCTTTCTAAAATATTTTCTAGCAAGGCTTTGAATTTCTTGAACTTTCCAAACACTTCAACTTCTGATTTCAAAAATTAAACCCAAGTCTTACAAGATTAATCATCAATTAATGTTATATAATATACGTACCCACTTAAAAATGTTAAGGGCATTGGACCGCATACATTTGAGTGAACAAGTTCCAATGTTCCTTTTGTCTTGGTGTCGCTTTTTGGGAATGAGTTATTTATGTTCTTTCCTCTCACACATTGTTTACATACTCCTTCATGATCAATCTTTAGATCAAGTAAACATGTTACTACCTTTCTCATATGTGGTAAGGATTTGCAGTTCATGTGAGCAAGCCTTCTATGCCATAGTTCACATGGACTTGTAGTATCATGAATCAAAGCTACTTCTGAGTGACCTTCCAGTTTATACAAGCCACCTTCTTATGTCCCAATAACAGATGCATCTTCTAGAGATTTTCCTCTAAGCCACATAAGAAATTCACTATCTATAAAGGAAACCCTGAATCCTTTCTCATCTAAAGATGAAATAGAAAGTAGGTTCTTCTTCAAGCTTGGTACATATAGCACATCCTTCATCTTCATTAGAGTTCCCGAATCAAGCTTGTATGTGGCTTCTCATATTCCCTTGATGGGATATTGATAGTCATCTCCTAGTGAAACTTTCTGAGGGGGAGTCCTTTTCTTCAAGGATGGAGATAGTCTTCTTCTGACCTGTCATGTGATTTGAAGCACCAATATCAATTAGCCATGTGTCATTTCTAGGTGTCATGGACCCAAAGAGAGCAGAGAATAAAATATAGTTTTCAATTTCTTCTTTTGTTGACTTCCTGGGAGGTTCTTCTTCTTCTTCTTCTTCGGCTAAATGAGCATGATGTATTTTGTTATTCCTTCTCTTATATTCTTATTTTCTTGTTGGACAATTTCTGGAAATGTGTCCCATCTTATCACAATGGTAACATTGATAAGAGGATAATTCTTTATGTTTCTAATTTCCCTTTTGATACTTCTGAAAATTCTTAGGAGGATGAGACTCCTTATGAGTTTCCTTATTAAAATGGGGTTTTCCTCTTAAACACATTCTTCCCATAGGATTTCAAATTGTAAACTTTCATTCCTTACACAAATTTTCTGGATATAAGAATCCCATGTTATAGTAATACCATTGAGAGTGATCATTACTAAATAATCTTCATCAATCTTGTCTTCAATTGCTTTTAGTTGTTCTTTGAATTGATAAACCCTTGTGAAATATTCTTTGATAGATTCACCCTTGCTCATATTTCTAATTTTGAGTTGGGCTCTCAAATTCATCTTCCAGTTAATGTTTCTTCTTCAAACATTCTTTTTAGGGCATCAAACATCTCGTTAGGTGTTTCCTTGGAGGGAACTTAAGGAATCAAGTGATCCTTGATAGAATCTGTTATGATCCTCTTGGATCTAATCATGTACTTATTATAATTTTATTTTGCTTCATATTCTTTGGGATCCGACACAACTTCCTTGATAAAATTTACAAGATCATTCTCTTATAGAATGAGTCCAATTCTGTATTTCCAAGGATGGAAATTTTCTATTCCTTCCAACTTGTCATCAAGCTTAGTGCTTGGAGGCATCTTGTCCCGGAGAACAAAAAATGACAAAAAATGAAATTCCTCTAAGATGAAAAATGAACTTTCCAAAAGATGCGCTTAACTGAGGTGAGTGTGTTGGTACATTCAGTTTATTAAGAATCCAAACTTTAACTCTTGAAACTGGACTTGTGAAATTCAAGATTGCAGTTTCTGGTTCTGATTCTGGATTTCTGGCTTTCTGGTTTTCTAGTTCCATGTCAAACTAGGGTTTGAATTTTTGGAGGATTTGTCCACTGGAAATTTTTTATCCAGGTGCCTAAAGATGCACCTAGGAGGGGTGCACTTCCCAATGCCAATTGCACCCTAAAATCCATCTTCAGTAGGAAACCCTAATTTTCTTGTCCGAAGAAGGAGAATGATATTTACCCAGTGAAAGCTTCTCTTTTCAGTCTAGCTCTGATTCCATGTTAAGTTTATATTCCATTACAACTTAATTTATAACTTCATGAGCATTTTATACATTTTCAGAATAACAACATAAAGAGGATCTATGAAAGAAACACAATCACAAGGTAAACATCAATTAATCTTGGGAAACCCACAAGGGGAAGAAAAACCATTGAAAATTCCTCAATATAGATTTCCAAAGTACAATTCCCAAATAACAAGATATCATAAGAGAGAGAGAGAGAGAGAGAGAGAGAGAGAGAGAGAGAGAGAGAGATACCAAAGCCAAGCACAATGGCCAAAAACACTTATCCTCCTCCTTCGATACGCCTCTTTTTCTCTCTCTTGCGCAATGCTTAAGTGAGTGTGTGTGTATAAATGAGGGAGGGTTCCTCCCTATTTATACTCATTAATCGGCTGACATTTTAACCTAACTAGGTCGAGCTATAGAATTAACATGGCTAACCTACCTAGGAAAACTCAAAATAATATTTATTATAAATCTCTTTTGGGTACTATTGACCCAACTTACAACAAAGGATTTACCTCATGAATTTTACATGACCTCTTATATTAATGAAATCTCTTAAAGGAGGAATAATAATAATGTAAAATACAAGTAGAATATTCTTCGAAGTAACATTATTTCAACATATATGTGTACTCTAGTTTTTTTCACTAAAAAAAGACTATAATTTATTAATGTAAATGTATGTGTAGTACATAAATTGGATCGTCCAAAAATAGACCATACAATCACAGCGACAGAGAAATGGAGCCAAAATATCAAGGACCATATTCATAAATATAGGCCATACATGAGTAAACAAGAATAGTTTGTGTTCAAAATCCAGAGCTTAACAAAAGCAAAAAGAAACAATCTATGCCATCAACAAAAAAACTCCCAAGACCAAAAAATATCAAGATAGGATAATATGTAAACGACCCTTTGAAGATAAGGATCCATTTTCCCAGAGCTTGAAGAAATAAAAACCTTTGACCACCAAATGACCCTTCTTTGAAAGAAATTTATCCAGTTGGTTATGCTTCCCGAAAACATGCATGATAGAGATGTCCCTAAAATGATTTATCAACAACCTAGTCCATTTAAGCCAAGTCAATAGGTGTAAATTGTTGATTCCATGAATATTCAAACCCTAATCGATGATGACCTTCAAATCACCATGAATACAGACACCATCCAACCTAAGGCTAAAAGAGAAATGAAGGAGGAGCCATAAAGATAGAATCTCACCCTTTGTGTTTGATCCAAAACTACATCGCATCCCATATATTATAAAATCTATTGTGATCCAAGAAAAGAATAGCACCAACTCCATAAGAAGAAGAATCATGTATCGAGGATCCATAAAAAAAACCCAGCAATTTTTCATTTGGGAAGAGAGCTACAGGTTGATATGTTGTTGGAGGCATGGATCTAGTTCTCTTTTCCACATAGAACTCTTTAAAGGCTTCCATACCCCTATAGAATATATAGAGGGCGTTGATAGGAAAATTTTCAAAAAAATTCTTGTTCCTTCCTTCTTGTACCTTCTCTTCAAGTTGGGCACTTCATGAAACCTTGATTTGGTTCTGCTACTTCTCTTCTCCAAGGAACTCAGCCTCTAAGCTCTGCAACACAAGGAGAGAGCTTCTAGGGAAAATGTGCAGGAAAAGACAGTCCCAATTCCTCCAGCATAACAATGCAAAGATTCAAGTCTTTTCTCATGGACCTACCTACCTCTATTTATATGCTTTCGAAGAGATAGGGTTGAAGACAAAGTAGTTACAACTAAAGGAGTTAGTTACATAACTAACCAAACTACCCAAACTTCGAAAAATGTATTTTTGACATGAATACGTGGGTTGCAGAGATGAGCTCAAACAGAGTTACATAACTCAAGATATGGATCCTCCAAGTTAGGTGTTTTTTCAGTGACTTTCATGAAGTGTCATCATGGAAGTGTCGACATGCGATGGAATCATGGGAAAGTGGTCACAAGAAGAGATGTGTCATTTTGAGCTATAGTAGATGCCCCCTAATGTATGAGGTTAGAGGGGAAGACAATAGCCGAAATACATTATAAAGGAAACAATTGAGTATGGAGAGAGCAGAGAATCCAAGATCGAAAGGCTCAAACAAAGGTACCTGAAAGAGAGATAAATGTTAGAAAAAAACTGATCTCTAGGACATACAAGTCCATATACAAATCATTGCCATAAATATAAAGGAGGATCCAACATTTGTATAATTGATGGCACTATCATGGTCGCTCAATATGCAAAAAGGTGCCATATCAAATCTAAAGGATTCATGGCCACAAATGAACAAGGTGGATCCATTCTCAACAATCGATCATAGACACAAGAATACAAGGTGGATCTATGTCTTAGCAAAATGTCATCTAAAATGTAACAAGGTCTTGCACAGCTTGGGAAATAGAAAAATGACAATGCTACTGTTGGCCCAAGGTCTTCAATCCAAACCACCCCAAAAAAGGGTACGAATCCTAACCATGTGAATAAAGGAGCTGAAGTCGAACATGGAGGAAACCATTTGGTTACCGGTCAATGATGAGAACCATTAACAAACATGAGGGAAACCACCATTAATGAAAATGGTCCCCAAGGTACCTAGTACATTCTAACAAGTGTGAATGCAAGGACTTGAAGTCGAACACTTGAAGAATCCATTGAGTATGAGACATTAAGCTATTCCCACTACCCAATAGTGAGAGAAATTGCCACTGATGACTACAATCCCCATAAAAATCTAAATCTCATTCCTAGAGAAAGATGTATTGTAGTCGATAGGAAGAGATCCATTGGAAGGAAGGTATTAAGGCATCCTTCATTATCCAACACGAGGTAAGTCTGAGACTAATTGAATATGGAGCTGGTACTGAATTTCACGATAAGAACCACTGAAGACATGATGTAATGAACTACCAGGGAATGGTCGACACAAAAGGTCAAGGAAACCGTAGAATGGTCGACAAAGGTTTAATCCTTGAATTGTGAGCACGACACAAAAGTGACTTAGGCATATTTTGATACAAAAAGACCAACGACAAAAATCTTCAATGTAGGAGACATTGACAGATTCCCCATATAGTTGGAAAAGAAACCAACCGGAGGAGTAAGAAACTTTGAATCGGGATAAGGTCAAAATACTAGGACCCAACTGTTGATAGACTCAAAACTGGTGCTTTGTTCAAGGAAATAAGACTTTCTTCCATGATGTAAAAAAAATGTGAATGAACTTCCCTTCCCTCTTTCTTGTAAATGTTTAACGAGTCCAAGAAAGCCAACTCAGGACCTTCATTTTTGGCAAGCTTGAAGAAGAGACAAAAGAGTGCTTGATAAAGCACTAATTCATGGATTTTACGAGCCCAAACTAGTACATGCTCAATGATGTTTTCATAATTTATAGAGTTTGAAAACTCCAAAGAAGACTCCAGGGGGGTGATTTTTCATACAATTTAGTCTCCTGAGGCTGGAAAAGTATAAAACAAACCACATAAGAACTCTCTCAGCTTCCGAAGAAGTAAGGCGCACCTTTTTCGTACTTAGTCAGGAAGGTCTGAAAAAGGTTAAATTACCACCTACCCAACGCTCCTTCAAAAGAAGCATATAGCCTGAGTTTTACGAGTGTGAAGGAAGGCAAGATCACTCGAAAAGATCCATTTGATTACAAGAAATGGGGCTTACAACAGAAACTCCATGATTTGTTCTTTAGGTTTTATTGAGCATGACAAAGACATAAAGTACACTCAGAATCTTTTTCATGTTTTGGTCCAGAGCACGAAAAAGAGAAAACTAAGCTCATACCGGGGGTTCCTTTTCTGTAAATTTAGTCCCTCAGGTCCGGAAAAGAAATAAATCTATGCCTGAGAATACTCTTCCCAATTCCAAAGAAAAGAGAGTGTTCCTTTCTCGTATTATTCCACATGGTCCGAGAAAGTGATAACCTACCACCAATGTGGATGCCCATTCACATATTCTTAACGAGCCTGAATGGACAAATTTACTCGGTAGTCAATTCTATTTTGAAGAGTTAGACCTGGGCCTAAAGAAACTCCATATATTTCTCATGAAGTTTTAGTGAGTCTGGAAAGGTAAACTTGTGGCCTCCTTACTGTTTTTAATGAGCTCGAAGGAGAGCACAAATAATGCTCTAAATGCAAGGAGACGAGTGTCATAGGCAAGTGAAACTAGTTCTAGGTGCAAGGAAAACACCTATGCATAATGCAAGGAACATGAGAAAGGTAAAGACACTCAGGGAATGTCTCCTCAAGGAAAAAGGTGTCAAGTTGCAACAACAAGATGATACAAAGCTGAGCGACGATGAGAACAGAGATGAGGGATTATACAACGAGCTAAAAGCGTGGAAGCCGACATCAGGATCAAAAGTGCGAGTAGGATACATGAAAATGTAGTTACAGCTTGAAAAAAAAGGTGAGGCTAGTAAACAGTTGTGAATCCAACTAAAAATCCAGTCTCCAAGAAACAACAACATCAGAATCACATTCAGAAGAAAAGATTCGATGTAGGTCACTTTGGCAAAAACACATGCGACTTTGATACCTTCTACAAAAGGGGAATTCAAGGCAGAATCAATCGAAGAAGATTCTATAGCAACAAGGCTCGAGGGTTTCTAATTAGTAATATCAACCTCAAAAGGAGAGAAAAAATAAAAAAGGGAGATAGAGTCTACAGGAACAAAATCAGTATCACAGGAGTTGAAAAATTCATAAGAAAAATCAAACTCATCATGATCACTGATTTGTTGTTCGAAGGGAGAGTCCAAAACTCAAAAAGACCAACATAAGAATACCGATCCATGGAAAGATTAGGTTTACTAAGAAAATCAGGTTTAGACTTAGTCACAACTGAACCAACATCCAAAAGAAGGTCAGACTGTATCAAAGACTGTAGGAAGACTTCATCCGAAGGAAGGAGATCATCCGAGATAGGAGACATGTCTAAACTTTCAAATGGATCGACAGAGTGGAGAGCGGGCTCCACAGTCTGTATAGGATGACTCACCTGGTCAACTGTTGGGACCAAGTCCCAAGAAGGCAAGCATGAAAACAGAGGCTGCTTCTCAGTAGCAATTGAATGCAAAGGACATGAGGCCACATAGCTCACCCATGGCGGGGTAGTGTCTATATAAACACTAGGAATCATTAAAGGAAAGAACTGGTCTCTAGTTGGGTCAGGAGACAAATCAAGAAAATCCAATTGATCAATAGTGACAATTTCTTCACCATGATTAAAGTACATCACATGAAAGAATGTTGACACCATAGCTTGCATGGCATAGAGATAATCACATCCGAAGAGCATATTGAAGTCCAAGGGGTCTTCTATCACCATGAAGTCAACTAAGACGGTCTTCCCACCCAAAGTAATAGGTGTTTGAGCAAGAATTCCCAAGGCTATACTGGTTCTTCTATCAAACACCATTAACTGACTTGATGTTGACATAAGGCTGGGAGATCCCATGCCTCGCCAAGCACGAGCAGACAAGATACTAACTGAGGCTCCTTCATCAACAATACAATGAGTAATCGTGTACTGTCCAACTTGACCTTTATCTGGAAAGGTGCATTAGAAGGAAGGCGCGGCTCAACTAGGCTATCCCAATCGAAGGAAGAAATTCAAGAGATTGGTGGGGGTTGATTCGAAGTAAGTTCAATGCCCCCTTGTTTAGTAAGTTATGAATTGGCAGTGAAGAAAAAGTGACTGGCAGACACTTCACTCTCCAAAGAAAGAGTGGGATTGATTGACAATGAAATCAATTCAATCGCTTCGTGAAAGTCACTCTCTGAAGGGAGAGTGGGATTCACCAAAAATGACATTGGTTCAATCACATCAAGATCAATCTTTGAAAGAAGAGTGGGATCAACGAAAGCTAAAATTGGTTCGACCACTTGATCAACCAAAGGTTGAGTAGGTTGTTGAGAAACTATAGGTTGTTCAGGAGAAGGAAATTCTTGAGTCTCGGACCACACTCTTCTCACCTCTGCAATAGCAGGGCGTTGGTGAGTAAGATGATCTCCCTCACATAGCTTACAAGGGAACTTAAGTTTTCCTTTTGAACAACCAGTTTTCTCAACGGTGTCAAAATGACTAGCAGTGGCTGACTTTTTGCTCTTAGCATGACCTACAGAGGCTAAGAGTTTTCCACCAACATGATCACCAGAGGATGGGTGATTGGGTCCAACTTGACTAAGAGAAGCTGGTTGTTGAGAGACTTCAGAATGTTAAAAAATGGGAGGACTATGAAGAAATTTTTTTTGCACCTCCGTGATGGAAGGGCATTTATAAGTAAGGTGGTCTCCCTCACAAAGCTTACAAGAAAACTTGGTCTTGTGTTTTGAACGGGTAGTCTTTTCAACAGTGTAAACATGACTTGCAGTGGTTGACGTATTGTCTTCAGCATGAACCACAGAGGCTGAGAGACTGCCCCTAGCATGACCTGCAGAGGCTGACAGATTGGATCCAACATGACCTACATAGGTTGGATGGGCACCACCAGCATGAACAACAGAGGCTGAATGGTTAGGATCAACATGCTTTGTAGCATTTGAGTGTGTGCCCCCAGAATGAAATTTAGAGGATGAGTGACTAGATCCAACGTGACCTGGAAAGGTTGGAAAAATACCACCAACATGATCAACAGAGGCTGGATGGTGAATATCAACTTGACTTGCAGAGGTTGAGTGCTTAGATACAACATGATTTGCAGAGGTTGGATGGGTGCCCCTAGAATGAACAATAGGGGCTGGTTGGTGAGGTTCAACTTGACAATCAGAGGTTGAATGGGTGCCCTCTTTCTTATTTTCCTTCTTCCTATTCCTCCTTCTTTTACTCCTTTTAGACTGCCGGTTACTAGTATTAGTAATTTCACCGCATGAGGTAGAAGGAGGAGGAGAAGCAGCTACAGGTGAAGGGGAAGCAGTGTTTTGATGCTATTTATATAAGGAGCTTACTTGAAAAGCATCAGGATCATTCAACATAGTTGGAGTGGAAAACAACCACAACGGTAGCCCTAGGGTGAATCCAGGTAGATTCAAGGTGTCCATCAAAGGAACACCAACGTTTCCTATGAGAGTAATAGTACCAGGAGTTCCCTGCATGGGGATCTCTTGGTTGGTGTTCAAAGGGGTGTTAGCCATAGCTTCAAACAATAAGGGAAAGTATTAGGTTGTCAATAAAACAAAAGTACAAAGCACACACCTGAAGGAAAACTAAGTACAGACAAACCACACAACACTCACTAAAAAATTCCTAAAGCCAAACAGACAAACATGTATAAGATATGCCTTCCAGAAGAAAGCTGATAGATAGTTACTTGGCCTCCCTGTATATTTTCTTAGGAACAAGTGGAGGAATCACCCAACCGTCCTCCCACACCTTCTACCAGGGTTACCTTCCAAGTTCATCCAAGGTCAACCAGAAATAGCCTTCCGGTGTACCTGTGTATGAACCCTAGATGTCAAAGAGACTAAAGGATACTGCAACTATACTAATAGTCTATGGGTACAATCGCAAGCCTGGTTTGTACGCATGGGTAGGGTAGCAAAGCCCAAAACCCTGTCAACACCGGCACCGCACGGGGCCTAAAGGGTGGTATTGACAGAAGTCCCTAGATGCACAAAAAACTTGGTCTACACTTTGACAAGGAATCAGAGGGTTATCTCCTCATTCCAAGTCTCCACGCGGCCTCATGCTTAAATCCCATTTGAGAGGAGCTTCCCAGATACAATCAACATAGAAGAGAGTTTACCTATTTATTGGCCAACTACGTCTAAATTTAAACACTCGTGGAGAGTTGAAACTCCCTAATCCACAAGTCTAGCCTAAGCTAGTTGGTGTAGGAGCCTATAAAATAAAACTTACTAATACTTTTTAATTATATCGTTCATCTTGAAAGGCTATTTTTAGTCAGAGGGTAAATGGCGTGAAACTTATGTGGTGTTTTGACTCAAAGTTGAAACAACATGACTAAGCAAACAGAAATGAAATGCAAAAAGCAAAAACTATTATCTTTCTTTTTCAAATAGAAACTTGAAAGCCACAAAAGAACAATTTATTTTTATTTTTTCAAAAATAATGATATGCAGTGCATTACAGAAAAAACCCTAATCTACATGCATGTTAAACAACTATATGTTCTTTTTCTTTTTCTTTTATAAATGCAAAAGAAAAACTACCTACAAACTAACGTATGCAGATAACAAGAACAAAGCAAAAGAAATGCTGCTATACAACCACCAAACATACTCTAGAATGCCCTAAAGTCAGTATAAACCCTACTTGGAAGGAAGGCTTGCATAAGAGACAAGTCAACTATTTTGGCAAGGTGAAGTTAACCAACAAAGAAAGAAGGAAACAAAGACCAATAAGCTTCTAAGTTCAGACAAAGATCACTAACAGAGGCTGACTAGAAACATAACAAAAAATAATGCCAAGTGAAGGGGGTGGGGGGATAAGCAAAGAGAAAAACCTAATGCTACAAAATGACTTATCACTTAAATAAAGAATTCCAAAAAGGGATGACACTAACTCCCTGGAGACATGCACCTGTAGAGGACCCCAAAAGACCTACCAAACAACCCACAACAACAGAAAAAACCACAAAAATGAGGAAAAAACCCTATTTTAGGGGCACACGTGAGTTTTCCTATTGACATGTTGTGTGTCATATGTAGGTTTATAGTATATAAGGTCTCATGTACAAACCAGACACGCCACTGTTCAATCTGCAACTACCGTATGGGTGGAAAAAATCCCCAAAAAGGTCAAAAATTGCCTTAGCAAGGAAGGGGAAGTGTACTATAAGACTAAGAAGGTGTTCCTAAGTGGAAAGAAGGACTTGAAACTTTACAAAATGCTGAAATAAATACAGATAAACCCCAAACAAACAAGGCTCACCCCAGTGGAGTCGCCAGTTCTATTGTAGAGGAAATTTTCCTATGGCTAGGGTTTAAGAGACCATCAAGGTACCGAGGTTGAAAGAGAGATGCATATAGTTCAACAAGTATATATAAGTAATTTTTAGAGATTTGAATGGTTCATACCTTAGCCAAACAAAGGTTTATCCAAGCATCCCTTCAATCCTCTTCTTGCTCCTCTTGCTCCAAGAGACCCGCAAAACGAATTATACCTTCCTCCAACCAATATGACCACATATAAAGCAATGATAATCAAATAAATATGAAATAATAATCTGATTAACATAAACATCTGATCATAAACAGAGATTCAAACACAGGTTGAACAATAATTTGGGAAGAATAAGAACATCACATCTTTATTAATCATGAAAACAAGTACAAATATACCTTCTCTTCAAGTTAGGCACTTCACGAAACCTTGATCTGGATCTGCTACTTCTCTTCTCCAAGTAACTCAGCCTCCAAGCTTTGCAACATAAGGAGAAATATTCTAGGGAAAAGGTGCAGGAAAAGATAGTCCCAATTCCTCCAACATAACAATGCAAATATTCAAGCCTTTTCTCATGGACCTCCCTACCTCTATTTATATGCTTCTGAAGAGATAGGGTAAAAGAAAAAGTAGTTACAATTGAAGGAGTCAGTTACATAACTACCCAAACTTTGAAAAACATATTTTTGACATGAATACGCGGGTTGTAGAGATGAGGTCAAATGGAGTTACATAACTCAAGATATGGATCCTCCAAGTTAGGTGTTTTTTCAGTGACTTTCATGAAGTGTCGTCATGGAAGTGTCGACATGCGACAAAATCATGGGAAAGTGGTCACAGGTAGAGATGTGTCATTTTGAGCTATAACAAAGCTATCGTACTAACTTGGAGAAAGGAAAAGAAATAGATAGATGATATATAGTTTCTTCATCTGATCCACAAAGAATACCAAAGTTTGGATGGCTTGATCATACCCCTCCTGGAGAGGTTATCCCAAATAAGAAGCTGATTATCCAGCTTTAGCCAAAATAAAATTACTATTTATTAAGGCGCTTGCCAAGACCAAATTGATTTATGCCACCATTGTTGGTCAAATAAAGTATCCTCTGTCAACAACTTATAAGCAAGAGAGGCTTCCAACATGTATGTGTTCCTATTAAAAAACCATTTCAGTTCATCTGAACATTCATCAATGAAAATAGAGCCTTTTTGTAGTCCAGTAATATACTCCAACCATTCAATTCCCAAGATACCACACAGACCCAGTTGAGAGGCGATAATCCATCCATGTGGGATGTATGCACGGATTGATGGACACAAAATATGACTCAAAGTGTAATAACCTTTAAAATGTAGAAAAAAAATCAAATGAGTGGATAGTTTAAAAGATGAAGGTCCCCCGATTATAGGATCATCCCCCAGTCAGATGGAATGACCATTTCCAGGCATCCAGGAGAGCCATTTGCCACATATAACAAAGGAGTCTATGAGGCCATTCCAAAAGTGTGATGCACCATTCTACAACTTATTTCCACGATAGATCCATTGCACCAGGGAGAGCTGCTTGAAATATTTCGCTTGAAGTACTTTGGTCCATAGGATTTCTCCAAAACTGGCGAGCCAAAGACTCTTTGCTCTTAAAGCTAAAGAGAGCTTGCAAATATTTTTCAAGGACCATCCCCCTTTTTACTTTGGTCTAGCAATTACATCCCATTTTATAAGATGATAGTTGTTTTTTTCATGATTTCCAGATCATAGAAAACCAAAGATTTTTTTTCGATTGCATTTAAGATTGATCTTGGGATTTTACTCAATAATAACCAATATGCAACTAAGTTTTCCAACACCGATTTATCCAATATCATACGCCCATTGAGAGATAACCAATGCCAGCACCAGTGTTTGATACGAGTATCAAATCTTTTCAACAACCATAGCCAGTTTTTGTCTCTATAAGCATTTGGATTTATAAAATACCCAAGATATATGGTCCTAGAGGATAAATGATTCACTTTAAATTGGAAAAGAGCACTAATTTATGTGATCATTGCTAGATAAACACAGTGCTCCAATAGATTGGAGCACTGTGTTTATGTAAGTTTATGGACAACCCTGAAACATTGTAGAAAATGTTGATCAAATCATGATAATATCTCCATTATATAATTGAGTCAGATAAAAAAAAGATGATATCATCCACGAACAGGAGGTGGGAAACAAATAGCTTACAACCAAACTTAATACCTTTTAACTTACCCTCCTAATTCACTTTGTTTATCAATCTGTTGAGACCTTCATTCACAAGTATGAAGAGTAAGGGTGAGATGGGGAAGCCCTGTCACAGACCCCTAGAAGTTGAGAAAAAATCCATGGGACTTCCATTAACAAGTACAACAAAGGAGACCAAGGAAACACAACCCATATCCATTTCATTGCCTTATAAGGAAGTCCAATTTGGATACGAATAAGTCTTATAAAACCCCACTGGACAAAGTCATATGCTTTGTTTAAGTCCAGCTGGAGAGAAAGTGATTTTTGGTTCCTTCTCTTCATACTATGAAATGCTTCTTGTGCCACACCTATGGCTTCCAATATCTGTCTCTTTTCCAGAAAACCAAAATGTTTAGGTGAAATGCATTTGGAAAATATAGGCTTAAGCCAAGTGGCTATAACCTTTAATATTATTTTATACACAAAATTACATAACGAGATGGGGTGAAAGCATCCCAATTCCTTTGGAGAATATTTTTTCGGAATTAGTGCTATAAAGGTGGAATTTATGGCCCCCATAATAGCACCACAAATTCTTGATTCCTCAATTGCATCTAATAATTCCTGACCCATGAAGTCCAGACAGTCCAAGAAAATCTCCATGGTCCAACCTTACATGTGTACTCTAGCTATGCATACATACCTTACATGTGTACACTAGTACTATTTTGTATATTACTGATTAAAATGATATTGCTAATGGTTAATACTAGGAGGGTGTTATAAGAGGTTAATTGCATACTTATGCCTTAATATTCATATGAAATTAATTTACCTTAAATTTAAGCTATACTTAATTATTAAAAGGGGGGATTACATTTAATTTGCAATTTAACTTCATTTTAATAGAAAACAATAATTTTTAACTAATCAAAGGTTTGATTTGGATTACATATGATTTTATTTTTCTTAAATGGATTTCCATGTCATTAATTTTTGGCTAGGTGATTTAATATTGTATTATAGTTTGACATATCTATCAAGATTTGATTTGGATTATGAATGATACTACCTTGTCGAGTGGGTTGTCCAATTAATAATTTCGGGTAGATAGATCAATATTTTATTATATTTTGATTTATTTGTAATTTTTTTAGATTTGATTTGAAATAGATATTATTTTATCTTCCCGCGTAGCTTGTTAGGTTATTAATGTTGGGTAGGTAAATTAATATTTTATTATATTTTGACCTTCCCAGGACCCTTCTCGAAGGTCTGGGAAGATGGTGGAAATAATCATAAAACAAAATTTGGGAGATGGGTTAGGGGTTCATTCTTTTGGAGAGATTTGTCATTGAAGAAGGGAAAACCTTGAGTGAAGGAACATTGAACTTTGGAACCTTGAGCTTCAAAACTTGGACTTGGTTATTGTTGTTGTCATTTGATAATTTGGTAATTACTTGAAAATAGTAAATGAACATAATATTATGTTTTGATAACATCGACCCATAGGTTAAAGGGGCTAAGTAATAGCTAGATACTTTTGGTACTAAAGTGACCTTGATGTCGTTGACATCAAAAGAGAAAAGGCTATACTATGAAGCATTAATTTGAGTTAATTATTGGCTCGATGTATTGTTATGATATGTGGGTTGCTACAAGTTTTTACAGGAAACATGGCTACCCAAACTAGTAATTCAATGTCACAACTCTAAGAACAACAACAACAACTCAATATGACTATTAATAGAGTGTTGACCCTAGTTCCATCAGTAGGAGTGGAGGTATTACCCGTTATTTATCCTCTGAAACTTGGAGTCATGGGAGGGTCGTGTTAAGCCAAGCTCCTCAAGTTTTGTAATGGGGATTATGGATTACCTGTTACAAAAGTTAGGTTGATGAAATTGACACTTCTGGTTATGGGTTATATATAGGGTTTGGTAAATATATTTAATGATTTAGTATATTCCAACAGAGGAAAGGCTAGGATGTGGAAAGATGAAGATAGGTTAGGAAAAAATGATGATTTGGAGAATGGATGTTTTTTGTCAATTAGGTATGTCACCATAGTTTTGTGCTTGGTTTCTTTTGTGATTAAATAGTTTGCTTAATACATTCAATATAATCTTAGTATGATGTTTAATTCACATGATATTATTATGACTTAGTTAGTAAGATTGTTAAATATTGTGTTTGCTTTATCATCATCTTGCATACTTGTTATGATCATACATGAATTATGCATTAGAAGTGGTGATGGCTATCGTTAGTACACACACAAGATATGTGTATGGTAGCTATGCATACATACCTTGTGCACATACACTAGTACCATTTTGTATATTAGTGATTAAAATGACATTGTTAATGCTTAATACTACGAGGGTGACATAGGAGGTTCATTGTATACCTATGCTTTCATCTTTATTTGAGATCAATCTACTTTAAAATTAAGTTATATTCATCAAATCCCACTAGCGTGGTGGTATTCGAGGGGTTTTGTTTGTTAGGCGGCCTAGGGTTCAAAACTTAGTAATGGTGGGAGGAGTAACCAAAAGAATAAGCTATGCAAAGGGTTGGTGTGGCCCAGTACGAGTGCTATCCTTGAGAGATTTTGACGGCTTAGATGCCCTTGGGTCATGGTTTCTTAGACCAAATGCTAGCCCCTCAAGTTAGGGACATTCAAGCAAACCAAACTAAAAAATTTATATTCAATTATTAAAAGGGGAAATTGTATTTAATTTGAAATTTAACTTCATTTCAATAGAAGATAACATTTTGTAACTAATTGAGATTTGATTTGGATTACATATAATTTTATCTTTCTTAAATGGATTTCTAAGTTATTAATTTTGTTTGTGTGAATTAATATTTTATTATATTTTGGCATATTCGTAACCTATCAAGATTTGATTTGGATTATGAATGATATTACCATGTCGAGTGGATTGTCAAGTCAATGATGTCGAGTAGATGGATCAATATTTTATTATATTTTGACCTTCTATCTTATTGAGATTTGATTTGAATTAGATATTATTGTATCTTGTTGAGCATGTTGTTAGGTTATTAATGTTGGGTGGGTAAATTATTGTTTTATTGTACTTTGAAGTACTTTGGTCCACAGGATTTCTCCAAAAATGGCCAGCCAGAGACTCTTTGCTCTTAAAGCTAAAGAGAGCTTGCAAATATTTTTCAAGGCCCATCCCCCTTTTTACTTTGGTCTAGCAATTACATCCCATTTTATAAGATGATATTTGTTTTTTTCATGATTTCCAGATCATAGAAAACCAAATATTTTTTTTTGATTGCATTTAATATTGATCTCGATATTTTATTTAACAATAACCAATATACAACTAAGTTTTCCAACACCAATTTATCCAATATCATCCGCACACCGAGAGATAACCAACGCCAGTACCAGTGTTTGATACGAGTATCAAATATTTTCAACAACCATAGGCAGTTGTTTTTTTTTAACAGAAACTTTAAAAGGATTTATATAAAACAGGCTGTGCACAGCCATTCATTATAGAAAAAAAGTGGGAACGAAGATTTCTTGCAGTTCAAAAATGGAAAAAACAAAATTGGTCCATGAGAATGACCAAAAAACTCCACACAGAGTTTTTACATAACTTCTAATGCCTGGGGTAGTGTATACCCTTATAAACTGTTGACAAATAAATAGACAAAAAAACATAAAACTTAATGAACCATTAAGGATTTCCTGGGGGCTTCATGGGCTCAACAACCGATTCCTCATCCATGGGGTGCGCTGCTACTACTGGAGTTTCAATAGCCTTGCTGCATTGGTTCAAGCTTACCAAGCGCTGGAGGTCTTCTTGGATTTTGTCCACCTTGCCCATTATTTCCCTAAGGTTGCTTTCAATGTCATCAATCCTGGAGTCATGATTACTTATTTGGTAAGAGGTGTATCTGACCACTTCCCCCATACTTTTAACCTCCTGAGCAATTTCCTTGTTGTCTATAATTCCAATGGCCATCATTTCATACAGACGCCTAAGATTTTTCTTCAAGTATGCTAACCCAACATTCTCATTTTCCTACACCATTCTGCCTTCTCCAGGAGAAATTTCAATTTTGGAGAAATTGCTGTGAAGAGCACAAACTACACCAGCAAACACTTGAGCCTACTCGTCGACAGAGAGAGAACCGAGAACCAATTTGAGTGTGTTGAGTTCCTATAGGAGGGAGTCGTGGTCTTTCTTGTTTCGATAGGAGAGAGTGCTGACTGCACCTTCTTTCCACCCTGAACAGTTGCAGCCCAATATCGAATTGCTACCTGCTATAAAGGATTGGTCGTGAATGGAGAGGCTGAGCCCTAAGCCTATATTTGAGAACCACAGAGAAACACCAGAATGGGTAGTGCATAAACAGGTGGAGAAAGCAATGAGAGCCAACCTCTCCTTCATGAAAACCTCGGCAAGAGGAAGATTTTCCCTTGGGATTTCCTGCAAAATGCCCTCGTCGACCCCTGCAATGACATCCAACAGTATCCTTTCTAGAGAAATCACATAACGAACAAAGCCATTTCCAGGAGTGATATGAGGGTGAGGAAGGCTTCAAGGAGAAGACATAGTGGAGGGAGAGAAAATAACCGGAGCGTGCGAGGAGCAGAAGCAATAAACCCAAAGATGGTGAGCATTAAAGCCTGTAGGGAGTGAGGGATGGTAGGTGTAGAGATGGAGCCATGCGGCGGGAGAATGGAGGGGATCATGATGACGTGTTAATACTAGAGATCCTTCGTGAATGTCCATAAGGTTGATGCCAGTAGGGAGTGGAGGGAACGTGGCAATGGAGTGAGGAGGGATGGAGTGATAAGGTTGGGAGCCTTTATGTAAATCCTTGGGGTCTTTAGAAAAAACATTATCCCCTTCGTGAATATTCTTGGAGGTGAAAACTATAATATGGAGAACAAAACTTGATTCCGAAGGATCCATTAAGGAATGGGATTGGGGTGAGGGGATTGGCCATTTAGGCAAAATTGGCCTTGAGGTAAGGATACCCCCATGTTAGCCAAAGCATCGGCGGTAGTGTTGTTTGCACGTAGGATGTGGAAGAATTCATAGTGCTTGGATAAGAGAGGAGTGGTTTTTTCATGTAGGTGACGACACTTTATAGAGTCGGTGGTATATCCATTTATCATTTTATATATGACATGTCGAGAATCTCAAAAAATCACGACCTTGGAGAGGTCTTTGTTGTATAGAATTTTCATTCCCTGAAGGAGAGCCAACCACTCGGCCTCGTTATTGGTCCTATAGACTAGACCCCAAGCAAAAGTTTGTTCAACATGTCCTCTAGGATCTAGAAGGATCCCCCTCGCACCTGCCACCCCTTAGCCAGTTGTTGTCTCTATAACCATTTGGATTTATAAAATACCCAAGATATCTGGTCCCAGAGGATAAATGATTCAATTTAAATTGGAAAAGAGCACTAATTTATGTGATCAATGCTAAATAAACACAGTGCTCCAATAGATTGGAGAATTGTGTTTATGTAAGTTTATGGACAACCCTAAAACATTGCAGAAAATGTTGATCAAATCATGATAATATCTCCATTATATAATTGAGTTAGATCCAAAAAACATGATATCATCCACGAACAGGAGGTGGGAAACAAATAGCTTACAGCCAAAATTAATACCTTTTAACTTACCCTCTTAATTCACTTTGTTTATCAATCTGTTGAGACCTTCGATCACAAGTATGAAGAGTATGGGAGAGATGGGGAAGCCCTGTCACAGACCCCTAGAAGTTGAGAAAAAATTCATGGGACTTCCATTAACAAGTACAACAAAGGAGACCGAGGAAACACAACCCATATCCATTTCATTACCTTATAAGGAAGTCCAATCTGGATACGAATAAGTCTTATAAAACCCCACTGGACATAGTCATATGCTTTGTTTAAGTCCAGCTGGAGAGCAAGTGATTTTTGGTTCCTTCTCTTAATACTATGAAATACTTCTTATGCCACACCTATGGCTTCCAATATCTGTCTCTTTCCCAGAAAACCAAACTGTTCAAGTGAAATGCATTTGGAAAATATAGGTTTAAGCCGAGTGTCTATAACCTTTAATATTATTTTATACACAAAATTGCATAAGGAGATGGGGTGAAACCCTCCCAATTCCTTCAGAGAAGATTTTTTCGGAATCAGTGCTATAAAGGTGGAATTTATGGCCCCCATAATAACACCACAAATTATTGATTCCTCAATTGCATCTAATAATTCCTGACCCATGAAATCCAGACAGTCCAAGAAAAGATCCATGGTCCAACCCTACATGTGTACTCTAGCTATGCATACATACCTTACATGTGTACACTAGTACTATTTTTTATATTACTGATTAAAATGATATTGCTAATGGTTCATACTAGGAGGGTGTCATAAGAGGTTAATTGCATACTTATGCCTTAATCTTCATATGATATTAATTTACTTTAAATTTAAGCTATACTTAATTATTAAAAGGGGGGATTACATTTAATTTGCAATTTAACTTCATTTTAATAGAAAACAATAATTTTCAACTAATCAAAGGTTTGAAATGGATTACATATGATTTTATTTGTCTTAAATGGATTTCCATGTCATTAATTTTGGCTGGGTGATTTAATATTGTATTATAGTTTGACATATCTATCAAGATTTGATTTGGATTATGAATGATACTACCTTGTCGAGTGGGTTGTCCAATTAATAATTTTGGGTAGATAGATCAATATTTTATTATATTTTGAACTATTTGTAACTTTTTTAGATTTGATTTGAAATAGATATTATTTTATCTTCACATGTAGCTTGTTAGGTTATTAATGTTGGGTAGGTAAATTAATATTTTATTATATTTTGACCTTCCCAGGAGCCTTCTCGAAGGTCTGGGAAGATGGTGGAAATAATCATAAAACAAAATTTGGGAGATGGGTTAGGGGTTCATTCTTTTGGAGAGATTTGTCATTGAAGAAGGGAAAACCTTGAGTGAAGGAACATTGAACTTTGGAACCTTGAGCTTTAAAACTTGGACTTGGTTATTGTTGTTGTCATTTGATAATTTGGTAATTACTTGAAAATAGTAAATGAACATAATATTATGTTTTTGATAACATTGACCCATAGGTTAGAGGGGCTAAGTAATAGCTAGATACTTTTGGTACTAAAGTGACCTTGATGTCGTTGACATCAAAAGAGAAAAGGGTATACTATGAAGCATTAATTTGAGTTAATTATTGGCTCGATGTATTGTTATGATATGTGGGTTGCTACAAGTTTTTACAAGAAACATGGCTACCCAAACTAGTAATTCAATGTCACAACTCTAAGAACAACAACAACAACTCAATATGTCTTTTAATAGGGTGTTGACCCTAGTTCCATTAGCAGGAGTGGAGGTATCACCCGTTATTTATCCTCTGAAACTTGGAGTCATGGGAGGGTCATGTTAAGCCATGCTCCTCAAGGTTTGTAATGGGGATTATGGGTTACCTATTACAAAATTTAGATTGATGAAATTGACACTTCTGGTTATGGGTTATATATAGGGTTTGGTCAATATATTTAATGATTTAGTATATTCCAATAGAGGAAAGGCTAGGCTGTGGAAAGATGAAGATAGGTTACGAAAAAAGGATGATTTGGAGAATGGATGTTTTTTGTCAATTAGGTATGTTACCATAGTTTTGTTCTTGGTTTCTTTTATGCTTAAATCATTTGCTTAATACATTCAATATAATCTTAGTATGATGTTTAATTCACATAATATTATTATGACTTATTTAGTAAGATTGTTAAATATTGTGTTTGCTTGATCATTATCTTGCATACTTGTTATGATCATACATGAATTATGCATTAGAAGTGGTGATGGTTATCGTTAGTACACACACAAGATATGTGTACGGTAGCTATGCATACATGCCTTGCGCACATACACTAGTACCATTTTGTATATTAGTGATTAAAATGACATTGTTAATGCTTAATACTATGAGGGTGACATAGGAGGTTCATTGTATACCTATGATTTCATATTTATTTGAGATTAATCTACTTTAAAATTAAGTTATATTCATCAAATCCCACTAGCATGGTGGTATTCGAGGGTTTTTGTTTGTTAGGCGGCCTAGGGTTCAGAAGTTAGTAATGGTGGGAGGAGTAACGAAAAGAATAAGCTATGAAAAGGGTTGGTGTCGCCCAGTCCGAGTGCTATCCTCAAGTGATTTTAACGGCTTAGATGCCCCTGGGTCATGGTTTCTTAGATCAAATGCCAGTCCTGCAAGTTAGGGACATTCAAGCAAACAAAAATAAAAAAAATTATATTCAATTATTAAAAGGGGAAATTGCATTTAATTTGAAATTTAACTTCATTTCAATAGAAGATAACATTTTGTAACTAATTGAGATTTGATTTGGATTACATATAATTTTATCTTTCTTAAATGGATTTCTAGGTTATTAATTTTGTTTGTGTGAATTAATATTTTATTATATTTTGGCATATTCGTAACTTATCAAGATTTGATTTGGATTATGAATGATATTACCATGTTGAGTGGGTTGTCAAGTCAATGATGTCGAGTAGATGGATCAATATTTTATTATATTTTTACCTATTTGTATCTTATTGAGATTTGATTTGAAATAGATATTATGTTATCTTGTTGAGCATGTTGTTAGGTTATTAATGTTGGGTGGGTAAATTATTGTTTTATTATATTTTGAACTTCCTAAGAGCCTTCTTAAAGGGCCAGGAAGATGGTGGAAAAAATCATAAAAGAGATTTTTGGAGATGGGTTAGGGGTTCGTTCTTTTGGAGAGATTTGTCATTAAAGAAAGGAAAACCTTGAGTGGAGGAACATTGAGCGTTGGAACCATGATCTTGGAAACTTGGGATTGGTTATTTTTGTTTTCATTTGATAGTTTGGTAACTACTTGAAAACAATAAATAAACATAATATTATGTTTTGATAAGATATATCCATAAGATAGAGGGGCTAAGTAATAGCTAGATACTTTTGGTACTAAGGTGACCTTGATTCCATTGGCATTGAAAGAGAAAAGGGTATACTATGAAGCATTAATTTGTGAGTTAATTATTGGTTCGATGCATTACTATGATATGTGTGTCGCTACACGTTTTTACAGGAAACATGATCGCCCAAACTAGCCATTCAATGGTATAACTCTGAGAACAACAACAACACAATATGATCATTAATAAGGTGTTGACCCTAATTCCATTAGGAGGGGTGGAGGTATTACCCATAATTTATCCTCTGAAACTTGGAGTCATGGGAGGGCGGTGTGAATCCATTATCCCCAAGATTTCTAATGGGGATTATGGATTACCTGTTGGAGAACTTAAGTTGATGCAATGGACACTTACAGTTACAAGATATATCTGGGGTTAGGTTAATATATTTAATGCTCCAATATATTCCAACATAGGAAAGCATAGTATGTGGAAAGATGGAGATAGGTTAGAAAAAATGATGTTTCAAAGTAGTTATGGGTGTTGTTTACAAAGTAGATATGTCACCTTAGTTTTGTCCTTGGTTTCTTTTGTGCTTAAATAATTTGCTTAATACATTCAATATAATATAGTATGATGTTTAATCCACACTAGATTATTGTGACTTAGATAGTAACATGGTTAAATGTTGTGTTTACTTGATTATTTCCTTCCATACTTGTTATGATGATACAAGAATTATGCATTAGAGGTGGTGATGGTTAACATTACTACACGTGCATGATATGTGCATGCTAGCTATGTATACACTAGTACCATTTTGTATATTAGTGATTAAAATGACATTGCTATTCGTTAATACTAGGAGGGTGTCGTATGAGGTTAATTGTATACTTATGCTCTAATCTTCATTTGAGTTTAATTTACTTTGAAACTAAGTTTCATTTAATTATCAAAAGGGAAAATTACTTTTAATTTGCAACTTAACTTCATTTCAATAGAAAATAACATTTTGTAACTAATTGTGGTTTGATTTGGATTACATATGATATTATTTTTCTTAAATGGATTTCCATGTTATTAATTTAGGACGGGCAGATTAATATTTTATTATATTTTGACATATATGTATCTTTTCAAGATTTGATTTGGATTATGTAGGATATGATGTTGTCGAGTGGGTTGTTATGTTAATAATGTTGAGTAGATGAATCGACATTTTATTATATTTTGACCTATTTGTAACTTACTAAGATTTGATTAGAATTAGAGATTATTTTATCTTGTTGAGTAGGTCATTAGGTTATTAATGTTGGGTAGGTAAATTAATATTTTATTATATTTTGACTTTCCTATGACCCTTCTTGAAGGGTTGGGAAGATGGTGGAAAAATCATAAAAAATATTTGGGTAGATGGGTTAGGGGTTCGTTCTTTTGGAGGGATTTGTCATTAAAGAAGGGAAAAACTTGAGTGGAGGAACATTGAGCTTTGGAACCTTGATCTTGGAAACTTGGGCTTCATTATTGTTGTTGTTGATAAAGTTGTGGGAATAGAGGGATAGGAAACCCATAGGTTTACTAGAAATAGACATTTGGATAAACTACAAGTTGGCCAGGAGGATTAATCCCAATTTGGGTAACCCTTGATTCATAAACTACTAAGAATTGGGCTAGACTGGAATGGAATGAATTATTAATTTAGATAGTTTATCTAAGGTAATTTATTATTTCCCACTTTAGATTATTTCCAATTAAATTGCAAAAGTTAACCAGAATTGATTAGTTATATCAAATGTGTTTGGTATTAAGATATGTTGTGAGAGTAATAGTAGGAAAATAAATACATTGTATTTTAAACTTAAAACTTATGCTAAAAGAATATTTGTGTATGTTAAAATTTCAAAATAGAGCTATGATTAGAGCAATAATGAATTAGATTAAACTAGTTAATAACACCCATTAGTGAATAGGGTTTATACACATGGTATCTAAGCTTTAATTCTAAAACTAGATCCTTACAGGCCTATATGACATTATGAAAGGAATAAACAAATTAAAGCTTTAAAAGTTTAATAGTCTGAGCACACACACACACACACACACTACTTTAGCTAGGAACATAACACAAAAAAGTAATTTCTCATAAATTTTTTTATATTCCTTAATGCATAAATGCATAGTCCACAAATAAATAATTACATTTAGAATATCCAACAGTTAGAACTAAGTTTCTCAATGCATCAACTAACATTTCATGGAGGGGTTGCTTTCAAGAGAAAAATATAATGAGGCTTGTAGCCTTTATCCTTTTGGTAAACTACTTTTAGGAGAAAATCTAATGAGGTATGTAGCCTCCATCCTTTCGATAAACCAACCCCTACAACACCTATGATAAAATAAACTAACTAGGTTTTCTTAGAGGAGACCCTTATTACCTGTAAATGAAAAGTTAACTAAAACAAAAGTGTCAGTGTTACTAAAAATCCTTAAATGTTTATGGTTTATATTCTCATGATATTTAAAAGATTTTTTTTAGGGGTTTTTATATTTATAATATTCCTAGTAGGGGAATTTGGAAAATATATAAAAAGGGAGAAATTATTTTTAGGATTATAAAACTAAGGATTAAAAGAGAAAAACAAATCAAAACAAAAAATAATAAGGGTTTTCAACCATGGTCGAACCCCTATGGGGGCGAATCTAGTGGCCATGGATGCAGGTCACACAGGTTATGGGTCATGGGTTGTGTAGGCCGTAGCGGCGATGGCGATCCCCAAGGGGATTTTCCATGGTCACCACAACTAGGCAAGGTGTTGGATACCACATCCATGGCCAAGCAAGGTGTTTTCTACCACAACCATGGCCAGGCGAGGTATTTGCTACCACATCCATGTCCAAGCCTGTCGGGGCCAACCATGGACACCACAACCAAGCAAGCCATGGCTAGATGCAAGTCATCACGGTCATGGACGGCCCCAAGGGGGCTTCACCATGGTTTTTGTGGCCAATCCCTATGGGATGCCCTTGTTTCAAGTCAATTTTTTTTTCTCCATAAACAAGATTTTTGCTAGAAAAAAAGAAAATTAAATCCTTGAAACAGAAACCTAGAAAAATAAAACTGAAAAGGAAAACAAAACCCATAATAGGTTATAGCAAGAAGAGGACAAAATTCAAAAACCAAATGGTTTTTAATTTCTTTTTACCAAAGGTCTAGGCCATATTTAGAATAGGTAGCTAGAAGAAATGGGAGGTTTCCCTATAAAGCTTGAATCCCTACCATCCATGCAGCCTATAGAAAACAAGAAACAATCATATAAAAACCCTTGAATCTGCATGTCAAATCAAAAGGAGAGAGGTTAACCCAAGAAAATGATAAAGATAAGGAGAGAAAATCAATGAAGAGTGTTTAAGTGTTCTCACCATTACTACCAACCTCCTTCGTGAAATTTTTGGCTCAAACACCTAGCCAAGAACAGAAATTGAGACTCAAAATAAAAAAATGTCTTGTAAAAATGAAGTGAAATGGGAGAGTGAAGGGTTTTGTCCTCCCAAAACATAATTAAATTAAAATAATATTATTGGGAGAGGTGAATTTTATCATAAGGACATGTGGGCCTCATGCAAGGATTAAGAAAAGTGGATTAAACTATAAAATCGTGAATGCTAAATATTTTGGTATTTTATTTATAATTTAATTATTATATTTAATAAATTAACTTTTTTTCCAAAAAATAACATTATATTTGGTATTTCAAGAATGAAATCAAAATATAAATAAGCAAGCCTCATACCCTCTAGCTACATATTATATGACATTTTTTTGCGATATTGTCTTCTATCTAACTTAATTTTTTTTTAATAAATTAACTTTTTAAAATTATTATTTTCAATTTCATTAAAACATACTTTAATAAATTAAATTTTATATATTTCACATTTTTTAATTAATAACTATTAAATTTTGATTTATAATAATTGAATTATAAATACAAGCAATGATGAGGTAAATTAAATTAATTAATTAATAGAGTAACTATTTTTTTTTTTTTTTTTTTTTTTATGGATTTAAGTAGAGTTTGGGATTGTAGCAATTGGCCCACCAATTATGTGTATCACAGAGTGCTAATAATGATGTTTGGTAACTAGAGAGGTGGTGGAGACAATGTGGTACATAGGGAAAGATCACAATTTTGTTATCATATTCGACCTTTTTGACCTATAGCAACTTGGCCTTAAGTGACGTGATTGTTACAAATGAATGTCAAATAAAGTTACACCTATGCGTACTTGTGTGTGTACGTGTAAATAGAAAAATTAAAAATATTTTTTTTAGGAAAATAAACATTATATTAGATATTTTTGAGATTGAAATAAAAATACACAAGATCATGCCTTTCGGATTTTAGAATTTTTTTTAATATCATCACCCTAGACTTCTAGGACATATAAAAATATTCCTTCAACATACTTGTGGCTCTCAAAAGAGACAAAGGCTTATACATGCTCTAGGATTTTATGACCCAACTATAAAAAACAATGTTGAATAAAAAATGTTTTGAGAAGCAGACTAACCAAAAAATCAAAACCATTAAAATAATTACCTAATAGATACATAAAAATGACACTTCCTTTGAATTCTTATTCAACCAAAGTCCCTTATTACATTAAAATGGATCCTTTTGAAAGGTTATTTGCTTTGGAGCTGAATTCCCTCTTAATATGTACAAAGGATACTTATTCAAATAATTTTTTTTCCTCCAAATTTTTTGTCATCATGGGATCTAGAGGAAATTTGTCAATTGACTTATGGCATTTTTCGAATCCATCAAAAGGTTTGATCCCCTTAGAACATGTAACCTGCTTACACCTTTATCAGCAATTACTTTCATCAATATCCACAAGGCATAGAATTATGCTATGTTGTTTGTTCCCTGACTCATCCTATATTTTAAAATGAAATAATGATGATTATTTAAAATAAGTATAACCATTGCGCCACACATACCTAGGGTGCCTTAACATGCACTGTCAAAGAAACTCTAGGGTTGTGAACAAGTTTGGTTCCTTTAAGTTTATAACTTTCTTATGCTTTAGCGACTTCCAACCTTCTTTATATGAGATCCTTATTTGATGAGACACCACACCTAAAGTCAACTCATTTCCATAAAAAAGTCACATCGTTTCTAGTTAACCAACCCACCCCCCCCACCTTAAAAAAAATGCATAACATGTTAAAGTTGTGATTTTTGACAATTCTATTATAATACAAATCTTCACAACATTTCGATAGACAGGGTTTGTTCCATGATAAGGGTACGTTTAAAATTACAAAATATATTTACAAACAAACTTTGTAAAAGGGAAGTGAACAAAAATATGACTCATATATTCACTTTAATCCTTACATAGAGTGCACCATGCTACCCTATCCAATTCTTCTTTTGACCATTGTCCCAATTTACTATCTTTTTGGCTAAGGCCAACCACAAGAAGATCTCAATTTTAAGCAGGATTTCTAATTTCCAAACTGATCTCCACCAGCATAGTCTTTCATCTAATACCTCCTCCATTTTAGCTTTATAACGTATCTTAGTAGTTAACACACTTATAACTTTATTTCTTTACCACTTTCATTCATCATCATGATCTTTGAGGATAATATCACCGCGTTTAAGTATTGTATATTGATTCCACTCTATTGCATCTTCATCCTAAAGCTATAAAACCTTTGGATATTTCCAAATTTGAAAAAATCCAACTCCAACCCCTTGAATTGAAGAATCAACTAAACTTGTTATCCCTTTCTCCTGTAAGGATTCAATTAGAGAAACTGAAAATTTGTAGTTTCCACTTCCCCCTATAAAAGGATCAACCCCTATTCTCATCTTATTTGCCCGACTTCCCAATTTTCTAAGCAATCCAATCACCTAGAATAAAGAAGGCCCTTATCAAGTTCTTTCAAATATTTGAAACCCCTTTAATTGTTTTTCTCTCCTATCTAATACAATATTTTGGAGGATTGTCCTCTAGATATTTTTCCTTTTTTACTTTTACCCACAAGCCATCATCAAATAAGATTCTCCAAAGACCTTTTGCTACTGAGACTTGACTAAAAATAAACATTTTCTTCAAATTCCAAACACCTAATTACTTTGGTTTGGAAACCTTTGCCATTTCACTAGAAGGATTCCTTCGATATCCCTTTTTCTCGTCCAAAGGTAGCTAAATCATTTTTTCCTTGTATTATCCCATAAAATTTTAAAATATGTGTAATTGAGAGCCAATAAATTGGAATACTTTCCAGGATTGATTTAAGAAACATTAACATGTTTCCCCTTCACAATCACCTATGGCATTAGCATGAGACTATGTCTTCAATCTTTTTTACAAGCCACAATCAGCCTATGTATTTGTAGTCATTTTGATTTAAGTGAAAAATCGAGTATTTGACTCCTGCATCTAAATTACTAGTCATGGGAAATTCCTCACTCAAACTATTGAAAACTAAATGATAATTCCTCATATTTACCTCCATCCCTGTAGCCTTGCAATAGGTTTCCAAATGATTTTATAAAAGTTTAACTTGCTTAAGGAATCCACATACAACATATGTGTTATATTGATTAAGTCTACTAAGTTTATACATGTGATAAAATCCTCCCTCTTTGCTTCTACAATCAACTTGCTCAAACCCTCTTCTACTAAAAGGAACAAAAAGGGGACAAAGGAAACCTTGTCTAAACCCCCATGAGGCCTTAAGGAACCTCGAGGGAGATCCATGTATAAGGGCGACAAATTATGTTTATGCAAGGTATCCCATAATGCAATTAATACATTGCAAATTCATTCCTAACTACAATAAAACCAACCTAATGTAAATCTAACTTGTGTTTTCATACGCCTTGGCAAGGTCAATTTTCATGACCACTGTTGATTCCTTACAATTTTTAATTGAGTGAAAACTTTCATGTGAAATCCCTACTGTATCATAAATCTATATACTAAAAATGAATCCAAATTGCTCCTTTGAAATGGCATTTGAGAGATAAAATTTAATATTCTACAATAATCTTCATGATCACCTTATAAAAACTAGATTGCAAAGGATCTACAATTCTCGCTCCAAGAAGATTTTGAATTCGAGCTGAGTTTTTGCTAGTTTGGGTGGACCTGTGTTCATTGGAGGCCATAGGTTGCAGGTTCGTGGAGACTAGAGACTGCGTTCATTGATTTGAAACCTCTAAAACCGATTTACACTCTAAGAAGTATCTCATTCTGAGCAGAGACTTCCTGTTGATGGATCTGTTTGAGTTCTTTGGAGGTTGTATTTCTTTGCAGGAAAAATGTTGTAAGACGATCTCCAAGAAGTTCTCAAGGCTCATCGCTCTTGCTCTTCAGCTAGATTGGGTGTTAAATGATTGGATCCTGGGACTACCTTAGGATCAAGATTGTTTGGCTTGGGTTTGTATTTCTCCCTTTGATGGTTCAGATCATGAATGATCTCTCTGGATTTGTGATTTTATATACAATTTGTCAAACTATTGCCCTATCTTCATTGTAAGAGAGTTTTTTACTATGCGATCTCTCTATGGAATTTGGAGGGGGTCCTCCTCCTCCTCTTCCTCCTGATATTGATGCATTTAAATGCCTCATTCCCTCCCATGGGAAGAGAAAGGGAAGTCGATTGGTGTATAACTTCGTGAAGAAAACATAAATCCCTTCTATTGATATTTTGGCAGAACGTCCTTGCTGGACAGTCTTGAATCTAGCGGAGCGTGGGCTCATTGGACAATTTACAGGACTTTGGCCATCTCCAAAGGCAATAGATGGATGGGTTCAGTGAAATTGGAGGCCCCCGGTCTCTAAAGGAATTCATAACCATCTAGTTGGCAGAGGATATTATGTTTTTGGTTTGAATTAGCACATGATCGAGATCTTATTTTTCAAAATGGTCCATATTTTATGGGTCCTTAGGGTCTCTATATGAATAAGTGAAATTCGGAATTCAACCCTACCCAGGATGTACCTTCAACTATTCCTGTTTGGGTTAGGATTCGTCATCTTCCCCTTCATTGCTAGAATTCAGAATCATTGGAAACCATTGGGAATAAGATCGGTAAATACATCGATAGGGCGGAAAGGAAAGACCAATATTCGTGCGCTCAAATTTGTGTTGAAGTTGTTTTAGAGGAAGGGATTCCTGATGCAATAAATATAAATGTTGCTGAATGGTTTCACATTGAAGATCTTGATTATGAACAACTTCCATTTAAGTTTCGCCACTACCATGGATATTTCCATTTCGCTCGCAATTGCAAGAAAAAATCAGAAGAAGAACTGGAAAAAGAGAACACAAACCAATGGTCTCAAGTTCAAAAAGTAGGAATAGCTAAACATGTGAAAGGTAAAGGAGGAAATTCTAGGAATGGTGCTATTCCTATTAAGAAAAAAATCATTAAATTCTCAGACTGAGGGAAATGCTATTGCTTCTTCAAACCCTTTTGTGGTCTTAAGTCCTTTTGATGATCAGAACACTCATATTCTCGAAGAAGGTGAGTTACAGCAACCTGAAGTTCATAAAGATGATGGTGAAGTAAATCAAGGGTCATAAGAAACTGAACCAGTATTCCTAGAAACTCCTAGTGTTGATGCTATCAGGAAGGATCTTCATAAATTTTTGTAGGAACTATTTCTTCTCCCTCTTATGTAGATGCTCTAAACAAGAAATTGGTAGAGACTTCTGGTTCCTCAGAAGACAATGAGCAATTCACTAAAAAGGTAGGAAGGAAGTCTCGAAATGAGATCAGAGAAGAATAAGATGAGAGGATAAAGATGTAGGGAAGCTAGGCGACAATTGAAATGTCATTAGGAAGAAGCAAGCGGAATAGGCCCCCAAAGGGAGGGGCAACTCCCTTTTTCACGGGTAAATAATGCAGATCATCTCTTGGAACTCCAGGGGATTGGGGAATCCAATGAAGGTTGAGGCAGTTAAATATATACTAAAAATGGAACCTACTAACATTCTCTTGCTCCAAGAAACTAAGATAGAAGAGGAAGCTCTTTTATCCATCAACGAATCAAAATGGAAAAAGAATGCAGGCGTGGCTGTAAGTGCTCGGGGCACTTCAGGAGGCCTAGCAACATTATGTTCAGATAATAAATTCCTTCTATAATCCTCATATGTTACCCAACATTGGATTTATAAAGAATTACAACAATTATCTAGTAAGATTTTCATTTCTCTCTTCAATCTTTATGTCCCTGTTAATTTTCTCGAGAAAAAGGTTTGTTGAAAAACTCTATCAGAATTTATGGAAATCTATTCTCCCATAAACATAACTATGGCAGGGGATCTCAATATTTTTTTATATCCTAAGGAGAAATGAGGAGAGTTCAGGGAAAGGATCCATTTCAGGAGGTCATGGATTCCTTGATTCAAGCTAGAGACCTTCTCGACTTGAAATCCAATAAAGGGTGATTTACCTGGACCAATAAAAGAGTGGGGGAAGCTCAAATTCCTACACGATTAGACAAATTTCTAGTTCAAATCTCATTGTTGGATGGAAACACATTTTAATTTCTACCAAAATTTTGCTAAAGCTAACTTTTGACCATCATCCAATTTCCCTATTGTTGAAAGAACAGGAAAATCGTGGACCTATCCCATTTCGGTTCAGTCCTCTTTGGATCGAGAGGGAGGGCTTCTGGGAAACAAATATCCAAGTTTGGTCTCAGTTTGTTGAATGCTCCTCCAAATTTGTTTGGGAAAAAAAATTTAAGCATACCAAATACGCCTTGAAAAATTGGATTAAAACTCCTCTCACTAATCCAACGAGAAGTAGGGAGGCGACTGTGCAGGATTTAGCTGAGCTTCAGTTCAGTATGGAGAACTCTGAAATATCCAAATCATAGTTGGTGGTTGAGCAGGTTGCGCAAGTCAATTATTCCCTATCCTTTCACCAGGAGGAAGAACACCTGCGGCTCAAATTCCGTAGCCTTTGGTTGCTTGTCGAGGATAAAAATTCTGCATTTTTTCATAGACAGTGCAGATCCGGACTTTCACATAATCATATCTCAGAAATTTGAACTAGTGACGATGAAGGTATTAAAGGTCAAATGCATTTACAACAGGCTACAAATTTACATTTCCAGCGATTATTCCATGAGGATGGTATTTCTGATGAAATAGTGACCGCCGATTTTTTATCCGACATACCTCCTTTGGCCAGTCATGAGGACAATGTTGGACTATTGAAACCTTTCACTGAAAAAGAAATTGTAGATGTTATTTGGGCTATGGAGCTAACAAAAGCTCCCGGGCCAGATGGATTCTCTATCCATTTCTATAGATTTTGCTGGAACATTATTAAATTTGACCTCCTTCTTATGATCTCAGCCTTTCTTAAAAAAGTCAAAGTGGGAGGGAGCACTAATTCAACCTTTCTAGCCTTGATTCCAAAGGAAGTTAATCCAACCTCTTTTGATAGATTTCGACCCATCTTGCTATGTAATGCCCTCTTAGAAAATCTTGGCCAAACTCTTAGCCAATATACTGAAACCTTTGTTAGGAACTTTAATTTCTCCTCTCCAGGGGGAGTTTGTTAAAGGAAGACATTTGATAGATAATGCGATTCAAGTTCAGGAAGCTCTCCATTCCAGATCTCAAAGGAAGGAGAAAGGCATGCTCATCAAGTTAGATATGAAAAATGCCTTTGATTGGGTTAGGCTTTCCATTCTCTATGAAGTTCTCAGCTCTTTTGGCTTTAGTACAGATTTTGTTTGCTTGATAAAAGCTTGCATAGACAAGCCTTGGATAACACCTCTTTTCAATGGTAGACCAACAAAATTCTTTCAAGCTACAAGAGGTATTCGTCAAGGGTGTCCCTTGTCTCCTTTCCTTTATATTTTGATGGCAGAATGTTTAAGTAGAAATCTTTTAACTGAACTAGCTGCAGTGGAATCAAGATTGCTAGAGGTGTGGATCCTATTAATTACACCCTTTTTACTGATGATTCTCTCTTATTGGGAGGGGATTCCTTAATCATCGCTTGGCCCTTCAATTAAATTTTACAAAATTCATGTTTATCTTCAGGAGCTCTGATTAACAAAAAAAAGAGTGTTGTTTATGGATGGAATGTTTACCATCGGTCTATTCTTAGAATTGCACACTGTTTGGGATTTCCTGGTTTTAATAAGTGGGATAAGATCACTTATTTGGGCCTTCCTTTAACCTTGGGACCCAATCCATCTTCGCTATGGCTGGAAGTGATTTGTAAACTAAAAGAAAAAATTGTATCCTAGGGTGGTCAATGGTTAACTAAGGCTGGTAAAATGATTTTGATTAAGGCTATCCTTTCAGCTCTTCCCATCTTCCAGTTCTCTCTGCTTCTTGCCCCAAAGTTCATCTCAGCTCAGATCTCCAAACTTCTTCAAGATTTTCTTTGGGAGGGTGGAAAAGGTAATCATAATAATATGCATTTGGTAAGTTGGGATATTCTCAAAAGACCCATTTGGGAGGGTGGTTTGTAAATTTGAGACCCTGAATTAGAAAATATATCATTGGGAGGAAAGCTCATCTAGCAGTTGTATGCAAACAAAAACCATCCGGTAGGCAAGATATTCTAGTGGAAATATCTAAAGGGTGGCTCTCTAAGAAACTTAAAAACTGAAAAAACCCTTACAGGAACTGTAATTTGGAATTTATGCATAAGAGGAATAGATAATATTCACCATTAGCTTTATAGAATCCTTGGCAATGGGAAAAGGATTTTATTGTGTGATGATAAAATCTTAGGAAACCCGCCTCTGTCCTCTATCAATTTTCCGAACGAGATCAAGTCATGGTTAATCAACAAAGGCCTTCTTAGGTTGGCAGATATTTGTATTTGGGACAACGATGGGAATTGGGTTGGTTGGTATTTTCCTGAGACCCAAAAACATCTTCTTCACCAACATAAATTACTGATTTTATCCTTATCAAGACTTGCACCAGTTAACTGCTTCTCTAAATATGAATGGGGTTGGGGCCGCTCTAGAAAATACTCAGTAGCTCAAGGTTTCTCTAAATTGCAAATTCCCCTTTCCTCTATCTTATCTCATGCGATATGGAAATCTATCTGGTCTTCGTATTGCCTTCCTAAGGTGAACTTATTCACTTGCATTCTTATGCACAAAAGGGTGTTGACAGGAGAAAACTTGAGCAAATGCAGGTTCCATGGATCATTTCGGTGCCGCCTTTGCAATGATGTAGTTGAAATGTCAGACCACATTTTTAATGATTGTGTGTTTTATCAATTAGTGTGGGAGTTGGTCCTCAATGGATTGTCTGATACTGGTCCCATTCAAATTTAAGTAGTCTCTTTATTTTATTCCTAGAAAGATCAGATTCCCTCCTGGAAAGATCGGATACCAAAATCAAATGTTAAAATAATTGAATGGAAAAAAGTGTGGCATACAATCCCAAAGTGCATTTGGTGGAACCTGTGGAAAACATTAAATGATGGGATCTTCAATAGGATGTCATCATCTCCCCAAAGCGTGGAAAATTAAATTAAATCACTCATTGTGGAATCTGTTTGTAGCATGACTTCCCTCTCATCACTGATGGCTGAGGTTATTACGTGGATTGGTAATTGTCTGATGAGAAATAGAAGAAAGACCTCCACCAAACCGATGAGCCCCCCTGCTTGGAGAATACGCTGCAGTGAAGTATAATTTTTAGCCTAGTGGGCAAAGTCCTCCTTAGCTAGCAAATTTTTTATGGTGCGTCCAAGGGAAATCCTGGGACAGCCGAAGCCGGGGGTCTGATTATCTCACCTCATAGATAGACTGAATCTTGCTTCAGCTAGGGGCTAGGAATAATGTCGAATAATCTGGCAGAAAGTTATAGTCTCTTCAAGGTGTGCCAGATAGCAAAGAAGATCAAGTATAAGTCAATCCAAATTTTTGGAGATCCAGAATTGGTGATCAAACTGCTAAACTCAGAAGGTTATTTCAACAATTCAGCCTTGAATATAATCCTGCAAAGAATCTGAAATTCATTGAGTGATTTTGAACATGTTGCCTCTTTCCATATTCTTCAGGAATTAAATAAAAGTGCATATTCCTTGGAAAACAAATCTTTCCTATTGGCACAAGGTGATCTCATGCTCAACCGAGAACCTACCACATTCCAACCTATTCCTTGAAGTAAGATCGCTCTGGGAGTAGTTTGTAAGAGATTGTAAGAAATTGTACATTCTTTGATAGCTTCATAGTATTAATACTGCTTTGTGTGTAAATGGCTGATTCGACAATTGCTAATTCAAACCTGGTTTTTTATCATAAAAAATAAAAAAAATTACCCATTTTTGTTAAAAAAAAACTAGATTGCAGAGTGAGATAGGTCTAGTATAGTTAATTAGCAATATGACTTGAATCCTTAACTCATGAAACTTATGTTGTGATGCATAATCAATATGGTTAGGACAAGTGGGAATTGGGGTTGGAAAATTGTAATATCCCAATGGTAAGCCCTAGACATTGGTTTATTTACTTATTTTTCTTTGTTGAGTTAGCACTGGGTGTTAGGACCATGGAAACCCAATGAGATGGATTTGATTTTAATTGTAATAATTAGTATTATTATTTATATTTAATTAATAATAATAATATATTATTATTATCATTATTATAATTAATAATGGCACAACATGACAGTAACATGTTGGGGGGTTTTAAAATGTCATATGATAAGGGGTTGGGGTTAGGATTTGTAACTCCCCTTAACAATACTCTTGCCCACTTGATTTTATTAATTTTGGACTATGGGGGTCGTAAAACCCATAATTAATGTCTTGGATGCAGTTGCATGCAATATCTATGCTGCCTAGGTGAGAATATTCGTCATCTAGATGTTGGTGGGGTCCACATCCACTTCACACATGAGATATGCGCCTATTGACTAATTATGGTCAAGGCATACACCTAATTTTGAGTCACTGACTGTTACTCTAAGTTAAATTGAGTTAAGTTGATTTACTGTTAGTTAATTTTAGTTAAATTAAGTTTAATTGATTTACAATCAGTTTATCAGAGTTAGTTTGAGTTTAATTGAGTTATATTTAGTTAATTTGAGTTATTTTGAGTTTAATTGAGTTATATTCAATTAATTTGAGTCGGTCTCCAGTTACACTAATGAAATTAGTGTAACTAATAGCCAGTTAGAGTCAGTTGGATAATTGGAGTTTAGCTTCAATTAATTGATGTATTTTTCTGGGTTAAAGTTAGTTATCTTCAGTTAATAAGATCAATTCATGTTATTCTGAGTGCATGGGAGTGATCAAGGGTGAATTTGAGTTAGTTCTTGTAAAATTGAGTTGTCTCTAGTGCATGGGAATAATTTGTGGGTGATTAAGAGCCAATCAAGGGGGTTTTTGGAGCTAAATTGATGATTTCAAATTATCCATGCATGGGAAGTGTCTCTCTTAATTTTTTAGAGTCAATCTCAGTGAATTCAAGTTCCTTAGTGAATACTTGAATGACTCAGTGAGTGGTGGTTAATAAGCCTAAATGATTTGGTTGTCCTTCCTCAATGGTCTAAAGTCAGACTCTTGGAGGAAATTCGAGTTCAGAAACAAGACTTGAATTGCTCCAGGAAGTCATTTATTCAGGTTTGTGAGGAGCACAATATAGAATGGCTATGGGAAATTACCGAATTCCAAGAGAGAATTGGTCTGATACTTGCACAGTTTTTTACAGTAGTTATGTCTATTGATCCAAGAGATTAGTTTTCTTGTTTTCTGGATGCCCTAGTAGGGATCCGGAGGTGGTCCATAGTTGCGTATTCCATATGAAGTGAATTATTGAGTAGGGGTTCGAATTTTGGGATCAAGAGGACGATTTTACTCCTTGCTTTCAAATGCTCCAGTGGGGGTTCAAATTTGTATTTTGACCTGGGTGGTCGAAAGAGTTGATCTAAGAGATTATCCAACATGAGAGGGGGATAATCCTATATGGAAATATCTTCCTAGTTGCATTAATACCTGAGAGAGAGGGAGATAATCCTGTATGGAAATATCTTCTTGGTTGTGCTAGGACCTGAGGGAGGGGGGGGATAATCTTGGACAGGTGTCTAGGGACAATTCTCTCAAGCTTTGAATGCTCTAGTGGGGATTTGAGTTGGGAAAGTGACCTTAGAGGTCAGAAGTGGCGATTTGGGAGAGGGGCATAATCCCAAGATCGACCATTGCTTTCATTTATGGGAGATATATATAATTCCAAGAAAAAAGTGCATATGCCATTAGTATCAACCTAGAAGAGACCTTCTAGTATGGTATTCCAAAACCTCAGCTCGAGGGATCTTTCGACGGGAAAACACAAGCCAAGTAAAGATCATAGGATGGGAGGAAAGTTGTCATGTTGTTGCCAGTTGCACACAATTAAGATAAGTTATTTAACCTTTTAATTCACTATTCCTGAATATGATAATGTATTAGGAAGGATGCATGTGCATATTAAATGTTGATTTGAAAGGTAGATTTATCATGTACTAGTTCTCTTGTGGATTTGCAGCTTCCCAGTATATCTGTGCTTCTTTATGCTAGTATGTGCACTGTAGTTTGTAAATGCAATTATAATTATGATATATGATATAAAGAGAGCCTTACAACTGGTTATGGATGTTATACATCAGTTTTACTCTTAAGCTTTAAATCTGATCTATGGAAAATAAAATGGTTAGACGTTTCTATGTTATATATTCTTATTGCTTGTACAATTAATGGGATTTGATCAAGTATTAACTGTATCATGTTTTAGCTATATTTTATTAGTTAATAGGGGATGATATGGACTGTCATGTGGCTGTACATGAAATCCCCATATCAGGTCATGCATGCGTTAAAAGAATATACTTGGTATTTAATTCATGACAAGAAACTTTGTACAAATTTCCTTTGCTAGTAGAGTTTGCTTTTTAATATTGAAAGGGATAGTATTAGGAGATCAATGTTCATGGAATTGAAATAATTAGGAATGATATTTTGGACATCCATCTAATATTTGTGATTGCTCCACATCTGATTGATCATGGGATTTTCTTATGATAGAATTAGGTGGAACTAGTTATGAAACTAGTTGTTTATTCCTAGTTAGATTAACATGACTAGTTAAGTAGGAAAGTTTAAATTATTTACCATAGAGAAGGTATGATTAAATGAACTAATCCATTGTGATCAATATGATCTTATCCCTCTTTATCTTAAGAGAGATCACACATACGCTTCCTTACCAAGTAACCTAGGTTAGGTATGTTACAACAATACTTCCATCTAGACCACCATTGTGGGCATGGTCGGTACCCTCACCTTAGATGACTCTCATAATGTTCTCTCTTCAGGTAATACATGAGATTATAAAGGAACTCCCATGAGTGTCTCACTTTAAAGAGGATCCCTTGCCATCAAAAGAGGGTAACCCACACGTATTAAGGAACTATAATGTACCTAGGAAGGATAATATGGGGTACTTAGGGAGGTACCCAAGGGAATAATGCAATGTATTAAGGTCATTTATATAAATAAGGTCCATGGTATATGTAGTGTGAAAAATAATAATTGAAAGAAGTATTACTAGAAGGTTCCACCGACCAGAAAGTTCATTCTATAGAAAGTACCTAGAAGATTCCATCTACTAGAAAGTTCCTTCGCTAGAAAGTACCTAAGAGTGTTGATAGAAATTATATAAATAAGTAGAAGCAATATAATGAGATGTCTGGTGAAGTATTGATGAATTATTTTGTAGAAATCATGGCTTGTGGAGTGATTCCTTCCATAAAGGATAAATAATGGTCTTACCCTACCTCAAAGGTATTCTTTACATTAGTGTGTTGATTATCTTGTTGATTATTGTATTATGTTATTTATGATTTAGTTTCAATCTTCTATCTACATAGTTATTAAGGGTACACAACATTTGTTATCAGGGCCCTTTCTTGGAAAAAATGTGGGGATTTTCTTTTTGTAGATTATTTGGAGGAAAAAAATAGGAAGACAATATTTAGATTATGAAACTTTTTGTGTAGAATTTGAAGAATCCATGTGCATATATAAGTTCCTCTAATGAAAACACATGATTTAAAAAATAAAATCATCCCAATTAGCGTGGGAAGTGGGGTTGTTGTTGATTTAAAATGAGTTGTTTAGGGGTTTTTCTAGTGACAACCACATGAATTGCAGATCAAATATCCTTGATAAAGTACCCATATTTTTGCCAAAGCACTCCTAGTAGATGCAAAATTACCATGGAATTTCATAATTGTGGTCATTATAGTAATTTTGAGCAATATTGTGAAGTTATGAACATTCTAAATTTGTCACCTCAAACCAGATTGTACGATAAGTTATAGTTTTGGTTGTTGGTTTTATTCCAAGAAAAATGAATTTTACAGAAAAAATTTGATGGTTCTAGTATTCAAGAATACATTGTATATTATAAGAAAAATGTATCCCTTGGGAAAATAAATGAAGCAACTATATGGGGTTACACACTTTGCTTTAGGGATTTATTAATTTTTTTAGATGCGACATATGAACAAGTATTTTTTAGATAAGTGGCCTCATGTTATGAAGGATAATTAAAAAACACAAAGGGTTTATTTTCATTTGAAAACTTCTCATTACATGTCTTGGATGTATTAGTCATTTTTTCTACAAACCCTAGTAGTAAGCATAATTATATCAATGTTTACTTGGCTAAAGGATTGAGAGTCCTCACAAATCATATTCAAAGATCACACAAATTGAAGGTGAAAATGTTGACATTTTTAAAGATTTGAATATTACTATGGACAAATATATTCTGCATTTAGATTTCATACTATAGATATGAATGATGTGAATATTGTTTTGGTATATCATTAGATTGACTCAATTGGTACAATTAATATTAATGTGAAAAAGGGGTTTTGAAGCTTTGGTACACGAAAAATAAAATTACATTGCATTACATTTAGGTTGCTAAAGGGCTGAAGGTGGCACATGAAATTTTGCAGCACCTACTAACATATCAAACAAAGAGTTTTAGGTCGAATAAAAAGAAAAAAAAGATACAAAAGCACATACAGAGAAAGAATAATCCAAGGGGATACAAGAATAAAAGGAAACATAGGTTGAAGAGTCAAAAAAAGAAGAACTAATAGCTAAGGTTGCTATATATTGCCATCCACACTACCATTAGAAATGGCATTCCTCAAGGCAAGGTTTGGAGCATAAGAAAAATGGAACAAAAAAGGAAACCAATATGGAGGCCACACATGGAGGACTAAAAGTAATGCATGGAGATATTAGAGTAGTGCAGTGATAGCATGGAACGAAAGGAGAAACCAAGATGAATATTGAGGTGACTAAAAAAGCAATTGGACTGCATGTCCACATTTCAATAGGATGGATGGATTCCCATGCTTGGTACAAATTGGAAACATTTCTTATTAGATCATATTGTATGGCTTCCTCCCATGTTTCAAGGACAAATCATGCAAAGGGGGATGGAATGTAATGTACCTAGGGAGGATAATATGGGGTACCTAGGGAGGTACCGAAGGGGATAATTTTGTTGTTGTTGTTGTTGCAACAATATAATTTCATATTAACATGGAGAAAAAAGAGAGTACAGAGCATCAAAATCTAGCTACGAGAGCCTTAAACTATTAGGTCACCCGCCCATCCTGTCAAAAAAACTAGATTTGGGTTTTTCTGAAAAAAGAAGAAAAGTCTACTCATCCCAGAGATGTACACATGGAATGACATATTAAAAATTAGAAATTGAATGTGGAAAGACATGAAAATTACACAATTTAAAAACAAAGAGAACCAACAAAGCTATGTGTCGCAGAGGGAAGCAGGGATGGCTGTGGAGTGTCTAGGGTGTAGCATTTCCAACATGGAATTTTGGCATCTCCTCCAGGATCATGCAAGGTCCATACTCATCCTCACGATTCATCCGAGTAGTAGGTTGCATCTCCTGAAGCGGTTGAGCAGCAATGGAATTATTTGAAGCTTCGTGGATGCGCTTTCTTGACGTCCTGAAGCTGGTGCTCTCCAGGTGCTCCTACATCAGAATTGTTTATTCTAGCAGCTGTAGAGGCCTCACCTCCCATCCCTCATTGGTCCTTGTCACCACCACCTTCCGCTTTATCTTCACTGTGAAAAATAGTATAGTGTTGCGAGTTGAAATTCGTTTCCAGGGTGCTCAGCTGCGCATCAGTTTGGTTGAGACAGGTGCACATGCTCTACACCATGTTCAAGGAACCATTCCACTTGCTCATTAGGTCCTCCATCAACATGACCATCATTTTTTTAATCATCTAGTAGTGGTTTATTTTGCCACCGTTTCTTCCCAAGGATAAATGTTCAGTAACCACCTTAGATTCCCAATCATCAATCATGCATATAACATGCATGGAGACCTATGAAACATACCCATGAATAGCACCAAGGTTTACCTTATAGTGTCCACCTCCATGTAATGCACTGCCTCTTCATGGAGTACCACGTTGCCTTGACATTTCTTCCTTCAAGTTTACAGATAGGCTGTTAGAGGAAGAAACGATGAGCAGAAGCAGGAAGATAATCAGGCCAAGAGATGGAGATTAGCAGGATTCATGATGAGAGATATCGACTTCATAGAATGAGGAGAAAAAATGCACAAGAATTAACTCTTCTGTGTTATGGCTAGGGATCGACTTGACATTCCAATTTCTTGCAGGGTTGGCATGCAGTTCGCCACCGTAGGAATTTAAGTCTACCCCGCCACCAGTTGTACTATTTTTCATGCTGGAGCCATGCGTATTGGGTGACAGGTGGCCCATGTGAAGTCCTCATATTTCAACCGCATCTGGGGTAAGGGATAATGTTATGTTTTCAGACCATCTCTATTAAATAAAGTAAATGTAGTATGAAAAGCAATAATGGCAAGAAGGCTTACGTTAAAGTTCCACCTACTAGAAACTTCATTCTCTAAAATTTACCTAGAAGGTTATGCCTACTAGAAAGTTACTTCCCTGAAAAATACCTACGATGTTTGATAAAAATTATATAAAGAAGTAGAAGCAATGTAATGAGAATTCTTGTGAATTATTGATGAATTTATTTGTAGCAAACATGCTTGTGGAGTGATCCCTTGCAAAAATAAATAAAAATTGTGTTACCCTACCTCAAGGATATTATTTACATTATTGTGTTCGTTATCTTGTTGATTGTTGTGGTGTTCATAAGTAATTTCTATCTTCTATATTCAAATATATTAAGGCACACAATATGAACTTGTAAAAAGAACCTCCTCCACAAGGCACTTCCACATAACTACAAAAGATTAAACTCCTAGAATTTTCTAGGGGTTGTTATAGGGAGCATATTGAGGCATGGCTAGGGGGAATGATGCCAATGTTCTACATTGAGAGAATATGCATCCACCTCAAAATCCAAGATAAGAATTTTCCAACTTAAAGACAATTCTTTAAACTGGTGGGGGAACCTAGAGAGTCAATTACATATCACTTTAGATATTGTCCATTGGGAGATATTTGAAGAAATGTTTCAAAGAAAGTACTTGCTTTCTATCTTTGATTAGAAGTACGTAGGAACCTTCCACACTTTGATTCAGGGAAATCAGATTATGGAGGAGGATGATATTAGCTTTATGGAACTAGCAAAGTATGTATCCTATATGGCCTCAAATTAGTGACGGGAAAATCACATTGTATACAAGCTTTATTATAAGATGAGGACCCTTGTACATATGTGAAAACCAACTTTAGTGGTATATGTCGTCACATGTGTTTGATATACATAAGAGTATCTAGTCTCTAGAGGGGACTAGATAGGAGACATAAAATTGACTACCCTGTGACAATTAGTATAGGTACCAGGGAAGGCCCCACAAAACTTTTCCAAAGGAGGGTACTCTAGGTCATATCCTTATGGAGGTAGAACTGTGCCTACAGTTTTTGCAACATATGTTCCATTGGAAACAAGTGCAATATCACAGGAATCATCAAGGACTCATGTGAGTCCAAGGAATTCATGAGGGATGATTGGTAATAACAAGGGTTCCAAGTGAAGGAAATTCTCTTAGATATATCCTTGGGTTAGTGGTAAAAATCCATCCAACATTACTTTGTTGGGGGTGCAGGGGTCCTCATTTTCAGTGTGACAATGTAGAGTTTCAAATGGGTTCCATGCACAAAGAAGGGAAGGACTTGATGGGGAATTCAAGAAACATTCACTAGTTCTGTGCAACCATTTATATCCAGTAGGTTGAGCATTAATCCAATGTGGTGGATTCTTCAGGTAAAATAAACAATGTTATAATTAAAATATTGTTTGATCCTAGTGCAAGATATGGTTTCATTCCTCCATTTGCATTAGATGTATGTGGGATATCAACTTGCAATCATGATGATTTTAAACTAGTTTAAATGGATTCAAGAGTAAAGAAAGAAATATGATATAGAATTGAAGAGTGTTTGTAGACCTAGGGGTGTGTACGACAAAGATAAAAGTGTACATCACTACCCTAGGTACTTAGGATCTAACTCTTGGTATTGCTTTATTGAGATGACGAGGGAAGAACATTTCAAATTCATTGTATTAAGAGAAAGGTGTCCCTATATTTCATCTCAATGATGAAAGTAAATTGTTTCCTAAGGAAAATATCTTAAATGTACACAATAGAGGTAGTAAGTGGATAAAAGTGACACTATTTAAATTAGTACCTTGTGTTACCGAAATATAGGGATGCCTTTCCCAAGGAATTACCAAGGTTATTTTTGAAAAGAGAACTTGATTTTACTATCGAGTTAAAACCAATCTTAAAGGAAATTTGAAAGACACTTTATAGGATGAAAGATACAGAGCTTTGAGAGTTGCAAATGCAATTGAAACTAATATTGGGCCTAGGAATCATCAAAAACAATATTTCACCTTGGGGTGCATGAGTAATCTTTGCAAGAAGAAGGGAGATTGTTTGTGACTGTGCATTGAATTTGGAGTTAAATAGAGACACAATGAATAATAGGTTCCTAATACCTCAAATTTATAATATCTTCAATCATATTAAAATCACAATAGTTTTCTCAAAGATAGACCCATGATTAGGTTATCACCAATTTAAGGTTAGGGAAGGTGATATACCTAAAGCTTCCTTTCAAACTTTATTTGGGCACTATGAGTTTATAGTGGCACCACTTGGTTTGACCAATGCAACAATTGTATTCATGAGTCTCATTAATTGTGTATTTCAAAAATACTTGGACAGCTTTGTGTAGGTTTTCTTAGAATATATCATCATATATTCTAGGAATGAGAAGGAACATGAGGAGCACTTGCGGTTAGTGTTATGATGCTTAAGAGAACACAAGTTTTATGGCAAGTTGTCTGAGTGTTTTTATTTTAGAAGGAGATTCATTATCTTGGTCATATTATTTCAACTAGGAAGGAATTTCAGTGGACCCTAAAAAGGTGAAGCCCATCATGGAGAGAACAGTGCAAATGAATGCTCATGGACTGCGAAGCTTAATGGGATTAGATAAGTATTAACAAATATTTTTGGAGGGGTTCTTAAATATTACAAAATTGTAATGCCCCACATTTTGACCTAGGTAGCTAGAAATTTACTCATCCTAGTAATTCATTGATTAATATCCATTTGAACTTAGTTAGACTGCTAAGGACATTATGTGAACTATTGGACAAATTTATGTGTGTGTTTTTTTATATAGAAACAATTAACATTTATATTAAAAAAATCTTGTTGGGTTTAACTAAGAAAAAAGAGTAAAAAAAACTAACCAAATGACCTAATTTGAATTGGTCCCTCCTACTTAATGAGAAGATTAAAAACAAACACAACTATCTAATATATGTATTGTTATTACAAACATTGTTATCAAGAAAAACTCTATTGGGTCTACTATTTCCAAATAGACCAATTTGGCCCTAAAGCTAGATTCCAAAAATACATATCAATTTCGTTTAAATTGCAAAAAACTAGAACCATAAAACCCGATCTAGCTTTGTTCCTAAGTTTACAAGGTTTTAGTCATCATTTCATCCTATATTCCCCAATACAAGTCTCCACACCTCTTGCACAAAATTGCAATATTCCAAAAGAAGATGTTCCATTGTTTTTTCAGCCTATGAGCATAGAGAGAATCTAGATGGCCCTTGGATTCCATGTTTGTTAATATGTTCTCCTGTTAAAATTTTATCATGAGAAACCAACCGACAAAAGAGGTTTATTGTAGGAGGAAAAATGGTATTCAGGATCTTCTTCCACATTCAAGACTGGGGTCGAGCACCAACTTTGGCTACTAATTCTGCATAGCCTTGTGAAACAGAGAAATGTCCTTTGGGACCCCATCCCATTTCGTATTCCTTCCTTTTGTGCATAGGGGCCACCAATGTCAGGAGTTCCTTTAATTTTTCATATTTTTCCTTGTAGGTATAGAGGCATGTTAAGGTTGATCCATCCAGTTTAGTTCCTCATCTCCCTTTCCCATTTACCAATGTAACAGAGTCTCTTGTACCTTATCGAATCAAGACATTCCCTTAGGGTAGTCATATCCGAAAGAGAGTGGAGTGATGCTTGATTGAGGATTTTCTCTTGCCATATCTGGATTTGATTCCCATTTCCTAGAACCCAATACAGTTATTCTCAGAAAAAAATCCATGACACCTTACAATGTTTCCAAATGTGTGTGCATGGGATTTCTTTTGTCCATTGACCAATAAATATTAGACCATGTCCTTCCATTTATTTTCCCCCAAGATCCTACTAGGTCCAACCATTCCTATTGTCTAATATGTACCATAGAAGTTTTGCACCAAGTGTCAGATTTGTCAAAAAAACATCTATAAACTGGAGCCTACCCGCATTTACTCGACTCTTAACTATATTCCAAATAACAAGGTAGAATTTCCTCTCATTTTTTCCCTCCTTTCTAAAGGCATTTTTTTTTTAACTGACATAACACTCCCTTCGGTGCTAGGATCACCTCACTCTGAAATATTGGTAGGATAGATAGGACAACGTTTATTAGGACTAGCTTACTAGTGAGATTTAACCACATTGTACCTAAATTATGTAGTTTTCATTTTAATTTTGCAATTAAGGAGTCTCATACTCTTAAAAAGGGAGAGGAGAAAGATATTGGGAGGTCCACTGTACTTGAAGTCCTCCTAATCAGTTCAAGTTGGTATTCGAAGATTTCTAAAGATATCCAACACTATGTCCTATGACACATTCTTAATGTAAATATGACTCTTGATCTTGTTGATATTTCCATCGAGTGCATTGAAAAAATAGGAGATCATATATTCAAATATTTGTTCCATTATTAAGGAGGTTCCTTGCAACAAAAGGGTTTCATCTGTGAATCAGGAGTGGTTTATTTACTTTATGCCTGGTGCAATACTGATTCCTGAGATATTTCCTGGCTGTCTTTCTTCCTCCAGCTCATATTTCAGAATAATGTGGAGGAATAGGGATAGTAGGAAACCTTGCATTAAGCCTCAAATTAGTTGGAAGAAGTCTGTAGGACTTCCATTGATCATAGGGGCTACCTAAAGGATTCCTATACAAGATTTGACTCAAGGAACACATTTTGAGTTGAACCCAAAACTTTGCATTACCTTGTATAAGAACTCATGTTTCACTCTATCAAAAGCATTATCCATGTCTATCTTGATCACCATTCCTTTTTATTTTCTTGTTATACTTGAATGGATGGATTCTTGTACTAGGATAACATTTTCAATTAGAAGCCTCTTCGCTAAAAATTCCCCTTGATTTTCTGAGATGATTTTGGGGATTATTTTTTTCATTCTATTGGCAATAATTTTGGTCACAATTTTGTAGGAAGGGTTGCATAGGGATATTGGCATGAATCTTGTAAAAGAGGGGGACGAATCTTTCAGAATAAGGGAAAGGAAGGATGAGTTGGTCCCCCCTCCAAGTTTTGGATAAAATTGGGATTGAAATATAATTCTACAAAGATCAATATTAATGATTGGCCAACATGATCTATAGAAGTGGATGGAAAAACCATCTAGACCAGGGGCTATGTCTGACTTAGAATCCCATATGGATTGAATAATTTCTTTTTTTTCCAGAGATTTGTTTTGTCAATTATGAGTTCTCTTCTAGGGAAATCAACCGAGGATTATGAGACATAAGTTCATCTGAGCTCTCCAGACGATACTGTCCTTCCTCCATGTATAGGGATCTATAAAGGAGATATGGATTCTTGATTGATATTTTCAAAGTCACAAACCAGGTCTCCTTCGTCATTTCTTATTTATGCAACATTGTTCCTATGATTTCTTTCTTGCATATGCTTGTAGAAGTATGTTGTAATCCTATCTCCTCCTTTCAGCCATAGAATTCTTGACTTTAACCTCCAGTATTTCTTTTCTTCTCTACATGCTTTATTTAGTTTTGTTAGGATTAATTAAGATTCCTTTGTTCAATATAGTCTATTTGGTCATTTTTCCTAACTTAGGAAGTTATTATCACTGTACTAGAGAATGGGGCACACACCTAGTTGTTATCTTCTAGTTACTACATCTTCATACATGAGTTTATGTGCCTCTAGGACCAATCCCTACATTATAGGATCCCACTCTAAGTGCCACCAGCAGTCACCTTCAATTGGTTTTGGTAAGTAAGTAGTTATGCTGAGTTATGATCCAGTTACTTTCAGTTAGATCACTATGAGTTAGCCTAGAGCCAGTTTTGCATGCATGCATGGAGTGTGGCACCTTTCTTCCACCCACCTCACCTCTTAACTAATTGTAGACTGATTTAGACATCCAGAGCTAGACTAGTGAGCTCTAGGTGTGATTTTTCCACACTGATTTAGCTAAACAGTTTATTAGAGTTGCAAATTTGAATCCTATCATCAATATTCAAATTCTATTTATTGTACTACCATTGTATTACCGATTAATTAATGAATATTAATGTTGTGATTATATGAGAAATTCTTGTCCGATTTATTTGAAATTTATGTATTGAATTATTTGCTCAGTGTATATTGATTGTTGGAAAGGGGTTGGAGGACGCAAAATGTGTTTCTGCCACCAACAAGAAGGGCATCGACAAAAATAAGAGTCAACCGCAACGAAACAAGAAACTAACAAACTAGGGAATTTTAGTTGAGTTAGTTAGGTATTGGTTTAGTGGACCACTTTGTAATGGCCTAATGAGATTATAAGTATAGTTAGGATTGTAAGTGTAAGGAAACATTGAGCATCGATTAGGAATCAACGAAACTTCGATGGATCTATTGATCTATTTGTATATATGTTGCTCTATGTTTGGGGAATGAATTGATCGAACTATTGTGTATCTTTTGGATATCTATTGTCTCTTTTGATTTATATTTTAGTTCAAAATTAATCGACTGAGGAATGTTTTATCTTTTATGATGTTGATGAAGTAAATTCAATTGACGATTTGATTATGATGTTTTGTCTCTATGGAATGTGCTGTATCTAAAGATTAATTTCATGTTAATTCAAGTAACTCCACAATGGACCAGATGAATAAATGAATGATGTTTTCCCTTTCGGTTGTGAATGATGTGAATTCTTACAGTACTTAGCAATTTAATATATGTTGATGTCTTCATTGATCTAAGTTTGGTCTAGTATGATTTCAAATGATGATGGTAAGTAGATATGGTTAATCGCATGGTTATGAATATGGATCTCTAGTTAATGTTACGGTAGAATAGGAGATAATGTGAAGTCCTATTCATTTTGCAGAAACATGGTTCCTATAGCTCTCCATCAGACATCTTGGGTGAGACTGCACTTGCCTTGTAGGAATTGTTGGAAAGGATAAAACCTTTTTGGGTTGATGTTTAGGGAGTCTGTGTCGGTATTCATTGATAATAGTGTGAAGTAAACCCCTGTCAATAGACGAGCGTCAACAAATGGTTTTGTTGTCGAGACCATAGTGCAAAGAAGAAGAGGACATGTTGTGGCATCCGACAGAGCCAAAAATATAGTATTGGTTTGATAAGAAATCCCAAGAGTTTGGGGAATAAGAGAAACAAAACACGAGATTAACATCAGAAGATTGGCCGAGGAAATACATTTATGCTACTTTCACAAAATATTTTTCTATGAATTCCCAATAGTACTATATGAGTGGTTGGTGCAACTTACTTTCCAGAAGAAGAATTTCCAGGGAGGCGAACTTGATCAGTGGACTCCATATCTAATCCACTAATTACGAAATATAAACAACAAATATTCAAGGGATTTCAATGTGTGGATAGATAGCAATTAGGAATGGTACATTATTGAGTTCATTGTCGACATAGTCATATCTTACAGTGATGCTGAAAGAGAATTCTTTAAGGGGCCAAGAGGAATATTCCTATTATTGTTACAACTGTGGATTAAGATGCTCATCCATGAAAAAGGAATACTAAAGATGAATTCCGATGAATAAATCCTTGGTGTGCAAAGGCTGTGGGTACTACGAAGGCTGTGGGTACTGTGAAGGTAAGGGTTGGATGGAATGATACATGGTAGATGGATGGGAGTCATGAAGAGACTGTGAGGGAATTCACAGAAGAGTGTGGTCATCTGCGAAGTGGGGTGAGGTTTCGACAAGAAAAGAGGAGGAGCAATGAGGAGAATCTTCGTGTGATTGGAAAACAAAAATGTGAGAAGAGACAACAAGGGACTAAACGACCTTACAGTGATGAAGGAAATGACTAGGATACGCTCGAACCTGAGGAAGGACCAAACCAAATATACAATGTAGCTACAACTCTATGCACTGCGCCAAACTTAGGAGGGAGAACCATGAGTTCATCACAAGGTTGTACTATGTGTGAACACAACGGTAATAATAGTGGAACAAAAATCACCGTGAGGAGACCCAGGATGGCGGGTGACGATGTGAAGCTACCCTTGTTTCAGGGTAATGGGACTAAGGATACCAAACAATATTGGTTCTTAAGTGACGTAGTATGGACATTAAAATAGGTACAAGAAGTCGATATTAAGAAAGGACAATTAGAGACGAATTTCTGGAGCCGAGAGTTAGAACGGTACATGAAATTGATACAAGTACCAATGGGCCATCCCCAGAAGACCTTATCACAAATCAGGATTGGATTGAACAATAAATTCAAAAAACCTAAATCAGAATTGCAATATATTACCGAATTGAAGGAAATAAATCGATTCCCCAATGAATCCATATGGGCCTTCGACCAACGATCAAAAAATCTAATGGAAAATGTTAGCTTCAGAATGAGTGATGTGCAACACAAAGAATGGTTCATTGCAACCTTGGTTACCCAATATTCACATGCCTCTAATGCAATAGAAGATCACTTCTCAGGAGAAAGCCTTGGGGATCACAATGAAGTTGGAGGCTTCACTTGTCGGTGAAACAGGGATTGGCATGAGCTAGATCCAGTCACAGTTGACGAACCTTACGATCCAATTACAGGATATTAAGAAGGGAAAAGAAGTATGTGAAGAAGTATGGTGCACTCGATGTCGATCTGAAGGACATCACAATGATCAGTGTTTGGATTTTTGTGAATACTTACAGTTAGAGGAACTGAATACACCGATTCAAGGAGGATTTCCTTGGTGTTGAATCTGTCAAATAAGAGGGCATCGATTAGAGGGATGTGTATATTTACAAAAGTTTGTGTCGAAACTAGCTAACATGTTATGTAACTTTTGTTGATTAGTTGGTCATGAAGAAAAGGACTATAGAGCTTAGAATTTTATCCAAGAAAGGACAATGGATACATACTTTATGAAGGGAGAAGATCAATGACCAATACAAAAAATCCAACCTCATCTGTAGTATACTCAGCCACAATATAATTAACCACAACCGCAGTATAACCTGTCGCAACTATAGTATAATCAGTCATAGTATAATCAACATCAACCATAGTATAACCTGCCACAACAACAATTTAACCAACCACAATACAACCAACCACTGCTCCAACAACAAGGAGGATTCAGAGGAGGATGTATTGGAGGATTCGATCATGGAGGAGCTATGGGTGGAGGACATGGACCAGTTATTTGCTATATCTACGAAGTACTGGGACATTATCAGAGGGACTATCTAAATATGGAAGCCTAGTGTACTTATTGTAGCACAGTAGAACACACTGTTAAGGAATGTCCATAGTTAATTATGAAGTGGAAATATAGGAACATACCATAGCCACAACTAAACCAAAATACAAATTAGGCTCATAATCAAAATCTTGCATCAAATGCGGGAAATATATCAGCGGAATTAAGGACTCAACTAGTACATGTCGGTGTGGTAACAAGAGGAGGCATAACAATAGGAGACGATGGACCACTGGTAAACGTCAGATCTGCAACTCGAAAGAAAGTCCAATTCAAAGTAGAAATAGAGAAATAATCCTCATTTAAAGTGAAAGACCTATTGAAAAAAACCAAGGGTAATCTACTTACCTATGATATGTCGCTGAGTTTTGATTCGACTAACTTGCCTAGACCAAAATTAAAGTTCAATACTTTGAAAAGTTTCCTAGAAAGCTGTCTAACGTTAGAAAAAGATCAAGATACATTAGAAAAGATAGCAAAAGTTTTTTGTATCAATGGGAAGAAGGGAAACATCATCTCCCAATTAATTCGTTACAAAAGAAGAAAAGAGGAAGAGAAATGAGGATGAATGTCCAAATCGACGAATATGACATAGATTTAGTTATTTTGGATCTAGGATCCAACTTCAATATCCTAATCAAGTGAACATGGGAAATGATGGGCAAGCCACAACTAGTATGGTCTCTTGTATAGATTCATCTGTCAAATTAGGCTAAGGTTTCTCCAATTAGACAAGTACCTTATCTATCTGTCGAAGTGGAAGGACTAAAGATATATTCAGACTTCAATGTTATTGAAATAGTCGATGACACCATCCCATACCCAGCACTATTGGAAATCGATTGGGAAATGGAAAACCTAGCGGTTATCAATTTCAAGAAAAGGACCATGACATTAGAGAATTAAGACACGAGGTCATTGGCCCATTGGATCCCCTCGAAGGGAAACAATATGTGGAACCAATAAAAGATGAAGTTATGGGAGAATGGGATAATGCCTATAATATCTCTGAAGACTACATTAATCCCAGTGTCGATGGAGAATTGGGATGATAATGTATCACCTCAACATATTTAGACTCAGACGATGCACTAAAAAATTTCCAGAACTGATTACACAAAGTATCAACTAGAAAATGTGCACGAATCACTCAGTCGTTGATATGGGTAGTGATGAAAGTATTGGATCTTCTAACATATGAAGGATTACCTAACCTGCCAATTTTCATTAACAAATTTGAAGACAGAGTATTTGAACCACAACGATTGTTGGCACTGGAAGAGGCACTAAAGGCCACCCTGACGAGATGGTGGGATATAGATAAGTCGTCCATAACAGACTGGAAAATATGTCGACGATTGATGGAAGTACGATTTAGGGAGGATGAGTACTATAAAGAAAATAAATACTATGGAAGAAATGATCCAAGAAATCATTTGATAACATGCCAAGCGACTTGGGAACAAAGGACAAAGGAGGAATGGGTTCATGCTTTCATCGATATGCTGGATGAAATACCATGGAGATGGTATGTTTTTGCAGAACTATGAAGGGAAATGACAACATGGGAAGAATTGACTGTTAGCTTTAGTCATGCTTTCAGTTTCATGGATGAAAATCTATTTATCCATAGTGCACTAGAGGACATCCATGATAAAGCTTTGGAGATAGCTCCGGTTGAGCTACCGATGGGATCGCAGAAGGAACTAACACTACATATGATAATGGAGTGCTACAATGTATCAAGAGAACCAGATAACGAAGAATATCCGAGAGTTGTCAATATTCCGGAGTCAGAAGGAATTTGTGATATTGAGGAATCAGGGATGCCATACGATAAACTCAAACAACCATTGAAGATAAAGAAGGTCAATATTGGGACAGATGAAGACCCAAAGTTTGTTATTATTGGAGATTACTAGGATTATTCAATGATGGGGAAAGTAATTGATCTGCTACATGAGTTTCAAGACTTATTCCTAACCAAATTTTCAAATATGAAGGGCATTTCAGGGGACTTGGGTGAAATGAAGATTTCTCTAAAACCTGACACAAAACCAGCGAAACAGCAACCATATAGGTTGAATCCAAGATATAAAGAGCTTGTCAAAGCCCAAACTGGAAAGGATGCTGGATGTAGGAATTATAAAACCTGTCAAAGAATCAGAATGGATCATCCCGATGGTTGTGCAAGACAAAAATAATAAAAAAATATGAATTTGTATCGATTTGTGGAAACTGAATGACACAAGTCTTCATGGACCATTTCGGACACCATTCACCGACGAAGTGCTGGAAGGAGTTGGAGGACAGGAAATCTATTCATTTACGGATGGATTTTCAGGATATCATCAAATAATAATTGCAAAGGAATATAGACACAATACCACTTTCATAACAAAATGGGGATGTTCCCAGTACACAGTAATGTTGTTCAGTATCAAGATTGCGCCTGCAATATTTTCAAGGTTAGTTGTTGTTGCATTCAAAGAATTCATTCATAAATTCCTAGCTTTATACATGGATGAGTGGACTGTCTATGGGTTAGTAAAATACCATACCACGAACCTTTGATTAATGTTGGAATGGTGTCGACAACATCATATCTTGTTGAATCTTAAGAAATGTATATTTTGTGCACCCTTTGGAATTCTGTTGGGGCACATTATCTGCAGAGAAAGGATCTTGGTTGATCCTGCCAAGATTGCAGTAAATGTCTCCCTACCAACAACAACGACAATGAAACAATTATGGGAAATGTTTGGCCACATAGGGTATTCCCAAAAATTTATGAGAAGACACAGAATGATCACAACGCCGATGGAGAAATTGTTAAAGAAGGATGTGAAATTCAAATGGAACGATGAGTGCCAGAGGAGTCTCGATACATTAAAATAGAAGATGGTTATGAAACCAATATTGGTTTTTCTGTATTGGACAAAGGAATTCCATGTCCATGTTGATGCTTCGTCAGTTGCATTAGGAGTAATACTGGCCCAGCCAGGAGAAGGATCAATAGACCACCCAATTGCATTTTCAAGTTGGAAGCTGTCTACTATGTAAAGAATCTACACAATGAAAGAAAGAGAAGGATTAGCTATGGTGTATGCATTACAAAAATTCCAACACTACTTGTTAGGAGGACATTTCAAAATGTTATAGATCACTCAAAGTTGAAATACTTGGTTAATAATAGCGTGTTGGGGGGGAAGACTGTCGATGGCTACTTATATTTCAAGAATTTGATTTTGAGATCGTTGTGAAGCTGGTACGACTAAATGAATGACCTGATCACCTATCAAGGATAGAGTCAGGTGAAGAACCAAGCCGAATCGAGGATGGTTTACGTGATGCGTAGTTTTTTGGAGTCAGGATGGTTGATGTCCATTACAAACAAATTATTCAATTTTTGATAACAGGAAAATCCCCTGAAGAATTCACCACTACTCATAAGAAGCAATTAGTCATTAGAGTTGCTGACTTCCAATTGATCACATGATAACTGTACAATATGGGGTCGGATGATATCTTACATTGGTATGTTCTTCCACATGAGAAAGAAAGGGTGTTGGCAGAGGCACATGGTGGGATTATAGGAGGACGTGCGACCACCAGGAAAACCCTTAGAGTTGGATTATGGTGGCTGATAGTACATGTCGATGCCATAGATTATGCTAAAAGTTATGATGTATCTCAAAGAATGGGTAAACCATCGTGGAGAGACGAGATGCCATTAGTACCTCCAGTAGCACTACAAGCATTCAACAAATGGGTAGTTTATTTTGTGGGACATATCAACCCACCAAGGAAGAGAACCGGTGCTAGATAGATCATCACTGCGACCGATTATCTAACGATATGGGATAAGGCAACATCACTAAAGGATTGTACAACTGCGATGAAAACCAGGTTCCTGTTGGACAATGTGGTTACCTAGTTTGGATGTCCAAAAATACTGATGAATAATCAAGGGGTTCATTTTGTGAACCAAACAATCAAAGTGATGAATGGAGAATTCCAAGCTCAACATAAGAAGAGTAGTCCATATCACCCAAAAGTGAACGAGGAAGTAGAGGCATTCAACACGATGCTGGAAATGCGCTTAGAAGGTATGTGATACGAATTGTGACGATTGGGATATTAAAATCCTTATGATACTATGGGCCTACAGAATCACATGTAAAAGACTGACAAGGAAAAAACCATTCAATTTAGTTTATGGATAAGAAGCAGTGATGTTTATGGAATATAATGTCCCCAATATACGCATAGAAGCAATTAAAGGAATGAGCGATGAAGGAGAAATCAAAGATAGACTGGCGCAGCTAGTATGAATCGAAGAGGATCGCTTCATTGCAAGATTTTATCAGCAAGTGAAAAAGGATTGAAAGAAAGCATGGCATGATCACCATATGAAGATTAATCTCTTCCAGTGCTGGGATATGGTTCTCCTCTACGATAACAAGTTCACAAAGGAATTTGATGATAGGAAAATACTAGAGAGAGTAGTCTCCATGTCATGAAAAGAGATTCCAGACATTACCCTGAAAATGTTTGTAGAAGAAAAAGTATTGCGACTAGGACACATTGTCACAGATCTACAGAAGGAAAACAAGGAGTTGCAGGATCGAGCAGAACCAAGCACACTGCTATAGAAGCTTATAGAAACAAGAGGCACAATTGAAGATACCACAACAGGTATCATAGAATGTGGAAAGTAAGTGCAGACAATTGTAGAAGAAATAACATAGTTCTAGGGAAGTTTGGTGCAAGATGAGCAGTTGCACCAACTAGAGGCACAACTTGGTGAAGCAGAGGCGTAATTGAAAACACTGCAGGGATCACTCAAAACGATTCCCCCACTTGTGCAAGTGACCAAGGCAGCTATTGGCAGGAGTTTTTGGGGTAAGTTAGCTGTGCAACATCATAGATACTGCGCAAGGTCGAAGATACCATGCAAGGTGGCAAACAATGCGCAAGTTGAAATTATTATATTTTATGTATTTTGGTCATATTTTGTAGTTTTGGAATGCACTATGCAGATTGTGGTCATTCTTTTGTAGATTTTGTTAAGAATTAGTTAGGAATTTGGTTAAGTGGACCATCATTGTAAAGGTGCAAGCCTATAAGTAGATGTAGAATTGCAAGTGTTAGATCTTCTTAGGCACCACTAGGAGACATTGATTCAGTTGGTTTCTTGCGCATACTTATGAGTTTGATCTTTGTATGTGAGCTGAAGAGTTGTTTTGGAGAATCTGTATTTTTGTTTCGAAGGCTAATATGACATGACAGAGGTTGAGCAAAATCATTGTGTCTTTTCCTATTTTTAATTTTTCTGCGATCCAATTATGAATGAAATGTGTATCTGCAATATGGATCTGTGAATGATGTGATGTTTCTCTAATTCAAATGATGTTATACAATTAGATCTGTTTGCGCATCAATGTTTTGCCACGATTCAACTATGTTAATGTGATTTGTTGAATGATGATATGATTCTGTTAACGCATAACCTAAAATGATTAGATCTGTTGAATAATGCTGCACTAAGTTACTAAGTAGACACATGTTCCTCCTTCATACCATGGAAAATTCGTTCCGTTAGCTCTCCCTCGAACATCTCGGGTGAGACTTCATCTGATATGCAGGTGTTGCCAGATGGCGTAAAACATGTCTGGGATTGTGCTCAAGGAGATCGTGGTGGTTTGGGTGTCAACAGAGAGTGGACCCCTTTTGACTGGTTTTGTGTCAACAAATGGTTCCATTTATAAGACCTTCGTGTGAAGAGGACAGAGGACATGTGGTGGCATCCGACGAGACCAAAAATCCAAGATGGGTTGGACCAAAATATACAAGAGTTTGTTGAGAAATAAAATCAGAACCCTAGACCGACGACGGATAGGTGGATGGCAGAGTATATGCACGATGGTACACACTAGTACTTTTTATTTGAATTTTTTATCATTCTATACAAGTGGTTGACAGGATTGACATATCACAAGACAAATTTCCAAGGAGGTGAACTAACTTATTGGACCTTAGAATTGATATAGGAGTTGCAGGAGATAGAAAACAAAGCATTAAGGGATATTGAAGTCTAGATTGACAGTATCTTGGAAGGCTATATCACTTAGTTCATAGTTGACACAACTAAATCCTATAGTGAAGTAGAAAGGGAATTTTTCAATGGACCAAGAGGTAGGTTCCTATTGTCTTTGAAATTGTCCATTAATATGTTCATCTATGAAAAAGGCATATTCAAGATGCACCTCGAGTTGTAGAACTCTGGTGTGCGAAGGCTGCGGGTATCGTGGAGATGAGGGTTGGATGGAATGATATGGGGTAGATGGATGGAAGTTAAGACGAGATTGTGAGGGAATTCGGGGAAGGATATGGTCTTACGATAGGAGGAGCAATGTTTCGACAAGAGAAGAGGAAGATGATAGGAGAGAGTCCTGCTGTGACTGAGATGCGAGGCCACAAAGGAAGACCACACAAAACAAAGAAAACCTATAGCGACAATGGATATGACTAGAATATGCCCAAGCCTAAGGAAAAGCCGACCCAGAGAGACACTGTATGTACCCACACCTCCATGCACTGTGCCATACTTAAGAAGAAACACGAGTTCGACACCACCATTTTCGACGTGTCAACAATGTTCTAATAGTAGCAGATCAATGACGGTAGGAATAAGGCCCAAGATGGTGGGAGATGATGCAAAGTTACCTTTATTCCATGGAAACGGTACTGAGGATCCTAAGCAATACTAGTTCTTGTGTGAAGCCATGTGGATTGTCAAAAAAATTACAGATGATGAAGTCAAGAAAGGTAAATTGGTGACAACCCTTTGAGGTCACGCACTGGATTGGTTCATGAAATTTGTACAAGTTTCTATAGGGTCTCCAACAAAAACAATGGTTGAAGTTAGAAAAGGACCAATTGAAGAATTCATAAAATCAAAATCTGAGGCACAATACACCACATAAATGAAGGAGATTAAGCAATATCCAAATGAAACTATTTGGGATTTTGATCAAAGGTTTAATATTCTAATGGAAAGAGTCAGCTTTGAGATAAGCGATATTCAACAGAAGGAATGGTTCATCGCGGTGTTACTATCTCACATCAGACTTCCGTTGATGTAGCAGAAGATTGCGTCACTGAGCGAGGCTCTAGAGATTGCAATGAAGTTGGAGGCTTCACTGGTTGGTGAGGATGTAGTTGGCATGACTCAGATCCAGACACAGCTAGCAAACTTGACACTCCAGTTGCAAGATATCAAGAAAAGGAAAAGAGCATCAGGAAGAAGTATGGTGCACTCGATGTTGTGCAGATGGACATACTAAGGATAATTGTCCATATTTTTGAAACTACCTATTGTTGGGAGCACTGAACCCATTAAGTTGTGGCGGTATGACGTGGTGCCACATTTGTCAAGTTTATGAGCATCGACATGAATATTGTGGATATCTACAGAAGATGGTCACAGAGCTGACAAATTTATACTATACATTCTACCGATCTGTTGGGCATGAAGATAAGGATTGTCGCGCATATGATCTACTCTAGGATATAACATTGGAAATGTATTATGTAAAGGGATAATACCATCGAATAGTACAACAACCGTAGGTGGTACAACCACCACCTCAACCATAGTTTGTACTGGAGCCGCAACTGCAGATTCAATTTGTACTGTAGCCACAATTACAACTGTAGTTCATGCCACAACCGCAGTATAATCAGATGCATATGGCTCCGAAACAACCAAAGTATGTTCAACCAACGTAGTATGTTCAATAACAATAGTGTCCCCCTTAGAAACAATTCAATCAACCGCAGTATCAACAACAAGGAGGATTCTGAGGAGGACGAGGTGGAGGCTTTGGTCGAGGAGGAGGATGAGGTCACAGACTAGTGTAATCTTATAATTGTGTAGTACTGGGACATTATCAGAGAGATTTAACACACTTGCAAGCACACTGTTGAGAATTGTCCACAGGTGATCACGAAGTGGCAGGTAGGAAATGTTTCGTAGATGCAGAACCAAAACCAATTGTAGAATCAAAATCAGTTGCAAAACCATAATCAACTTCAGAATCAGAACTAGAAAGCAAATCAGAATGTGAATCAACCTATGAATCCACTGATGAACCAGAATCAGGGACCAACTATTGCGATGATTTCAGTAGAGTGAAGAACGCAAGATGCTGATCTTGTTGTCATTACTCGTGGAGGTGTGATGATGGGGGATGATGGCTCGCATCCACAAATTTGGCTGGTTGGGAAGAAGAAGGTGCAGTTTGATATTGACGTTGAAAGAGACACATTCTTTGAAGCACGAGATACGATAGGAATAAATCCTGGCAATTTACCTATTTATGAAATTCCCACTTCTTTTGATTCTACTTCGGTAGTAGGACCATTGCAATAGCATGGTACCTTGCAGAACTTCTTTGAAAGTTTCTTTTTGTTGGCAAGAGATCCTGACGCTCTTACTGAGATTGAGAGTCTATTTCATCGATCGACTAAGGAACATAAATAGTCCACGGTGAACTCTTTACATAAGAAAAAGATAGGAAATGAAATGCGCATGAATATTCAGATTGGGGACTGTGAGGTAGATTCAGTCATTCTAGATATGGGTTCAGCTATAAATATTCTAACAAGACAAACATGGAAAAATATTGGGATCCCATAGTTGGTTTGGTCCCATGTACAACTGCGACTTGTTAACCATGCTAGAGTAATGACGATTGGGAGAGTTCCATGCGTTGTCGTGGAAGTTGAAGGAATGAATACTTATACAGATTTTGATGTTATTGACGTTGTCAATGGTGGATGATCCTATCTCGCGTTGCTGGGGATTCGATGGGCTAATGACAAATTGGAAGTGATTAATTTTAAGAAGCGCGTGATGACCTTTGAAAATCAAGACATTTGAGTTATAGCTTCGATGGATCCAACTGAAGGGTGAAGGTATGTTAAACCAGTGAGAGATGAAGTTGTTAACAGATGGGATCATGCATATAACATATCCGAGGATTATATTCATCCGATAGTCAATGATGAGATCAGTTGGCGTAGCTCCATCTTTTCATCTTCTGACTCTGATGATGCTCTAGATAATTGGCATAATCGAATGCATGAGGTATCACTAAGGAAGCGTGGATTAATTATGCAGCCATTGTGCCGAGTCGCGACTGAGACTATTATATTACCAGTATATGAAGGACTGCCCGAGTTGTGTGAATTTCTATTATAATTTGAAGATAAGGTGTTAGAACCAAAACGGTTGCTAGCATTGGAGGAAGCACTGAAGGCTACTCCAAAACGTTGGTGGGCAAATCATAAGAAGTCGATCACTGGCTGTTCATAGTGTTGAAGATTGATGGCAGTTCACTTTGGCGACATAGAAGTGTACCACAATGGAAGGTACAATGGGATGAATAACCTTGGTGATCATCTGATTGAGTGTCAGATCTTGTGGGCATCGTGACCAAAGGATGAGTGGGTCCATGCCTTTTTCCACACATTGGATGAAATGTCGTGATCATGGTATGTATCAATTGAGTTGTGCAGAGAAATTCCTACTTGGGAAGAGTTGACGGTTTGCTTCACTCACACCTTCTATTTTGTAGATACCAATCCAGTTACTCATGATGCACTATAGCATATCTGTGATGTTGTTCTGAAGGTAGTGCTAGTTTCATATCTGGTGGATCTGTATGAGAAATATTCGATGCAGTCGATGACGGAATGCTACAATGTGACTGGAGGACTTGAGGATGGTGATGATTTGCAGAACATGAATATTACAGAAATAGAAGGGAGTCAGGATGTCGCAGCACCTGACGCACCAATGGATCCCATGAATCAACCGTTAAAAATTAGGAAGGTCAACATTGGGATGAAGGAGAACCCAAAGTTTGCAAATGTCAGGGACTATTGGAACAAAGAGACCATGGCAAAGATCATGGATCTGTTGCATGAATTCCAAGATTTATTTCCTATGAAGTTTTCTAAGATGAAGGGAATATTAGAATATTTAGGGGAAATGAAGATCCCACTGAAACTAGATGCGAAACTAGTAAAGAAGCAGCCGTATCGTTTGAATCCACGATACAAGGAGATGGTTAGAGCTGAGCTTGACAGGATGCTAGAGGTTGGAATAATTTAGTCGGTTGAGGAATCATAATGGATCAGTCCTATGGTGGTCCAAGATAAGAAGACAAGTGAGGTTCAATTTTGTGTTGACTGTAGAAAATTGAATGATGCATATATGCATGATCCATTTCCAACACCATTCATTGATGAGGTGCTAGAAGGAGTGGGTGGTCAAGAAATGTATTCCTTCACGGATGGGTTTTCTGGCTATCACCAGATCATGATCGCAAAAGAGGATTGCCACAAGACAACATTTGTTTCTGAATGGGGTTGTCTTCAGTAAAATGTGATGCTGTTTGGGCTGAAGAATGTGCCTGCGATATTTTCCTGGGTTGTTGTCGACGCATTCAAGGATTTTATTTAGAAGTTTCTACAAGTTTATATGGATGACTAGACTATTTATGAATTAATCAGGGACCATCTAGAAAACCTGCAACTGATGCTAGAGTGATGTCGACAGCATCAGATTGTGCTGAACTCAAAGAAGTGTATTTTTTGTGCACCTTTTGGGATGCTGGTGGGACACATTGTTTGCAAGCAAGGATTGTTGGTTGATCCCACAAATATTGTGATGATTTTGAGCTTGCCACTGCCTATAAATGTGAATCAACTGAGAGCAACATTGGGGCAAACAAGATACTACCACAAGTTCATCCATGGTTATGCTACGATCACAACTCCTATGGAGAGGTTGCTTAAGAAGGATGCAATATTTGTATGGAGTCAAGAGTGTTAGGAAAATTTTGAGACACTAAAGGCTAAGATGGCTTCCACACCAATACTAGTTTTTCCTGATTGGAATAAGGAGTTCCATGTCCACATGGATGCATCATCAGTTGTGCTGGGAGTGGTCTTGGAACAACTAGGAGAAGGAGATCTTGATCACTCGATTGCTTTCGCTAGTTGGAAGTTGTCATTCGTAGAGAAAAACTATACTACCATAGAGAGGGAAGGTCTGGTGATGGTATATGCGCTACAAAAATTTGGCCATTACCTATTGGGCGGTCATTTCAAAATGTTCATGGACCATTCTGCCTTGAAATACCTGGTAAATAAGTGTGCATTGGGGGGGAAGATATGCCACTGGTTACTTCTTCTTCATAATTTTGATTTTGAGATAATTGTGAAGCTGGGTCACTTGAATGTTGGCCCAGATCATTTATCCCTAATTGAGATAGGTGAGGAACCAACAAACATTGAATATGGGTTTCCATATGCGCAGATATTCAGAGTTGACATGGTTGATTATTACTACGACCAAATAATTTAGTTCTTTGCGACGAGAACAACACCAGAAGAGCTTACTACAAGTCAAAAGAAGAAGTTTGTTGTTAAGGCCATGGATTTCCAGCTGATTGTTGGACAACTCTACAAACTAGGACCAGACAAGATCTTACGATGATGTGACCTACCACATGAACAAGGGAAGATATTGGTAGAGGCACATGCGAGAGTTGCTGATGGACACTATGGATGTTGTGCTACTGTCAGGAAGGTGCTCAGCATAGGGATTTGGTGCCCATCCTTCATAATGATGTGAAAAATTATGCATGGACTTGTGATGTCTTTCAAAGAACTGGGAAACCATCCAGGAGGGATGAGATACCATTGGTACCTCAGGTGAGGCCACATCCATTCGATAAATGGGATGTGGAATTTGTGGGACCGATCAACCCACCTAGAAAGAGAACTAATGTGTGGTACATAATTACAACGACATACTATTTGACAATATGGGAAGAGGCCACACCTATTGTAGATTGTACCGCTGCGATGACAACGAGGTTTCTATTTGACAAAATTGTCACTCGGTTTGGGTGCCCAATGATATTGATGAGCGACTAGGGGAGTCACTTCATCAATCACATAGTTAGTACATTGACATAAGAGTTTCAGATACAACATAAGAAGAGTACACTCTATCATCCATAAATGAATGGGACAATGGAGGCATTCAACAAAGTGTTAGAGCATGTGCTTACAAAGGTGTGTAATGCAAATTGCCATGACTGAAATTTGAAGATTCCAACACTTTTTTGGGCATATCGCACCATTTGCAAAAGATTTACAGGACATAAACCGTTCAAATTGGTGTATGGGAAAGAGACAACCATTCCTATGGATTATATTGTTCCAAGTTTGTGCATAGTAGCAGTGACATGCATGGATGATGAAGCATCACTAGAAGCACAATTGGCGTAGTTGGTGTAGCTCGAGGAAGACCGCTTTGTCATAGGTTTTCACCAACACGTTGAGAAGGATCAACAAAAAGCCTGGCATGATCGACATATTAAGCACAAACAATTTCAGCAAGAAGACCTGGTCCTAATGTATGATAGCAAGTTCACCAAACATCTAGGTAAGTTATATATGCATTGGCTAGGTCCATATCTCACTAATTCCAATACTTGAGGAGGTGCAGTACAACTGCAGCAGTTAGATGGAGCAATGCTACAAAATATAGTGAATGGTGGTAAGCTAAAGCCCTACAGGATGGGCCCAGAGCTACGGAATGCTTAAGGTATTGCGCGATGAAAAAAAAATATTTTTTTTTCTACATGAGATGATAGTTAGAAGGATGGCGCACCAAGCGGAAGTGGATGCGCAAGTAGTGGAGTTAGTATCACAGATTAGGAATCCATGCCGCGATAGCTACAGATCTACGACATAGTCAAATTAGTAATAAATAAAGAAAGTTAAGGCAGTTATCTGGCAATGCTTGTTGAAGCGACGCATCTTAATGACTGATTCGGCCGTTGGATTGACATGATCACCGATGGATTTAGGTGATTAATGCATGATTGGGTCGAAATGATTAAATTTTATTTGGTCATGATGGAGGTGCAATTAGCTCGGTGCTATAAGAAGGGGTCAAATATGGTTAGCATTTCACCATTACGCAAGATTGAGTGTTGACAGAGTTGCAGAATTGTTGCAGAGAATCGTGTTCTGTTGCATTGAGCTGAGTTGCAGTGATTGGGTGAGTTAAAGAGTGAAGTTAGGTTGAGTGCCCATTGAACATTGCGGGGCATGCTGCATGAGAAAGTCACGATCGTTATTTTTAGTGAGAGGGATTCATCGGTTATTAGGGTCACTATTGAGGAGGAAGTGTTAGGATTTATAATCCTCCCATGACCATATTGTCTATTAGATTATTATTTTCCTAAATTAGGAGTATTTTATTATTATTGGGTCCACTAGTACCATTGGGTCCACTTGGTTTGATGGGGCCACATGTACTAGTTACTAGAGTGTGGGGAACACCAATAGAGGCTAACTACCTCTGATTGCACTTGCATGCATCAGTTTAGGAATCTCCTAGGAAAATACCTACATTTTAGGAGCAACTAGGAGTCCCGACACCAACCTCATTGAGTCAGTTGGAGTTGGAACTAGTTAAGATTATTTATTTTCCAGTTACTTTCAGTTAGATCACAATCTGCTCAGTTAGCGCCAATCAGACATGACTGCATGTGGATAAGGTGATTTTCCTCACCTACCACTTCAGTTAGACTAAGTTAACTGATTATTACTAATTGTGAGACTTGATTAGACATCTGGAGTTAACCATTTGGACTCGGGTAGTGTTTTAGACATCTTTAGTTATCTATTTAGTCAGATACAGTCAAATCCAGTTGGGAGATTCGAATTCGTCCATAATGATTCAAATTCTTTTCCTATGTAACACTATTGTAACACCCTATTATGTAATGAATATGATACTGTAATTATCTGAACTATACTCATCCATTTCCTATATGGTTTGATTTGTTCAATGTGTATATTCATTCCTCTTTTATTGCATCAATAATATTTGACTCATTGCTTGAATATATAAATGGCACAACAATTCTAACATGGTATTAGAGCCATTTCAAGCAAGCTTCAAGTCTGTTTACTCTCCATTGAACACAAGAAGCATCTGGGTTTCCACATAAGTTCCGCAAAGAGTGCCTTTCTTCCTCTAAATTTATTCAGAGTGGCAGTGTAGGCGTAACAAACCCTGAGAAAGTGTTCATGTCGATACGGAAGGCTTGATTATAACATAGTTCAAATGTTTTAGTGTTTTGCAGTGAAATTATACAGGTGCTACATAGCTTGTGTGAAGATATTGTCTTTTCAGCCAGAGAATTATGGATTCTCAATCTCCTACACCTTGAATCCTAACGCCCTTCAATTATATTGATTGGAGGTTGGATATGCAGGTGGCCTTGTGAAATCATGGCTACCTTATGATAATACATGGTAGGGAGGCCGAGACCCATCATCTAGTTGAAAGAAATAAGTTTCTAAACCACTTAGATGAAGCTTTCAGTTATATATGTACTCACATATCCAGAGATCTCCTCTTCCACCTTGAAGGTTTGAGGACTCCTAAAGAAGTATGGGAGAATATTGAAAACTTGTTTGGAAAGAAAAATTATATTCGAGGACACATTCTAGAGAATTATTTGGTACATCCCAATAGTTTTGATAGTACCCAACAATTATTTACTAAATTCAAGTTTCTTGCACTACAATGCAGACAATGCAGAATAGAAAGAAAGGATGAGAATCATGTGCTCTCGATACTCAACAAACTAAGTCCTCAGTATTATGTATTTGTCTCAATATTCCATTCCAGGAGAGCCTCCATTCCCAATTGGAGGATGCCCTCACTTGATTCCCTTTCCGAGTCCTTAATACAGGAGCAAGAGAAGTTGATCCAGATGGGAGTCATCAAGACTTCCAAAGATCAAGCTCTCCTAGTAACAAACTCTACCAAAGCACAAGATAAATGGAGATCTAAAGGGAAGGATCATAAAAATACTGATTCAAAACCTAAATAGAATGAGAATACTTATGAAGGATATTTGGGATCTAATAAGAAGAAACGGTTTGAAAAGAAAAAGTGTCCCTATTGTATGAGGGGTTTTCATCCAGAAGACTCATGCATGAAGAAGATCCTCAACCAGTTGAAAAATATATTTGTATAGAACAATATTTCCATTCCATAATGTGTAGAGATGTCTGATGATGAAGAGCATACTGAAGAACATGAGCTATTCTTGCATGCAAGCCTCACTCCATCGAAGGCTTATTTGATAGATTTTGGTGCATCCAACCACATTTTTGCCTCCAGGAAATCCTTCATCACTTTCCCTCTTTTAGGAGGACCTAGCAGTCATATGGGAGATGACTCTAAAATCCCAGTTGTTGAAATATTTTTAGATAAAATCCAACATGATGATTTCATTCCCTCTCCCACAACAAAGCAAATTGTTGAAGATGAAGAAGAAGCAAAATTTTCCTCACAGTCAATTCGAATTGAAGAAAGTCTCCTTGAAGTGACTCCTTCTCCCGCAGCTCCGGAAGTGTATGATATCTATGATATCTCATATCCTCACATGGATGATCCAGAAGAATACATTTGAATCTCTATTTTTGAAGAAAAATTCTATTTCCATTCTTTGCAAAAATTCTCCAGTGATTCTTCTATTTTAAATTCCGTGTATAGTTTACCGACGATTGTTTCAGAAAAATAAGAGGAATTTGATTTCTCTATATTTAATGATGTTGTTGGTGTGCAGATAAGTAATAACATGTATATTTTGGAAATAATATCATATTTTAGGAGTGATCCATTCACTCTCATTGATCTAGAGCTTCCAGTAAATTCCTACATGATTGCATGCACCAATTTTCAGAATTTTGAAGAACGAGAAAATTATGCATCTACCATCTTGATGGAGCACACTCTTGGATATGATATGAACCTATTTGGATCTAATATGATCTTATTTGGATCTAATATGATATTATTTGGTTCAGTTTTTAAGTTTGAAGAGCTTTCAGTAATGCTTGTAGCTTCTCTCATCAATTTTGGTGTGAAAAATCAAGTACCGCAAGTCTCCTTTAAAGTTGTTGTCGGGGATTTGATATCATTACTCACTTTTGGATATGATATGAACCTTTTTGGATCTGATATGATGTTTGTTTCAATTTTTAGCTTCCAAGAGCCTTTAGTCATGCTTGTAGCTGGTTTCATCAATTTTGGTGTGACAAATCAAGTACCGCAAGTCTCCTTCAAACTTGATGCTAGGGATTTGATGTTAGTTTCCTCTTATGAGTTTGATGATATTTGAATTTGTGAATAATTGATTATTAATGAAGCTATATCAGACTATGGATCTTAATCATTCACTCTCCACAGTCCCAAGGATTCTCTACCTACCTATTTGATCATATGCTCATCTCCTCACAAAACTAGTAAAGATGGAGACATTCTGCATTCGCCTGGACACTTGCTCCTAACATTTGGGGCTGATTTTACCTCACATGATTTGATGTTAAAGGCTGAAATATATCAATTGTTTGGGTGTTCCTCACATGGTTCAAATTCTCAAGAACCTTTGCTCTCTCATCAGTTGATTTTAGTTGCTCTACATGGGTCCATTTTTCATCCAGTAGCTGTCTATATTTCTGATTTAGTTGAGCATATTCTTGTTCTTCCAAAGACAAAGATTCCTCCAGACATAATCATTCAGTTTGGATTCATGGATCACATGCAAAGATTCAGGATTCTGCTGCACAAAAGAACCAAAATACTGCTTTGTTGCTTTTTAGTGCTACAAATTGCAACAAAAGACTTTGTAAGTTTTTAACTTGTATTTCCTGATTCCTACTTATCTTGAGGGGGGTTTTTTCCCATGAGTTTTTCCCCTATTACCTCGGTTTATTAAGTAGTATTTTTTCTTTTATATTGTATATGGGTGACGTATGGCCTTATTTCCAAGGCCCATAGTTGTCCAAGTTAGGATTCACGGGGGGTGTTAGGATTTATAATCCTCCTTTGACCATATTGTCTATTAGATTATTATTGGCTAACTTAGGAGTATTTTATTATTATTGGGTCCACTAGTACCATTGGGTCCATTTGGCCTAATGGGTCCACATTACTAGTAACTAGAGTGCGGGGAACACTGATATAGGCTAACTGCCACTGAATCCACTTCCATGCATAAGTTTAGGCGCGTCCTAGGCCAATCCCTACATTTTAGGAGCCACTGGGAGTCTCGAAACCAACCTCCTTCAGTCAGCTGGAGTTGGAACTGGTTAAGCTTAGTTATTTTCCTGTTACTTTCAGTTAGATCATAATCAGCTCAGTTAGCGCCAGTTAGACATGACTGCATGTGGATAAGGCGCTTTTCCTCACCTACCACTTCAATTAGACTGAGTTAACTGATTATTACTGATTGTGAGAATTGATTAGACATCTGGAGTTAACCATTTGTAATTTGATAGTGATTTTGACATATTTAGTTAGCTATTCAGTCAGATACAATCACATCCAATTGGGATATTCAAGTTCATCCCTAATGATTCAAATTATTTTCCTATGTAACACTATTGTAACACTGGATTATGTAATGAACATGATACTATAATTATCTGAGCTATACTCATCCATTTCCTGTGTGGTTTGATTTGGTCGGTGTGTATATTCATTCCTCTTTTACTGCATCAATAATATTTGACTCATTGTTTGAAGATATAAATGGAACAACAATTCTAACAGGAATTTGCAAGGATGCCAGTGGGATATTCCTCAGTTCCAAAGAAGAAGAGAGGGGGGCAAAGGATCGTTTCCCTAGTTTAGAAGAAGCGACAGACTAGAATGTCTACGAGGGCATAGGAGGAGGTAGCTGCATAGACGGGTCCATCAACTTTAGGAATTGTGGAAACATCATCCCACGAAGGGGTGTCCATAATGAATATCCCTGAGTATGTGCCCCCCATACAGCCCGATGTGAAACCTAGGAAGGCAACAAAGAACCAGAAATACCTAGTGAAGATGTCGATGATTCCGCAAGGCATGACATGCACCACAAATATTGTGTCTGTGCTGATGAGAATAAAATATAATGATCATGACATGCTTGCGTTGACAAAGATCATAAAGGGTGCCTATGTACCTATAGTAGTGGTAGGAGGTGGCCCGATATTATGCATTCCACAGGATTGGGCGCATGGCTTGGACATAGGAGGAGTGTTGGGATTGATCAACATGCCACACTTTGGGTGGTCAAATGAAGCAATTGCATGCATGAAGCAACTCTTGGCCGGCTTCCATGGAGGGATTTTGTGGCTGGATCAGTCGGTTGCAGTCACGGTAACACTTATTTTAGAGATCACGGGGCTTCCTAAGTATGGGCCAGACCCCTCGCAGTATTTTAGAGGAAGGGATAACGACAAGAGGATTGTAGAAAAGATGAAGAATATATGTATTTTGCAGCGCAATGGATGGGTGTACCACATTAACAACATCGATGATCAGGCTGTCTGCATTGGAGCGTGCATTTTGGCCAGCAAGATAGTGAGAGTGAACCATCCAAATCAGTGGGATTCATGGGTTATTGCATGTGTAGAGTAGTGTGTGGAAGGAGTAAAGATGAACTAGTCGCTATTTTTAATGAACCAATTGATAGAGGATGCATTGGCAGTTCCAACAGGACAACAACCGTTCGCATACAATTGGGTGCTGATTTTGATTGCGCTTGTGGCTTGGATGGAGCCAAATGATTACCAATGAATGGATGTTGATGCTGCAAAGTTTTGCAAGGGACAACGCTACCAGAACCTCTGACACGGTGAAGGAAGCTGACAAAATTAAGGAATGCGCAGTTCAATTCTGGATCTATTGGGAAGCACTGTAGGTGGCAATTGTGAAAGTTTCACAATTGTTTGAGGAGGTTATGACAAAGTTCTGTTAGGATATTTAGACACTTAGGAGTTAGTTAAGATCAAGTTGTGTAATATATCCATTAGGTAAAAGTGTGTTTCTTTAGTATGCATTTGTAAATATTCTAATCCGATGGTCACGATATGTTCTAGACATAGAGTGATCTGATGGTTTAACTTCTCTTAGATCAGACCTACCATTGATCCGTGGCTTAACACCCGATTGGTCTATGATCTCTATTTAAATAGCATAGAGGGTCCTTGGCTAGTTGATTGATTATGAGAATCTCATGTAACTTTCTTTCTTTTACATAATAAATTGCTCCAAGTAGCTATTTGGCTGGGGCCGTGGACTGTTTCCCTCTCGAGGGTTTTAACCATGTGACAAAAATCGGTGTGTTGATCTGTGATCTATTTGTGTGAATCAATATCTGAAGGTGTTCGATCTTTTGGGAGTACATTGTGTACCCGAACATGGTATCAGAGCTTTTATGAAGAGCCACTTTCGGTTTTGATCAAGATCTGGAACTGGTGTTGCCAAAACTTTGAAAGGGTTTCTGGTTCTAGATTTTTTGTGCATTTTTTGGCTTATGGGAGCTGTTCCATTGCGTCCGGAGCATCGTTTCCATTGATAAATAGTTTTTGTTTCACCAAAAACCATTTCCATTTGCTTCAGAAACATCCATTTCGGCAAATCTGAAAGAAAAGAAAGCAGACACGGAGAACGAGAGAGATGTAGAAATAATAGATCAATGCTATGTGCAATGATGCTAAGAAGAAGCACAGGAAATAGATCTTTCTACTAAGAATTCTCACAAGCATACACAGGAAAATAAGAGAGAAGAAAAGAGACTGAATCACATGAATGAAGAGATGAATATTGGTGTGTATCCTTCCATTGAATAATTATGAATAATAGAGTACATAAATAGATCTTCCCTCATAGGAAAGTCGAATTGTATGGAAACAACTCATAAAGCTCAAAAAGGCTGACTTACCCAAATATAGCAAACCCCCATAGGTGGATAAAGCACTTGCTAAATCTATCAAGGACCTCACGAGTTGGCAAAAGCATCAGTGAGTTGTCAAGGAGATGGAAGTAACATGCTAATCCTAGAAAATGGAGAAAAACTAATGGAGGATGGGTTGGAAACAAAAGCACCCAATTTCCTAGTTGACTAGCTTTTATCTTATCCATAGAAAAGCAGGATAAAGCAGAAAAAACAGAAAAAGCAGAAAAAAGCAGAATCTACTATAAGGTCTTGCATACTAATTCTAGATGAACCCAGAATCAGAAATAACTCATTCCTAGGATATAGATGGCATGCATTGACTTTAAGGTGCCACCTAATTAAGCTAGTGGGTGAATAATTAATCAAATAATGATTAATTATTTTATCCTAAGTTGTGAGTGGGTTTAATATATTCTAACAGGAGAAGAGTTGAAAAAAAAAAGACCCCTTTCTATTTCCATACTTTTATGTACCTTTTAAACTTAGCTCACTTGGTCCAAAGTTGTTTTACTTCTTGATAAGTCTTGAGTTCAAGTCTTATCAAGCTACTTTTTAGTGCATGCAATTTCTATTTTCAAGTTACTTTATTGTAAAAGTGCATCCCACACAAATAAAATAAAATAAAAGTGAGTCACTTAAGTCTTTTAATTTATTGCTGCACTATTTAAAAGTCACATTATTGTAAAAGTGAACATCACTTATTCTACAAAATGGATTCACTTCAAAGCAACTTTATTGTAAAAATGATTGTCAAAGGTTGATCTTGGGAAGATGGGGATTTTTTTTTGTTGGTCAAGTTAATATCTACCACGTCACTATCGGGGACATCCTCAACATTTTCTTTGATCAAACATAACTTCATCATTCAGAATCAGTTTTAAGTGCCGCTTTTTTTAAACCACATATTTTTTCGAGCTATTTGCATCCAGACAGTTAGTTTTTGTTCTTTCAGCCATTTTTTTACAGTATGGCCACCCCTTGTGATATTATACTTACAAGTTCTAACTATTTCTCATGGAAATCTCGTATGAAGGATGTTCTGCAAAGTAGGGGACTTTTCAGGATAACCTCAGGGAAAGAAACTGAACCCTTTGATGATGATAAGAAAATTAAATGGAAAAATAGATGTGATGAAGCTCATGGATTGATTAGGATGTCAATCTCTATTGATTTGCGATTCCACATATCTGGAATTGATGAACTTGATATAGCTTGGGAAAAGTTGGAATCTGTGTTTGGTAAACACAATGAAATTCGGGGTCATCAACTTGAGAATGAGTTGATTTCATTGAATCCAAATGATTTTTCATGCATTCAAGACTATTTATCTAAGTATAAAAATCTTAGACTCTTATGTGCAGAATGCAATATTAAGAAAGAAGACAAACAATGTATTTATCATATTCTTTCCAAACTTGGACCTGCATATTCTATTTTTGTAT
>LPNX010301903.1:770911-803924 GCA_001517045.1 Pseudotsuga menziesii
TTAGCTATCAAGAGCCTAGTCTTGAATCCTTTTGTGATTCCTTAATTAGAGAGAAAGATAAGCTCATTCATCTTGGAATAATTAACAATGCATATACATCTGGGAAATCCTTATTATCCCAACAGAAAAAAAAAGTCCAAGCCTCCCAAGAAATAGAATTTTCGCAATAATAAGCCAAACAACAAGGGTCCCAAACCCTCTCAGTTAGCTCCTTCTTTAAAAAATGACAAAGGATCTAAGCAAAAAGGAAAGAAGACTGAGCGTCATTGCAATTTTTGTGGGAAAGATAATCATGATGAATCTAAGTGTTTCAAGAAGATGGCATCCTTGGAAGCAGCGATGAAGAAGCACCACATCAGCCTAGATTCATCTCCAGAATCTAACTCTCATGGACATGCACTTTGTGCTTCTAGTTACTCTTATACTGCATCTTCTTCTTATACTTCAAAAGAATGGCTCATTGATTTTGGATCATCTTATCATATGGCTAAGGATCAAGCCATCTTTTCTACTATGCATGAATGTAACACCAAATAAATATTTGTTGGTGATGATAGATCTCTAAGTGTTGTAGGATCTGAAACAGTTTTAGTAGAAAATGGTCATTTCAGTGATGTACTATGTGTTCCAAAAATTTCCTACAATTTGTTATCAGTCTATCAAATCACTCATTCAGGTGAAGGTAAAACTGTGACTTTTGCACCTCACCAAGTTGTAATCAAGGATTTTAAAAATACTCAAAATATCCTTGCTATTGGAACTGTTGATGATATTACCAGGCTGCACAAATTTAACAACTTTGGGTCATCACCTTTTCCTTCAGTGATAACTTGAGCAAACTTTGGCATGAGCGATTTGGTCACTTAAATTATCGCTCATTGCAACAACTATGTATAGACAATATGGTGACTGGTCTTCTACTGGTATCTTGCAAGGATGGTGTTTGTTCTGGTTGTGTACTTGGAAAACATCATCAGGACAGTTTTGACAAACGTGCCTCTTGGCACGCCTCAGTTCCCTTGGAGTTTGTGCATAGTGACTTGTGTGGCCCTCTTCCATCTGCTTCCTTTTCTGGTTTCAAATATTTTTTAACTTTCATATATGACTACTCTAGACGCACTTGGGTTTACTTCCTAAAACTTAAGAGTGAAGTATTTAACATGTTCTAGGCCTACAAGGCCCTTGTTGAAAAACAATCTGGTCATCAAATTATTAAGTTAAGATCTGACAATGGAGGAGAATATGTTAACAACAAGTTCACTACTTTTTGCACTGAACAAGGAATCCAACAACAACACACTATTCCATATACACCACAACAAAATGGTGTAGCTGAACAGAAGAACCACACTTTAAAAGAAATGGCTAATTGTATGATCCAATCGAAAGGACTAAGTCTTCAATATTGGGCTGAGGCCATAAATTGTGCAAATTACATAGTTAATCGCATATCCACTAAAGTTTTACAGGGTATAACACCGGAAGAAGCATGGAGTAAAATTAAACCAGATGTAAGTCACTTTCGTATGTTTGGTTGTGAAGCATGGGCTCACATTTCAGATGAAAAATGGAAAGCATTGCAGCCTAAAAGTGAAAAGTGCATATTTGTTGGATATTCTGAAGATGTAAAAGGTTATATACTTCTTCAGCCACATTCTCATGATATAATCATTAGAAGAGAAGTTAAATTTGATGAAAATCTCTTGGCCTGTGAGCCTAACTTGGAGGGTGTGCCATCTTTGGCCCGCGAGCCTGATTCAGCGATTGGGGCTTCTTCTTCTTCTTCTTCCAAATTCCTTAACATGTTTCCAACTCTAGATTATGATGATGGCAGTGAGGATGAAAATCCACCTCCTCCTGCTCATGTTCCTCCAATTGCACCACCACCAATACTTCCTCGATGGGTCCATTCAACATGTGAAGTAGCTTGCTTAAGGCAAGGTTAGTTGCCAAAGGTTTTTCCCAAGTTGAAGGGATTGACTACATTGAAACCTTTGCCCCTGTAGCAAAAATGAACTCCATATGCCTTGTTCTTTCCCTTGGAGCCTTACATAACTAGGAAGTCCATTAAATGGATGTCAAGTCTGCCTTCTTACATGGTGATTTACATGAGGAAATTTACATGGAACAACCTCCTAGATATGTTCAGAATAACTCTAGCCTTGTTTATCTCAAGAAATCCTTATATGGCCTTAAGCAAGCTCCTAGAGCTTGGTATGCCAAAATGGATAGCTTTCTCCTTGACACTGGTTTTTCTAGATGCCATTCTGACCCCAATGTCTATACCAAGAAAGTAGGAAACCATCTCATCATACTTGTTCTTTATGTTGATGATCTTATCCTTACTAGTAGTGACCCTAAACTTATAACCCATGTGAAATCCAGTCTTAAGCAAAATTTTGAAATGTCAGACTTAGGGCATTTGCATTATTTTCTTGGTCTCCAAGTCTTGCAAAACAAAGAAGAAATCTTTCTTTCCCAGTCTAAGTATGCTTGTGACCTTCTTCGTCGCTTCCACATGGAAGATTGTAAACCAGCCCCTTCTCCCTTCTAGTATGGAGTCAAACTTTCTGCCACTTGTACTTCCCCTGAAGTAGATGCCACCTTGTATCGTCAGCTTGTTGGTAGTATTTTGTACTTGACTCATTCCTATCCTGACCTTTCCTTTGCCGTTGGTTGTGTTTCCTGTTATATCCAAACTCCTCATGAAAGTCACTGGAAAGCAGCAAAAAGAATACTTTGATATATTCGATGTACAATTCAGTTTGCGATTCATTATGATACAGGGGGGAAACCTTTCTTGGTTGGTTTCACTGATTCAGATTGGGCCGATGATCCTGATGATGAAATTATACTACAGGTTATGTTTTCAGTTTGGGATCTGGACCTGTCACTTGGTCTTGTAAGAAACAAAAAGCTCTTGCTCTTTCTTCAGCAGAAGCAGAATATCGAGCCACAGTTAATGCCAGTCAGGAAGCTTTATGGCTTTGGCAGGTCCTTTCAGAGTTTGGATTTGAGTAGCAGCAACCTACTCCACTTTGGTGCGACAATCAAAGTGCCATCAAGATTTCCAAAGGTCCAGTTCTACATTAGTGTAGAAAACACATTGAGCTACACATGTACTTCATTAGAAATCTTGTTCATGATAGTGTTATTGAAGTTCTCTATTTCCCTACAGATGATCAAGTTGTAGACATCTTCACCAAGTCTCTTACAAAAGCGAAGTTTTCTAAACTTTGGTCTATGTTAAGAGTTCATGAATGTGTCCTTAAGGGGGGATAGGCACTAATGCCTCCTTCCTTCTCCTAAATAGTGTCGCTTTTGTAAATCCTTCAATCATATCCCAAGTTGTTCTAAGGGGGGATGTTAGGATATTTAGATACTTAAGAGTTAGTTAAGATCAACTTGTGTAATATATCCATTAGGTAAAAGTGTGTTTCTTTAGTATGCATTTGTAAATATTCTAATCCGACGGTCACGATATGTTCTAGACATAGAGTGATCCGACGGTTCAACTTCTCTTAGATCATACCTATGATTGATCTGTGGCTTAAGACCCGATTGGTATATGATATCTATTTAAATAGCATAGAGGGTCCTTGGCTAGTTAATCGATTATGAGAAGCTCATGTAACTTTCTTTCTTTTGCATAATAAATTGCTCCAAGTAGCTATTTGGCTGGGGCCATGGACTGTTTCCCTCTCGAGGGTTTTAACCACGTGACAAACATCGGTGTGTTGATCTATGATCTATTTGTGTGAAACGGTCTCTAAAGGTGTTCGGTATTTTGGGAGTACCCTGTGTACCCGAACAAGTTCCAAAGGATTGCTCGGTTTGCGATTGGCCCAGATGCCATTCATGTGCAGGCATGGAGTGACCTAAAAAAGTGGTTGAATACACCATAAATTTTTTCTGATGTGGGGTTGGAAACAATTGTCGATGATTGGCCCACAACATGGAGAGAACCTATCGGCCTAGAATAAGTGTCGACGAGTCCACGAGTGGATGCACCAGTTGATTCTGTACTTGATCCTGGCTAGCAGACTCACCACGATTCAGATGAAGAGTCTTCACGAACACCCACTGACTTAGAAGTAGAGCGCGCATTTGAAGAATCAAGAATGAAGAAGTGACAGGAAAAGGGTGTGACAAGTAGGGTAGCCCCAGGGATGGAGGCATAGTTGAACAGACTCATTAAGGAAATTACATCCACAATGAATGTGGTAGTTGAAGAGATGAAGAAGCAAGAAAAAAAAGGATTCAATGAGGTAAATTTTTTTCTTGAATCGTTAGTTGATGCTGTATTGAAGAAAGCACCTAAGGCAGCTACGGTGCAGGACCTTGGCTCGATCAACACTGGGACGCAAATTCAGAATGTGCAAATTCTGCCACATGTGATTGAGACAAATAATGAGAATCTCAATGCCTCCCTGTAGCAGTTACAATATTTTTTCATAGACATCAACGCGCCATCCACACAGGATTTGGTGCATATGCATAGGGTCTCCAATAAGGAGTTGGAAGACATAGAACAAAGTATAAGTGCTCAGTTCTTGTGATCGAATCTGAAAGTGGCAGAAGCACGAAAAGAGGTTGAAGAGTTGAAGAAGGAACATGAGCGGATAATTGTGAAGAATACCAAGGCCATTGAGGAGTTGAAAAAGGAGTAGGATCAATTGGTGGTCGAGAAAGTGCATCTTTGGGATAGCAGAGTAGGGTTGGAAGAGGTAGTTTCTGATGCCTGTCAACACGTATTTGAGAGAACGACAGAACTGGATATGGTAGCGAAGGAGGTGCGACTTGGGGTTATTATTGCACAGTTGTAGAGAAACAACACGGACTTGTAGGCACTAGTCCATCTAGACACACCGCCTAAACAAGTAGTAGAGAGGAAAAGAACCGTGGAGGGTTTGGTGACACAACTAGAGGAGATGTAGGAAGAAGTGAAAAAGGTGACTGAAGCAACTACACAATTTTAGTGCAGTGTAGTCCAGGACAAGCAATTGGAGCAACTGACCACATAGTTGCAGGAGGATGAGGTGAAACTAGCTACATTGAAGACGTCACTGAGAGAGATGCCACCAGTTGTTCAGATCACCAAGTCTGTATATTTGAAGGAGTTAAAACAACAAGTTGTCAAATAAAAGGTGCATCAACAGAAGCACAGTACAAAGTTAGATGATTTCCAAGATATTGGAGCACAACTTTCTGTTAAGGCAGTTTCTGTGTTACAGGCAGTTCAGGAAGGAGAAAAGGAGGTTACCGATAAGATGGTTAAGCATCCATTGGTGCATGATTTGTTAGGAATACAGGAGATTGCTGAGAAGGTCAAACAACAGGTCAAGGAGATCACTCAAGAGTACGAGGACTTCAAGCAGAATATTAGTGAATACACCATGTCCAGCTGATGTGGCTTGAGGGTGAGCCACAAGATTGTGTTGGGGATTGTTGGCAGGAAGCTTTGAGGTAAGTTAGCTGTGCAACATTACAGATGCTGTGTAAGTTCAAATATATCGTGCAAGGTGGAAAACGACGCGCAAGTGAGAATTATAATATTTTATGTATTTTGGTCATATTTTGTAGTTTTGGACTGCACTATGCGGATTGCAATCATTCTTTTGTAGATTTTGTTAAGAAATAGTTAGGAAGTTGGTTAAGTGGACCATCATTGTAAAGGAGCAAGCCTACAAGTATATGTAGAATTGCAATTGTTAGATCTTCTTATCCACCATTATGAGACATTGATTCAGTTGGTTTCTTGTGCATTCTTCTGAGTTTGATCTTTGTATGTGAGATGAAGAGTTGTTTTGGACAATCTGTATTTTTGTTGCGAAGGCTAATATGACATGATGGAGGTTGAGCAGAATCATTGTGTCTTTTCCTGTTTTCTTGTTTTCCTATTTTTTGTGATCCAATTATGCTTGAAATGTGTATCTGCGATATGGATCTATGAATGATGCGATTTTTCCCTACTTCAAATGATGTTATACTGTTATATCTATTTGCGCATCAATTATTTTCCATGATTCCGCTATGTTAATGTGATCTGTTGAATGATGATATGATTTTGTTAACACATAACCTAAAATTATTAGATATGTTGAATAATGTTGCACTAAGTTACAAAGTAGACACATTTTCCTCCTTCATACTGTGGAAACTTGGTTCCGTCAGCTCTCCCTCGAACATCTTAGGTGAGACTTCATCTGTTCTGCAGGTGTTTCCGGATGGGGTAAAACCTGTCTAGATCGGTGATAAGGGAGATCGTAGTGGTTTGGGTGTTGATAGAGAGTGGACCCCTGTCGGCTAGTTTTATGTCAACAGTAGTGGAGCTAAAAGTGTTGCAACTGTGCATCAATAAGGCATGAACAAGGCACTAGTGTTGATCAACGCACTTGGATGAACTATAGGGTGCAATAGAGAAATTGGCCCTCAAAGCCATGGAGGAAATAGCGAAGACCAAGGTGGAGTTGAGCACAATGCAATAGATGAATGAAGAGCATCTGACAGAACAGGAAGTGGAACAATGTGCAACACTTAGAGCAAAGGTCAAGGAAGTCGTTGAACAAGTCAAAATCTAATATGATGACTTCAAGACAAAGTTGAATGCACCAGTTGCTTCCAATTGAGGTGGCTCGAGGATGATCCACAAGTTTTTATTTGGGGCTTGTTAGAAAGGGGTTGGAGCATGCAAAATTTGTTTCTTCCATCGATAAGAAGGACGTTGATAAGAAGAAGAGTCAACCACAATGAAATAAGAAACTGACAAACCAGGGAATTTTGGTTGAGTTAGTTAGAGATTGGTTAAGTGGACCACTTTGTAACGGCCTAATGAGCTTATAAATAGAGTCAGGATTGTAAGTGTAAGGAATTATTGAGCATCAAATAGGAATCCAAAATGCTTTGATGGATCTATTAATCTATCTGTGTATATGTTGCTCTATATTTTGGGGAATGAATTGATTGAAATATTGTGCATCTTTCAGATATCTGTTGTCTGTTTTGCTTTATATTTTAGTTTGGCATTAATAGACTAAGGGATATTCTATCTTTTATGATGTTGATGAAGTAAATTCAATCGACGATTTCATTATGATGTTTTGTCTCTATGGAATGTGTTGTATCTAAAGATGAATTCCATGTTAATTCGAGTAACTCTGCAGTGGAAGAGATGAATGGATGAATGATGCTTTCCCTTTCAGTTGTGAATGATGTGAATTTTTGTAGTACTTATCGATTTAATAAATGTTGATTTATTCATTGATATAAGTATTGTCTAGTATGATTTCAAATGATGATTGTAAGTAGATCTGGTTAAATGCATGGTTATGAATTTGGATTCCTGGTTGATGTTACTATATAATAGGAGATAATGCGAAGTCCTCTTCCTATTGCGGAAACGTGGTTTTTGCAACCCTTGCTCAGACATCTCAGGTGAGACTGCACCTACCCTATAGGTGTTGCTAGAAAGGATAAAATCTTCCGGTTCGATGTTTAGGGAGTCTATGTTAGTATTCATTGATAGTAGTGTGAAGTGAACCCCTATCAACAGATGAGTGCCATTAGTGATCTTAATTATTCCATTGCATAATTCCTTTCCAATAGCTCTCATATTGGCTTGTAGATCTATGGTTCTCAAATTTAACATGGTATCAGAGCCTGGTTTAGGCTAGCACCAAACCTCAGAAATCTCCATGCCTGCACCATAAGCAACTGCTTTTCCACATAATTCCTGGAATCATGGAATTTCTCCCTCTATATTTTTTCCAAATAAGTTTATCCAGGTGTGACATACTCTACAAAAGTGCACATGTCAATGTGGAAAGGTTTGAACTGACATATGATTGTGATTTGTATTGCAGTGATTTTTTGCAGGGACCTACGTAGCTTTTGAAATACTTGACTGATCAACATATAGTGAAATGGAGAATTCTTCTCCTCTTACACCCAAAATCCTTACACCCTTCAATTACATTGATTGGAGGGTAGATATGCAAATAAAATTGCACAACAAGGGACTATATAGGATGACAATGGGAAGAGAAGCTGAGCCCCAACTGAATGTTGAGAAATCCAAGTTTCTGAATTGGTTAGATAAAGCCTTCGCCTTCATGTGCATTCACATCTCCAGGGAGATTTTGTTTCACCTTGAAGGACTCAAAACTCCAAAGGAAGTAGGAGACACGCTTGAATATTTGTTTGGAAAACAAGATGACCTTAGAGCCCATACTCTGGAGAATGAACTCATTTCACTACAACCCAGTAGTTTCGAGACTATTCTATAATTATTTTCAAAATACAAAGCTCTAGTACTACAATGCAAATAATGCGGGATAGAAAGGAAGGATGAGTAGCTTGTGCTATCAATTCTAAGCAAGCTTGGCTCAGAATTCTCAGTCTTTGCCTCTACTTTAAATTCCATAAGAGTTTACATTCCAAATTGGAATATGCCTTCTCTAAATGCTTTTACAGAGTCTTTGATCGAAGAGAAAGACAAATTGATTCAGATGGGAGTGCTTGAAGCCTCCAAGAATCAAGAATAATTATATGGAGACTCTAGAAATGCGCAAGCAAGAGGGAATAAAAAAGGGAAAGAGACCAAAACTACTGATTTGAAGCCAAAGGTGAATCAGAAATCTTCAGATGGAGCCTCAGGTTCCAAGAAGAAGAAGAAGTTTGAGAAGAATCAATGCTCCTACTGTATGAGAGGCTTTCATACAAAAATTCATTGTATGAATAAGACCATTGATCAAATGACAAAAATCCTTGAGAAACACAATATTTCTGTCCCTGAAGGCGTAAGGAAGACTGACTTTGGAGAATATATTGAAGATCAAGATAAGATATGCCATGTACCAAAGGCTAGTTGTTCAAAATCACATGCCCTCCTCATTGATTCAAGAGCCTCCAATCATATGGTTGCATCTAGAGAATCATTCTATTCATTAAAAACTATATATGGTTTGAGTATTCACATGGCTAATCATACCCAAATTCGAGTTAAAGGAAAGGGTTCTATCAAGTTAAAACATGGAGTTTTCAGAAATGTACTCTGTGTGCCCTCTTTAGCTGCAAATTTATTATCTGTATACCATATGACACATACTGGCTCACTAAAGCGAGTAGTATTTGGTCCTAAATTATGGTTCTCAAATTTAACAAGTTTTTCTTGTATCTTCGCTTTAACGGCTAGTTCTTCTTGGGTGATCTGATAGATTTCAATTTTCTCTTGTTTCTACTCTAGTTTTTGTTGCTTCAACATTATTTCTTGATTTAGTGCCCGAACATCCTTTTTTTCCCACTCCCTTAGAGCTATTTTGGTTCGACAAAGTTTTTCTTATCATACATAAGAGGGAGAACTAATGATTGGATGGGCCCATGTAGCTTTTACTATTTCTATAAATCTTGGTTAAGAAGTCCAAATTAGGCTAAATCTAAAAGGAATTGGATCCAAGTCTTTCCCTTTTTCGAAGGTCAGGGAAATGGGCTTATGATCAGAGATTCCATTATGGATTATTGAGGATAAAATGACATAGTAAAAAAGGAGTATCTAGTTTTAGATCATGAAGCGATCGAGGTGATACACCACATGCCCAAGGCTTGTCCTTTTGTTGCACCAAATATAGTTTCCTTTTCATGGCTTTACATCCATGAAGTAAAAATATTGCATGAGGTATTCAAACTGATCCCTGAAGGGATCCACGAGAATAGTCCCTCCCCTCTTTTTGTCTAGTGCTACAATCATGTTCCTATATCCTGTTATGTTGAAATTTTGGTTAGAGGAGTCTTTTAATAGGGATTTGAGTTTTCTTGGTTACAAATGTGGAACATAAATGTTTAGAAGATTTATTTGGATTCATAATTATTGTTTGAGAAGTTTTGTAAGTAGTCGGTTTCTATTCCTCAATTGGTTTTATAAAAAGAAACTTGGATTCATTCCATAAGGTCATTATACATCCTGAGGATCCTGTCAAACTAACTACAATCATGGATATGAATTTCCATGCCTTTTCCCCTTCTTGAGGCTTTCCCTTTCCTCAATATTTGTCTCCTAGATTAACAAGATGTCGGGATTCTCCGTTTTTGCCACTCTTTTAGGGATTCTTGTTTTCCCTAGATTCTAAACCCCCTATAATTATAGGGGACTATCTTCATTGCTTAAGAAACGCAGGGGTTGTAGACCCCCTGGAGGTGCCCTCAAGGGGTTTTAATTTTCCTCTACCTTTTCCTTTTCCAACTCTTCCCATTGCTTTTTTTATTGTGATTTGATTACCAAGGGCTTTCCCCCGTGATGTTTCATCATCTATTACATCTTTGTTTGTTCTTCTACCTTTCCTTGTGTTCCTTTCCAATTCCGACTTTGCTTCTTCCTAGGGATCTTGCGAGAACACCATCACCTTGGTTTGCACTCCTTTGATGGCCCATATCTCTCCTTCCTCTAGATCTGATGGATCCTATGGTGGGTTTTCTCCAAGGGTTTCTACATTTTTTGCCTAATGCAGAACTTTCTGTTTTCCTAAGGTTTCATGGGCTTCTTCATATTGTTCCTCTTCTAACTAATCGAGGGTTTTGAAGGGATTGCTCGAAGAAACTTCCTTCAATTAGGTATTAGCTTTGTTATATTATTTTTCTTGCTTTGAGGTTCCTACATTAGTTCTAGGATTTCCTTTGGGATGTTTCTTAGGTTTTGGTTATTTTTTCACTTGCTTCCTTTGTTTTGTCGATTCTGGCTCTTTTATTTCCTTTGGTTCCTTTTCCCAGTCTTTCACAAAGTGCTCATATTTTTGAAATATCCTACATTTGAACAATAGTTTCTTGTAGTGCGACTATTGAATATGAGATAATTTGTCCACAATCAACTTTACTTCTTCTGATAAACATCCTTCGAAGTCAAATTCCACAATAATGAGTGTAGCAATAATGGTCCTTTGGCTAAACTATATCAATGAATTTTCCCAGTGTGTTTCTAACTGATCGCATAGATTCATCATTTCAATAATGGATAGGAAAGTGTGGCAATTTTACCCAACTAGGAACAATATTTGGGATGTTTAATGAGGGATCAAATTCTAGGGTCCATTGATTCAAATGCACACCCCTTAGACCCATCAAATAGAGTTTGTTTCTAAAATAAGATCACGATCTGAATACTTTTCGAACTGAAAAATGAAAAAACCCTTACCTACATAGTACGATGCAACCCTAATAGAGAGTACAGGAAACCAGTTCTTTTGAATCGAGACTTGCATCAACTTTATTGAGGGATTGCTACCGATAAATTTGCTAGCTAACACTCTTTCTACCATTATGAATATGACTCTCCTTGGTGCCGTAGGGAAAGGGCCACTTTAGAGATCTCTGATTGCCTCTTGACGAATTTTGTCTGGTTCACTTTGGATGTTCTTTTACCTTGTTGCTTGACTAGTTTGTTGAACTCTTCAACCTGTGGGGGAGGGGTAGATCCTCCTCCCAACTCTATTGCTATGGCTAATATCGTTTAAGGATTCTGGAATTAGGGTTCCGTTGAGCTTCAATAATCTTGTGGTCTTCTAATGTAGTTAATTATTGAATTGGATCCATGAATTTCTTGGACTAATTTATGTGTTACATTATATGATTTTACCATTGTGTGTTTATGATGAAATTAGTTATGTAATTCCATCTAAATATGTAATTAAAAAGGTGAATTTGATATGTGGTCACTAGTTCAAATTTATATTGCCAATGTACAACATATGTGAGTCATGGTATGAATAAACATGCCACTTATTTGAACCTCAATACATAATATGGCTTATCAAATGGAAAATTTTCATATATATATATATATTCATCAATATGATTTAGGTGTGAGGTAACCTACAGGTTGGAGGGATATTCAATAGCCAAATGACTATTGTATTGAGGTAACTTGGATGTTGTAAACATTTGGAAGATAATGTATACTATAACTTTTACTTTTGATTTAATTTATTATTTCATACATTGCTATGATATCTGACTAAGTGTGGTTTTGAAAGGATGCACAACTTTCCCAGAGTGGTTGTTCGATGACATGACTGTAAGAACAATAATTGCATATTATGTCTTAGTACAGGATGTTAAATCTAGTAATTAAAGGAGTAGTGGAGGTATTACCCATTATGTATCCTCTAAAACTTGGAGTCATGGGAGGGATGTGCTAAAACACTCTCCCTAAGTTTTATGATGATGACTACTACTTTCTTGCTAGGGAATCTTGGTTGATATAGTCAACACTTCCACTTAAGGGTTCTATTTGGAGTTAGGTCCGTATAGTTGATGGTCCAGCACATTCCAACAGAGGAAAATATAGGATGTGGAAGATGGAAGCAGGCTAGGGAGGAAGGATGGTTGAAAGTAACTTAGAAGGCTGTTGTGATTTATTTATAAAAACTTGGTTTCTTTTGTGTGCTAAATATCTTTCTTTAATCATGTGTGATGAAATGAACTTGTTGTGTCATTTGTATTGAATTATTGTAAACTAGTGTGATTGTCATACAATGTGATCATTAATTGTTAACTTGAATACTTGGATGGGAACGTACATGAACTATGCATTAGAGGCAGTGATTATTTATAATTAATACATGTGCAGCTACGTATACACTAGCTACATATACCAACATTGTGCATGCACACTAGTATAATTAATTGATGCATTAATTATTTAATGAATGATTAATGGTTGTAGGGAATATATTGGATACATATAATTATTTAGTAACATTAAATACCCTTCTTGACTTTCATTATTTGTTGGTATGATGACTTAAAAAAGTATGGCGGGGTGCCATAAATTTTGTGTAAAATGTCAATTTCATCTATAAGCTAGCATGAAAGGAAAGGATTTCAATTTTATTTTATTTTATTCAATTCATTAGTTTTATTTTAGTATTTTTTCCTAAAATCTAGAAGGGGTGGTTGATGGCACATTAATGAGGGTGGTTGAGGAGACTTGGGAAAATGTGTATGGAAATTTTATAATTAGAGAGGGTAAATAAGAGTTGAGGGGGTTATTTTTCATGGGAAGTTCTGGAGAGGTTGGAGGTTGTTGAGAAGTAGAAATATTCTTGGAAGGAATATTTTCAGGGAATAATATTCTTAGAGATATTGTACATTATTTTTCTTAGAGTCATAGTCTTGGAGGGCCAACAAACCAAAATGTTTCTTAGATCTAGGAAGTTGGATAGGATCCTAGTTGACAGGGAGGTTTAATCCCATTCTCGGCATCGAAGGAGGATGAAGTTAGAATATTGCTGTTGTTGAAATAATACTACATTCTTGGACAAATTCAACATTTAAACATGTATTTTTCTATGGGATATTTCTTAAATTTGTGATATACTTTGATTATAGAAGAATGCAAATTTCCATAATTCATAATCTTGGATGAGTAATTTTATGGAATAAACTATGTGCAACTTTATCCATCCAACGTTTCAAGTAGGCACTCCACCCATATTTCGAGATTGCATGCGAGCTCAACAATAATTTTGAGTCCCTGAATATGGATGGAGTGTCAAATAGAAACATTAGATGGATAAATTTACACACAATCTATTCCAAAAATGAGCTTAACCTACTTTGATTATTTTAGTTATTTGTGATGGTTATAAGCTTATTTCAAATATTCTTATTTTAGTTATTGCCATTGAATAATTAATTAAAATATCATGCCAAGATAAATGTAATTGTTGATTACAAACACAATTAGTAGCATCCTTCACCTTGCAACTATGTTCATGTAATATTTGGTGGTGTAGTAAAAAGAAGTAAGACACACAGGACATACAAAAACCCATCACTAATTTGAAATGCAATGTAATAAAGTATGGGTGGACAGAGGAATGAAATGCCACAATCATTAATCTTAAGATATTACTAACCAATGCATAATTGAGTGCCCAATATGGAAAATGACTTTACATTTTGCATAAATTCCTTAAATAAGAGGTTGGGCGTTGTGTTAATGCAAGATGGCGGAGTAATAGCTTATGCATCAAGGAAATTGAAGACTCGTGAACAGATTTATGCCACACATGATTTAGAGTTGGAAATAGTGATTCTAGACTAAATAGTTGGAGACATTATCTTGTAGGGTGAAGCTTTGTGATCAACTCTGATCATGAGAGATTGAAGTATCTCCTCACATCTAGATGTTTAAACATCAGTTATAGGTGATGGACTGAATTTATGAGCATGTATGATTTTGGAAATATGTACATAAAAGAAAAGGAGAATGCAGTGGTTGATGGCTTGAGAAGAATACCAATGATATTCTCCTTAGTACCCTTAAAGGTCAATTTAAGGGAGCGAGTGTTTGGAGAACTTCTTGGAGATTGTTGACACTTAAAGATTACAGGAAGTTGGAACCTAAGTGCAATAGGTATGTCCTTGAGGCAAATGGATTGTAATGATTTCAAGGGAAGATGTACATCCCATAGGAATGACATATTAGAATAATTATCGTTAAGGAAACCCAAATAACACTTTATTGTGCACATCATGTTGTGAAGAAGATGTAGTTAAATATGAATAAGCTCTTCTTCTAGGTAGGCATGAAGCATGATGTAGTCCAATTCATTGCTAAGTGCCTTTAATTTCAATAGGTAAAAGTCGATCACCACCACCTAGAATGTCTCTTGCAATCACATGATGTTTGTATGTCCAAGTGAGGAGTAATTTCTATGGATTTGATTGTATGATTTCCCCTCACACAATCCACATTTATGTGAGAATGAAATGAAATGGTATATATAGAACCACATACACAAATATATTTCAGGGAACATAATGATACAATACACTCAAATTCTATTAATTGAATGGAACATAACAATCTGTAAAATAAAAGAAACTAGAATGGTGGTAGATTACAAAAGGATGCCAAAGGGCAATTTTTATCAAAAACATGAGGGAAAAAAGTTAAACATAAAAAACCTAACCCTGGGAGATGAATTTAAAAATGTTTGCGGGCCTCGAGGTGGTTAGTTGAGGTGAAAACTTCTTAGATGCATAAAATTTGCATATGATATCCATTTAGGGTGATCGGTATCCCGTTGGAATGGTATATATGATAAGCACACATTTCACCTATCCAAAATTACTTTGGATACACCTATATTATGGTGTCACCAAAAATAGTTGTTTAGGGCCTTAAAACGACCTCAAAAGTCTTGGGCACAAAAATACGTAACAATTGACAAACTAGAAAATCTGTCTTGTGTTGATGGATATGTGGGTGGAAACCAATATCTATCTAGAGAAGTCCTCAAACCTGAAAAACTATGAATATGGAAAAACTATTTTGAGCCAGTGGAATAGGTGGGTGGCCATCGATATCGATTTGGATCATCACATCTCAATGACATAATTCCATTTTGGTATTAGTTGATAAAATGACCAAAAACACTCATTTTATTATAGGCAAAGAAACATATGACATCACAAATGTGATGAGGGTATTTATAAGTGAGATTAATTTCCTTCTTGGATTTCCTAAGAAGATATTCTTAGACAGAGACTTGTAGTTTGCATCCAGGTTTTGGATAAGACTACAATTAATATTAGGGACTCAAATAAACTTAGCATAACTTATCATCTTGAAACTAATGGGAAGATAAAAATAGTTAATGAGGTAATGGGGGAAATGCTTAGGATACATGTTATGGATGAAAAAACCCATTAGGACAAGTACTTACCTTTGGTGTGTTAAGTTTTCTTAATTGCTTAGATGATATCTTAAAACAATTTTCACTAGTAGGATCACATAAATAATAACAAGCACAAAAACATATAGAACACAAATATTTTCATCGGGGAAACCACAAGGGATAATACCCCGCAAAACTTCCTCAATAGAAATCAATGAAAGCAGTGTAAAACCCAGACAACTGCTTCTCTCTTCTTTTTGTCGCACTTGTTATTCTCTCTCTTGCAAACTTGCTTGAGTGAGTGTGTACAACTGAAGGGGAGTGCCTCACTATTTATATTTTTCACTTGACTTTTCCTAGGAACTAACATGACCGACTTGTCTAACTAACATAGATGACTTGTCTAGCAATACACCAAAAATAACTTTTATTATAATGACAGTTGGGTAATATTGTCCTGACTTACACCCATAGGTTTACATTGATTCTTTCAATGACTCTTACATGAACAAACTCATCTCCTGATGGAGGAATACAATCAATATATCTAGAATATATTCCAAATTTACAATACTTTAACACTACCTATTAACTAAGAAGGTATTCAACCAAAGTATAAACTACTACAACAACTATACATCTAACTGGTGAGTCTTTATATGTCATAGGAAGTTTTGTAACACCATCATACATCATCATCGATCTCAGTTGGATCATCTTCTGCAACCTCAGTATGTAAATACTGGATCATATTCTATGCATATTGGATCATATTTTGTCACATCAGTATTTGGATACTGAATCATCTTCTACAACATCATTATGTGGATACTAAATCATCTTTGGCGTATACTGGATCATCTTCTGCAACATTAGTATGTGAATACTAAATCATCTTCTTCCAACATCAGTACGTAGATACTAAAACATCATCTTCAACATCGGTATGTAAATACTAAAACATCATCTGTAACATCAATATGTAAATAGTGAGACATTATTTGCAACATAAGTATATAAATAATGAAACCTCATCTGCAACATCAATATGTAAATACTGAGACATCAATAAAAACATCATTATCATGTTAGTGCTAAAAAAACATTATCTATAAATGCTAGATCATCATCTGCATCACCATCATAGAGATGTTGGAACATCATCATCATCATCAACATAAAAATGTTGAAAAAACATCATCATCATCAGTATAGAAATACTGAAACAAACTCATCAACAGTAATCACAACAATCATCAGTATGAAAATACTGAATCGGCTACATCAGTATAGGAATACTGAAACTATCTCAACAATCATGAGTATAACAATACTGAACCTGCTACATCAGTATAGGAATACTGAAACTATCTCAGCAATCATCTCAACAATCATTAGTATAACAATACTGAAACCACATATTTCCCACTAACTATCTCGGAGAAGTATCTTGGTGAGTTCTCTAGTAGATCCATCGGAGTATTTTGTCTAACTTGCTAACACTTTCAAGTCAATAATCCTAGTCAGACATATAGATCTTCCTGGGGACCAATAAGTCTTGTTCTGGCTTACTAACCCACTTGGGGTTAAACCGTTCTATCTAGACATACTGATCCCCCTAGGATCAATAGGCCTCATATGAATTACTAACCCTTTCAGGTCAACAAGCCTAGACAAACTTACCCTAATCTAGGCTAAGATACCACAACTACATCCTTCTACCATTTACAGTCACTCCCTCTCTCTCGAGAGGTCCTTTCGGACTACACCAATATTGTCTCGAAAGTATTCAAACTTTATATGAAACAGAGGCTTAGTCAACACATATGCCAATTGTTCCTCTGTAGGAACATACTTGAGCTTTATAGCTCCCTTCTGAACCATATCCTGGATTGAATGATATCTAATTTCGATATGTTTTTTCTTGTAATGAAATACTAGGTTTTTCTTCCATCTTAACAAAACTCTAATTATCACAAAGGATATTAGCAACATCTATATTTGCATCAAATAAACTTACCAACATATTATGAAGCCATACTTCTTTACTACAAGATGAACATGTTGCAATGTATTCATCTTCTGCCATGCTAAGTGCAATACTGGTCTGCTTTCTCTTGACCCATGAGATCATTCCCGATCCCAAACTAAAACAACATCCTGAAGTGTTCTTTTTATCTTCAACACTTCCTTCCCAATATGAATCTTTAAATCCATGTAATCTGATCTCGCCATTTGATGCATATCTGAGACCATAGTCTAAAGTCCCCTTTAGATATCTCATCACATGTTTTGCTCCAACTAGGTGAATATGTTTGGGATTCACCATATATTGACTCAGAGTTTTTACACCAAAACATATATAAGGTATTGTATTGGTTAAGTACATAAAAGAACCAATAATCTATTTGTATAGGGTGGCATCAACTGCTTCTAAAGTGTCATCATTCAATAGTTTCAAAATTTTTGTCATCGGAGTAGTCATAGCCTTGCAATCTATCATCCCAATTTCTTTTAGGATTTCTACTACATATTTTCCTTGGTTTAGGAAAATATCATATAGATACTTTAGACTTCAAGACCTAGAAAATAGTGCATCATTCCAAGGTCTTTCATCTACAATTTTGCAACAAGCTTCTTCTTACATTCGTTGATGGGATTATCTTCACCTGTCAAGAATAGATCATCTACATATAGTAGAAATATCATAAGTCTATCACCCTCGAATTTATAGTAGAGATTGGAATCTAATTTACTCTTGGTAAAGCCTAAACTCATCAAGAATCCTTTGATTCTTCCATACTATGTTCTAGGTGCTTTCTTTAACCCATACAATGCCTTCTTGAGTTTACATACATGAGTTTCCTGATCATCACTCTTGAAACCTTGTGTTTGTTTGATATATACTTCTTCTTCTATCAAGCCATTTAGAAAGGATGTCTTTACATCCATATGATGTAACATCCACTTCATATTGGATGTGAAGGAAAGGATGGTTCCAATTGAGGTGTACCTAGCTACTGGTGCAAAGGTTTCCTCATAGTCGATTTCTTCCTTCTAGGTGAATCCACGAGCTACAAATCTTGACTTGTACTTTTCTATACTACCATCTGCTGAGTGTTTTGTTTTGAATATCCATTTCAAGAATACCATTGACTTGTATTTTGGTCTTGGTACTATTTCCCATACATAATTCTTTATAATGGATTGGTATTCCTCGACCATTTCATCAACCCATTCTTTCTTCTTTGTTGCTTCTTCAAAACATGTTGGTTCTTTATCAACGACATCACACATCAAAGCTACATAACTAGGGTATGGATTTGGCTTCTTTCTTTCTCTGATGGTTCCTTTTGGGACACCATGTCTTTCTACTTCTTTGATTACTTCACGACCCCAGGAAAGTCTTCTATTTCATGAGATTATTTTGCTGGGAAATTATTTAGGTCTCTGAGGTTCTGTCATGTCATGATCCTCATGCATCTGATCTTCTTCTTCGTTCCTAACTGGTTTAGGACCTTCTACAACTCTAGGATTTTCATGCTCCTCTTCATATTCCTTGTCTTTCTTTTATTTTTATGAAGGTTGTATCTTTGTCAAAGGTGACATCTTTGCTTAATTCAATTTGATGATATCCTAGGATATAGATTTGATAGGATTTTGATTGCTCACTATATCCTACAATCATACCCTTATTTCCTGAAGGATCTAACTTTGATATTTTATCCATGGGAATGTGTATGTATACAACAACACCAAATATATTTAGGTGACTTACTTCAGGATTTTTTCTAGTAAACATCTCTTCTGGAGTTTTGTTCACAAGGGTATTATGGGAGATTATATTATGTACAAATACTGTTGTTTTAGCTGCTTCTACCCATAGGTACATAGGTATATATTGATCATGTATCATAGATTTCACATCTTCAATTGTAGATCTATTATTTCTTTCTGCGACACCATTTTGTTTTCGATTATAGGGAATGGTAAGCTAGGCTTTTAATCCCATCTTCTTTGTAGTACTCATTGAATTCACTTGATGTGAATTCTCCTCCACTATCTGATCTTAATATCTTGATCCTCTTTTCAGAGAGGTTTTCTATGAGGGCCCTAAACTCTTTGAATCTCTTAAACACTTCATCTTTCTTCTTTCGAAATATATCCAAGTTTTGTGGGCATAGTCATCAATAAAGGAAGCATAGTAAACATACCTGCTTAATGAAGTAGTTTGCATTGGCCCAAATATATCTAAATGAATAATATCTAAGATCCCTTTTTCTTTGTTGTCACAGTTTGGATAAGGGTTATTAGTATTCTTCCCTTGTGGACATCCTTTTCACACTCCATGATCTATCTGAATCTCTGGTAAACTGTTACAACCTTGCTCACAATTGGCAATGCTTTGTAATGTATATGAGTGAGTCTTCTGTGCCATATCTCACATGGGTTTATGGTACTAGTAAGCAATGTTGAATCTAAATGTCCCTTCAATCTATTGAGTCCTCCTACTTCAAGACCTAGAAAATAGTGCATCATTCCAAGGTCTTTCATCTCAAATTTTGCAGCAAGCTTCTTCTTACATTCGTTGATGGGATTATCTTCACCTTTCAAGAATAGATCATCCACATATAGTAGAAATATCATAAGTCCATCACCCTCAACTTTATAGTAGATGTTGGAATCTATTTTACTCTTGGTAAAGCCTAAACTCATCAGGAATCCGTCGATTCTTCCATACTATGTTCTAGGTGCTTGCTTTAACCCATACAATGCCTTCTTGAGTTTACATACATGAGTTTCATGATTATTAGTCTCGAAACCTTGCGTTTGTTTGATATATACTTCTTCTTCTATCAAGCCATTTAGAAAGGCTGTCTTTACATCCATATGATGTAACATCCACTTCATATTGGATGCGAAGGAAAGGATGGTTCCGATTGAGGTGTACCTAGCTACTGGTGCAAAGGTTTCCTCATAGACGATTTCTTCCTTCTAGGTGAATCTGCGAGCTACAAATCTTGACTTGTACTTTTCTATGCTACCATATGATGAGTGTTTTGTTTTGAATATCCATTTCAAGAATACCATTGACTTGTATTTTGGTACTATTTCCCATACATAATTCTTCATAATGGATTGGTATTCCTCGACCATTGCATCAACCCATTATTTCTTCTTTATTGCTTCTTCAAAACATGTTGGTTCTTTATCAACAACATCACACATCAAAGCTACTTAACTAGGGTATGGATTTGGATTCTTTCTTTCTCTGATGGTTCCTTTTGGGACACCATGTCTTTCTACTTCTTTGATTACTTCATGAGCCCAGGCAAGTCTTATCTTTCGTGAGATCATTTCGCAAGGAAATTTTTCAGGTCTCTGAGGTCCTGTCATGTCATGATCCTCATGCATCTAATATTCTTCTTCATTCCTAACTGGTTTAGGACCTTCTGCAACTCTAGGATTTTCATGCTCCTCTTCATCTTCCTTGTCTTTCTTTTATTTTTATGAAGGTTGTATCTTCGTCAAAGGTGACATCTTTACTGAATTCAATTTGATGATATCCTGGGATATATATTTGATAGGATTTTGATTGCTCACTATATCCTACAATCATACCCTTATTTCCTGAAGGATATAACTTTGATATTTTCTCCATGGGAATGTGTATGTATACAAGACAACCAAATATCATTAGGTGACTTACTTTAGGCTTTTTTCCAGTAAACATCTCTTATGGAGTTTTGTTCACACGGGTATTATGGGAGATTATATTATGTACAAATACTGCTGCTTTGGCTGCTTCTACCCATAGGTACATAGGTATATCTTGATCATGTATCATAGATTTCACATCTTCCATGATAGATCTATTATTTCTTTCTACCACACCATTTTGTTTTCGATTATAGGGAATGGTAAGCTCCCTCTTAATCCCAGCTTCTTTGCAGTACTCATTGAATTCACTTGATGTGAATTCTCCTCTATTATTTGATCTTAATATCGTGATCCTCTTTTCAGAGAGGTTTTCTACCAGGGCCTTAAACTCTTTGAATCTTTCAAACACTTCATCTTTCTTCTTTCGAAATATATCCAAGTTTTGTGGGAGTAGTCATCAATAAAGGAAGCATAGTAAACATACCGGCTTAATGAATCAGTTTGCATTTTCCCACATATATCTAAATGAATAATATCTAAGATCCATTTTTATTTGTTGTCACTATTTGGATAAGGGTTATTAGTATTCTTCCCTTGTGGAAATCCTTTGCACACTCCTTCACGATCTACCTGAATCTCTGATAAACTAGTTACAACCTTGCTCACAATTGGCAATGCTTTGTAATGTATATGAGCGAGTCTTCTGTGCCATATCTCACATGGGTTTATGTTACTAGTAATCAATGCTAAATCTAAATGTCCCTTCAATTTGTAGAGTCCTCCTACTTCAACTCCAATTACTACTGCATCATCTATAGTTTTTATTTTTGTCCACATGAGGAATTCTCTATCCACAAAAGAAAATATGAACCCTTTCTTATCTAATATTGAGATAGAAAGAAGGTTCTTATTTAGTCCTAGGACATAGAAGACATCCTTCATCTTCATGGAATTTCCAGAGTCTAACTTGTAGGAGGATTCTCCCATTACTTTGATGGGATATTGGTAGTAATATCCAAGCATTACTTTGTGTGGGAACTCCTTTTGTAAAAGACATGAGAGTGAGTCCTTGCAACCTATCATGTGCTTGGAGGCACCACTATCTACTAGCCATGTGTCATTTCTTGGTGAGACTGATCATGTGAGTGCAGAGATCAAGGCACATTCTTCACAAGAATCTTCAATGTCCTTAGTTCTTTCCTCATCTTATTGATCATTATCTTCAGGAGCATGGGCCTAAAATATTTTCTTCTTCTTGACTCGTTATGCTTTCATGGGACAATTTATAGCAATGTGTTCCATATTATGGAAAGTGAAGCATTCATAATTTGAGAAGTCTTTCTTGGGCTTCTTAAACACTTGAATCCTTTTGGGAGGATGGTCATAACTCTTTCTCTTGTTCTTGCCTTTGTTATGGACCGCCAACAATTGATCCTCATTTTCATTTAGCTTCTCTTCTATGGATGTTGTTCTTTCTTCTTCTTGCACACATTCTTCCCATAATTGTCAGAACTTTGTCAATCTTCTTCTTGAATAGATTTCTTTGATAAAGGATTCCCAATCTCTTGGAATACCATTCAAGGTGGTCATTACAATTTCTGCTTCTTCAACCATATCACCAATGGATTCCAACTTCTTCTTGATTTGAGCTACTCTTGTAAAATATGATTGCATGGTTTCTGAATTTTGAGCCTTTACACTTTTGAGGTGATTCCTCAAGGTCATCTTCCTATTGATGTTTCGTCTTCAAATAGGCCAGATAGAGAATCGATCATTTCTTTTGGTGTGCTCCTTGAGGATATTTTAGGAATCAAGTTATCTTTGATGGAGTCAGCTATGATCCTCTTAGCCTTGATCATATCCTTCTTGTATTTGGACTTAGCTTCAACTTCTTCTAGTTCTGCAACTTCCTCCTTTATAAATCCTTCTAGATCATTTCATTCTAGGATGAACATGATACGACATTTCCATGCTCTGAAGTTTTCAGCACCTTCAAGCTTCTCATCTAGCTTGGTAATCTTTGTCATCTTTTAACAGAATGAGAACTTCAAATGGAATTAGAAGGAGTAGTACTTACTTGATAAATACAACTCCTGCCTAACCTCCTTCTGGATGACCTAGGGTTCGATGTAGAGACCCTAATTTTCTAGTTGGGATCACTGGCATGGCTAAATAATGGAAAAGATGCACCTCCCTAGGGCGAGCTAGACTGTATATTTATTTTTTTGAGATTGATGATGGAGTCTTAGGAACAATGAAGCCCTAGGTTTTCCTGGTAGTGGTGTTTGGTAAAAAACTGAAACTTCTTGGAATTCAGTTATGTTTCCACAAAAATATGCACCCTTATGGGGCAAGTTGAGTGAGCCCTCTTTTCTGGTTGATCCATCGAGGGATTTGTTCGAAGTAACAAATACTAACTGTGAAGTGTCTCTTTTCAGGGTGGCTTCGATAACATGTTAAGTTTTCTTAATTGCTTAGATGATATCTTAAAACAATTTTCACTAGTAGGATCACTGAAATAACAACAAGCACATAAATACAAAGAGAAAAAATATTTTCCTCATGGAAACCACAAAGTAGAAACCCCACAAAACTTCCTAAGTCTAGAACTCAACCATATTAGTGTAAAACTCAGACAACTGCTTCTCCCTTCTTTCTGGTGAACTTGTTATTCTCTCTATTACAAACTTGCTTGAGTGAGTTTGTACAAATCAAGGGGAGTGCCTCCCTATTTATATTTTTCACTTGACTTGTCCTATGACCTAACATGGTAGAGTTGTCTAACTAAGAGGGCCTACTCATTTAGCAAGACACCAAAAATAACATTTATTATAATGACACTTGGTTACTGTTGACCCGATTTACATCCAAAGGTTTATGTTGATTCTTTCAATGACTCTTACATTACCAAACTCATCTCCTAATGGAGGAATACAATCAATACATTTGGAATATCTTCTGAATTTACAATACTTTAACATGGTGGAGTTTTCTTACAATATCAATTACCACAACTCAATCATGATGCCACCTTATTTGGATCTATATGCAAGGCCATGTAGGACACCATTGAGTTGGTACATATTAGAAGACAAAGTGATAATACAACAAATATTTGTTAAGGATATGGCAAAGATGTTAATTCAATTTAGACAACGATTAAAGGAAGCACGTGATAGGTATAAGAGTTAGGTTGATGCACATAGAATTAACCGAAGTTACAATATTGGAGGTGGGGTTTTTATGCATATTAGGTCTAATAAGAGTATAATTTAGTTTGGAAATGGGACAGAGTTTCCACCTCAATTTATGGGGCCATTTGAAATTCTGAAAAGAATTGGACTAGTTGCATATTGCCTTGCACTGCCACCCCATTTGCATAAAACTCATGATAGAAAATGAATATCATAAGGAAACCATCACGGTAACACCATTACAAATATTAGATTGTAGGGTTCGATAGATCATACATGACTTTGTGGACTTGGTTAAGGTCTAGCGAGACAAGTATAACCTAAGATATGCTACTTGGGAGGACGCAGAGATAATGTGTCATGATTATCCTACACTTTTTTTTTTCTCTGTAACTTCGTGGCAAAGTTTCTTCAATGGGTGATGTATGTAATTCCCCATATTTTTACTTTGACATCTAAAGAACATTATGACATGTTTTGTATTTCTTTGCTTATTATCTGTTGAACTCATCTTGACTAAGAGAACTATATTTGTGTATTTATGGACCCACCTATATGCGAAATTTATGTTTAAGTATATTTCTTATGATATTAATGATGGTAGTTGTGCTATTTACATATAGCATGCAAATCTAAATGGAATATTAAGGTATGTGGATACTATTTTAAGTTATATTGAAATGAATAAATGGGTGCCATGCATAAGTAAGTTAACTGGTTTAAATTGTTTATCAATTGATAACTTGGTAATTACTTAAAAATAATAAATGATTTTACATGATCTTATGTTGATAAGACTAACCCACAAGTTAGAGGGTGTAAGTAATAGCCATATACTTGTGGTACTAAAGTGAACCTAATGGAATTGACACTGAAAGAGAAAATGGTATACTATGAAGCATTAATTTGTGAGTTAATTATTGATATGATAGATTGCTATGAGATGAGGGTCACTACACATTTTTACAGGAAAAATGGTTTCCCAAAGAAGTCATTTGATGATATAAATATAAAATGAAAACAACAACACATTATGATTTTTAATGGGTTGTTGACCCTAGGAGGTATTACCCACCATTTATCCCCTGAAACCTAAAGTCATGGGGAAGTCATGTTAAGCCACACTCCCCGAGATGTTTGATGACGACCATTGGTTAAATACTAAGAAAGTTAGGTCAATGCATTCAACACTTTTGCTTACATGTTATATCTAGGGTTATGTTAATATAGTTCATGCACCGGTATGATTCGATGTATATATGGATGTTGTTTGGGAATTAGATATGTTTGCTTAGTTATGTGCTTGGTTTGTTTCGTGTTTAGATAAATTGCTTAATACATTCGGTATAATATTAGTATGCCGTTTAATTCACATTGGATTATTGAGTGAATAAGATGGTTAAATGTTGTGTTTACTTGATTAGTGCCTTTCATGTTTGGACGGTGAACATACATGAATTATGCATTAGAGGTGGTGATGGTTATCATTTGTACACGAGCAATCTATGTGTATGCTAGCTACACATACACACCTTGCATGTTTACACTAATACCATTATATATATTAGTGATTAAAACAAAATTTGTTATGGTTAATACCAAGAATGTGTCATAGGAGGTCAATTGTATGCTTATGATTTAACCTTCATTTCAGATTAGTTTACTTTCATTTATATTTATTTATATTTAATTATTAAAAGAGGAAATTGCACTTCATTTAAAATTATCTTCATCACTAATAGAAGATAAGATTTTGTAACTTACCAAGATGTGATTTGTATTACATATGATTACATATGATTTGGATTTGGATTATATAATGAATCATGGAACACCCCCAAGTACTTCCCCATAATCCATGGATGGTAAATGGGGTAAAACATCGACCTTGACTATGGATCCTAAACTCAAGGGGATCAAGAGAGTTGAACTCGTGACCTCCTCAACTTTGGAGGGAGAGATATCATGTCTGTCTCTTGACTACTTGAGCTAACCCTTGGGGATTGATGTGATTTTATCTTACTGATTGGGTTGTTAGGTTATTATGTTGGGTAGGTGAATTTATATTTCATTATATTTTGACCTATTTGTAACTTACCAAGATTTGAATTAGGATTATATATGATCTTATCTTGCTGAGTGTGTTGTTAGGATATTAATGCTGAATACATGAATTCATATTTATTATATTTTGAGCTTCCTAGGGCCCTTCTCAAAAGGCTAGGAGAGAGATTGAAAAACGCATAAAAAGGATTTTTGGGAGATGAGTTAGGAGTTCATTATTTTGGAGAGATTTGTCATTGGAGAAGGGAAAACCTTGAGTTGAGGAACACTAAACTTTGGAACCTTGAGCTCAGAGACTTGAGATTTGTTACTATTGTTATTGTTGTTAGAGTTGTGGGAATAGAGGACTAGGAGTGTTGGAGACATTTACCACCATACACACTCTTTTTGGTCAAATTGGCCTAGTTAAACCACTATCCTAAGTATAATTGACATTAATTGACATTAGTGGAGCATTAATTGACATCATCCAGTCACACCCATGCCTACCTTCAGTCAACGAGGCTAACTCAGCCTTCTCCTACATTTGGGGAGGCTAACTGGAGCACTCTGGGGGTGAACTGAGTGATATTAATGCACCTAATTACTAACTAGTGGTTACAATCAGTTAAACAGCTCAGCGAAGGAACCTCCATTCATTTAATTGATTATTTAATGATTAATTAATGAACTGGAGTCAACAGGGGTGCCTCCATCAACTTCTGATGTTTAGTGCAGCTTCAGTTAACCTCATCAGGGTTCATTGAATGCATTGAAGCGCTAGCACTTGATGGTTGGCTTGCTATGACATGTGTATGATCTCTTTCAGTTGAGACTCAATCATTTATTGCACTTCAAAATCAGTTAGGGTTTAGGTGAGTCAATTAGGATTTTGATCAGTGGTTAACTGAGTGTGAACCATGGCTTACAGTCAGTTAAGCTAGACTCACTCATTCAATTTGAATGACCTCCTTGAGGATTCGAATTGCTCATTCATTCATGCCTTTAGCATGAAATTGTAATTGTAATCATTCATTCTTTATGTGAATACAGAGCGGCTACTATTCCTGTAGATCGATTACACCATTTCATGAGTTATTTGTTTATTAATCTTTGATGAGATTGATGCTTTGTTCCTAGATCAATATACAAGATTAATATGGTATCAGAGATTATGGCGGGACAAAGCTCTATCTCTCAAAAACAAGATTTTTGACAGATTTCTACATGAAATTTGAGCAATAGCTAAAAAATCCAGCACTGCACCAGAAGCCAAGGCTTACCACTTAATACCCCAAGTAAAGAACTTGTTGATCAAGCTTGCTTGATTAACTATTCTGGGTGTGATGAAATCCTAAAATGTGCAAGCTGTCCGACCTTACATTGCCCTTTCTATTTTGATTTTCAGGTTTCTACAGGTGAAGCATTCACTTCAGCACATCCAAATGGCCTCCTCAGTAAATCTCTTGACTCCATACAATTTCCACTCATGGAAAGGTGATATGGAGATTCATCTATGCTCTAGAGGACCTTTTAGAGTCACCATGGACACTAAAGATGAGCATGGATCTGCCATAGAAAAATCAAGATTCTTGAACAAGAAGGATGAAGCCTTCAGTTTCTTGTGCCTCTCTATTTCCTGAGACCTTCTCTTCCATCTTGCGGGATTGAAGACTCCAAAATAAATATGGGACAAATTAGAGACTCTATATGGAAAGCATGATGACTTGAGGGTTTACCAGCTCGAAAATGAACTCATGTCTCTCCAACCCTCCAATTTCGAGACTCTGAATGATTTCTTCACAAAGTTCAAGCATACTATTTTACTCTTGAAGCAATTCAAAGTGGAGAAGGAGGATGATCATCTCATCCTCACCATACTCTCCAAACTTGGGGCTGATTATTCAGTTTTTGTTTCTACATTCCATGCGGGGAAGCTCACAACTCCTGGATGGAAGATGCCTACACTCAATGCCTTCATTGAGTCCCTAACAAGTGAACATGACAAGCTTGTCTAGATGGGGATCATCCGATATTCTCGTGATAAATCCCTACATGTCTCGGGGCCCAAAGATCAGAAGGTTAAAGGAAAGCATCAAAAGAATAAAAAAACTAAATTTGATGCTCCTAAACCTAGAGTTGAAAATCAACAGCATGATGAGTCTTCCGACTCAAGGAAGAACAAAGGAAAAGGGCACCATGGCAAGGAAAAAGTCAAGTGTTATTATTGCGGGAAGGACTTCCACCCTAAACATGCCTACATGAAGAAGAAGCTTGATGAAGCAACCTCTCTCCTTGAGAGAAATCACATCAATCTTTCGGAGAGCTTTCAGAGGAGAGATTAGCAAGATCGGGAACCGCAGCATGAAAAAGGTCATGCCCTCATGGAAAGCAATTCGAATTCCAAAGCAATCTTGATTGATTCTGGATCTTTGAACCACATGATGGATGAAAGAGACTCCTTTTCATCCTTTGAGACCGGAAAATCCATCCCCATACATGTGGGAGATGACTCCACCATCATTTCAGAAGGACAAGGTATTGTAGATCTTGAAAATGGTTTTTTCTCTAATGTCTTGTATGTACCGTCTCTGGCATCAAATATCCTTAGTGTCTATCAGATGACACATACAAGAGTGCCTAAGAGAGTTTATTTCATCCCAAATGATGTTGAGATAACAGAAATTGCATCTGAGAAACTCATTGCTAAAGGCCTTGCAAAACATCATGCAAAAGCCTATGAGTTCTCTCACTTTGTTGCTGATGCAAAGCCCACTGCTCTGCTAACTCATGGGAATGAGGTTAGTAGGCTGTGGCATGAGAGGTTTGGGCATATTAATTTCAAATCTTTGTAGAAAGTACAGAAAAAATCCATGGTTGAAGGCCTCCCGGTCATCAAGGTAACCACGGGAATTTGCAAAGGCTGTGTGATTGGAAAACACCCTGAGCACAAGTTCGATCGGGGGAAGGCAAACCGAGCTACATGCATATTGGGGATGATACATTCTGATATCAGTGGTATGATTCCTATAACATAATTGAATGGATCAAGGTATCTCCTTACTTTTATTGAATATTTTTGAAAGTATACATGGGTTTTCTTTCTCAAAAAGAAATCAGAAGTATGTGAAATTTTTTCTAAATTGAAGGCCTTGATCGAAAATGCCTCTGGGATTAAGATAAAGAACTTGAGATCTGATAATGGAGGGGATTATGTCAATAATGAGTGCTCCCAAAGTGTTATTCAGGTCCAACATTCAATTCCCTACACTCCACAGCAGAACGGAGTAGCGGAAAGGAAGAACCGGTCTCTCAAGGAGATGACCACCTGTATGTTGGAATCCAAGAAGCTTGCTGCAAATTTGTGGGCTGAGGCCATGCATGTTGTAGAACACATTAAAAATAGGGTGACACACTCATATATGAAATTGAATACCCCTTTTGAATCATACTTCCGACACAAGCCGGATGTGTCGAACCTACAGGTGTTTGGGTGCACTGCATGGACCCGGATTCCGCTTGATAAAAGAAGGGCTTTGCAACCGCAAAGCATAGAATGTCTATTTATTGGGTATATTGATGAATATAAAGGGTTCAAGATACTAGATATCAATACCAAATAGATCATCATCGAGAGAAGTGTCAAGTTCAATGAGCCTCTTTAGGAGGTGGAACTAGTGAAGGAGAAAACTGCTAAATTTCCTTCCTATTCTACTGAATATTTGGATGATGAAATTGGGGGTGATGACCCTGATTTGGATCCTTTGATTTCTAATATCAGTGTTCAAAAATCATCAGATGCTGAATTAGAACCTGAAGTGCAAAATCATCTTCCTACATGGGCCTGATAGACACTCTCCTCCGCAGGAGAAAACATTGGGAATCCAGATGATCCAAGGAGAACTCGGGCTGATTTCCAAAGAGCAGCTATTGCACTCTCTTGTCCTGATAATTTGTTGTATGAAACTTGTTATTTGATGATTATTTTATATCCAAAATCCTACTACCATGCTCAGAAGGATCCGAGATGGCAAGTTGCCATGGATGAAGAGATGAATTCTGTTCAGAAAAACACTACTTGGGAGCTAGTTTCTCTTCCTCCAGGAAGGAAATTGGTTCAATGCAAGTGTGTGTTTCGGAACAAGGTTTATGATGATGGAAGAACCTAAAAATATAAGGCAAGCATGGTGGAAAATTTTTCTCTCAGGTCCAAGGAGTGGACTACCATGAGACCTTTGCATCGGTTGCAAAAATGGACTCCATCTGCGTTGTTTTGGCAATTTCAGCATCCAAACACTGGGAAGTGCATCACATGGATGTTAATTCAGCCTTTATGAATGGAGATATTCATGAGGAGATATACATGAATCAGCCTGAGGGATATATCACTGATCCATCTTTGTTTTGCAAGCTAAAGAAGTCACTATACGGGTTAAAACAGGCCCCAAGAGAGTGGTATTCCAAAATGGATGCCTTCCTTCTCTCGTAAAAATTTCAAAGTTGTATATAAGATCCAAATGTGTATTTACAGCAGTCTGATGGTCATATAATTATCATTGTTTTATATGTTGATGACTTACTGATCACAGGTAGCACAGTTGCCTCCATTTCAGCCATCAAAACTGCTCTCCACAATGCCTTTGAAATGAGTGATTTGGGGCTCGAAATTGAGCAAACTTTTGATGGGATTATGGTCACTCAGTCCAAATAAATTTCAGAACTGTTATTCAATTTTAACATGGTTGATTGTAGTCCTTCACTATTCCCTTTCCTTTCAGGGATCAACCTTGAAGAACGAAAAAGCAAACCTCCCATGGACTGCACTATCTATCGACAGCTGATTGGTAGCTTATTGTACTTGACACATTCTTGGAATGATATTTGTTATGCCATGAATGATGTATCAATATATATGTAGCAGCCTCATGATCTTCATTGGAAGGCAGCCAAGAGGATCCTCTAGTATATTCAGGGTACGACATTCACTATGCTGCAGACTCCGAGCTAGAGCTGGTTGGATACACAGATTCCGATTGGGTGAGTGATTATATTAATCGAAAGCCTACTTCCAAATATTTATTCATTTATGGTGGTGGCCCCATTTGCTGGTCAAGCAAAAAGCAGGCTGCCATAGCACTATCTTCAGCAGAGGCTGAGTATCGAGGAGCAGTGAATGCTTGCATCTAAGCAGTTTGGTTGCAAGGCATTCTTTCAGAGTTTGATCTTGTTAGTACTTTGTCCACTGTCCTTTTTTGTGACAATCAAAGTGCTATTAAGATATCCATGGATCCAGTTACTAGGCAGAGGACCAAGCATGTAGAGATCCACATGCACTATATCAAGGAGCTAGTGTATGATAGGAGCATCATTCTGCAATACTTCCCGACTGATGAGAAGATTGCAGACATCTTCACCAAGAGATTTTAAAAAAAGAAGTTCACTTACCTCTGTTCACTATTGGGGGTGAGTTCATCAGGGTGATTCAGACTACTTTCAGTGTTCAACATGAGGGGGGGTTTTTCCCACTGGGTTTTCCCTCTTTTCCTCACTTAGTTTGTTTTGAGCATTGTTTCAGTTTCAACATTGTACATCGTGACCTATGGCCTTAGTTGTCAGTGCCCTAGCATTTTTATGCATTTTTGTTTTCTAACTCCTCCTGAGTATAGCTTAAAGGGGGGTGTTGAAGACATTTACCACCATACACACTCTTTTTGGTCAAATTGGCCTAGTTAAACCACTATCCTAAGTATAATTGACATTAGTGGAGCATTAATTGACATCATCCAGTCACACCCATGCCTACCTTCAGTCAAGGAGGATAACTTATCCTTCTCCTACATTCGGGGAGGCTAACTAGAGCACTCCAGGGGTGTTCTGAGTGATATTAATGCACCTAATTGCTAACCGATGGTTACAATAAGTTAAACAACTCAGTGAAGGTGCCTCCATTCATTTAATTGATTATTTAATGATTAATTAATGAACTGGAGTTAACAGGGGAACATCCACAAACTTCTGATGTTCAGTTCAGCTTCAGTTAACCTCATCGGGGTTCATTGAAGTCATTGAAGCTCTAGCACTTGATGGTTGGCTTGCTATGACATGTGTCTGATCTCTTTTAGTTGAGACTCGGTCATTTATTGCACTCTGACTTTAGTTAGGGTTTAGGTGAGTCAATTAGGGTTTTGATCAGTGGTTAACTGAGTGTGAACCACGGCTTACAGTCAGTTAAGCAAGACTCACTCATTCAATTCGAATGACCTCCTTGAAGATTCAAATTGCTCATTCATTCATGCCTGTAGCATGACATTGTAATTGTAATCATTGTAATTGACATTGTAGTGGAAAATGAGAGATTAGTGACCAAAAAAATGACCAAAATCCGCATATCAATGACCACTTTTGGTTTGGCGATCACTGGTGGCTAATTTACGGTCTTTT
>LPNX010301903.1:819646-905080 GCA_001517045.1 Pseudotsuga menziesii
CACGACGCTTTCCATGTTAAATCATTGACCAATTAAAGGAGTCGTCGCTTACGCGACGCTTACTAACGCGTCGTCGCTTAACCAACGGTTATGAGAATAGCCGTCACTTCATCGACGCTTGTGGCCACATTTACAACAAAAAAAAATGCATCCTTGTCATTTTTGGTAAGTTTAAAAAGAGAAATCCACACGCCGTCAGATTTTTCTGTCGGATTTTGGATCGAAATGTAGTAGTGAAATCATGCTAAATCAATTTATTTCCTCCTCACATCGACAAAGAATACTTTCAAGGCACATAAAAAAACAAGGGCAGAGGAAACAGGGAATTTACTAACCTAAGAAGGACAAGTAGATTTGAATTTTGTGCCTGCAAATCCCTCGTCGGCCTCTTTAGGAGCCTCCATGTTCTGTCATGTGCCGTTGTGTCTTTTTCAATGACAACAATATATATAGAGAATTTCCCAAACCCCAAACACATTCTCTAATAGGCTTGAGTTATTGAATCGCCCCTCAAACCCAAACGCCCTATCCTGCTACCAAAGCCAAAAAATTGGCGCCATTCGAGCCAAATCATTACATAGAGGAGTAGATCATGCCATATTATTATGGATTTCACTGTCATGATAAAATTTGGTGCCAATCGAGCCATGGCCAAAAATTGACACCCTCGCCGAAAATTTGGTGCCAATCGAGCCATGGCCAAAAATTGACACAATGGATTTCACTGCCATCATAAAACCCTCGCCGAAAATTTGGTGCCAATCGAGCCATGGCCAAAAATTTGACACAATGTATTTCACTTCCATCATAAAACCCTCACCGAAAATTTGGTGCCAATCGATCCATGGCCAAGATTTTGACACCAATGGATTTCCCTCACTGCCATCATAAAACCCTCGCCGAAAATTTGGTGCCAATCGAGCCATGGCCAAAATGTTGAAACCAATGGAGTCAAATCTTTGTGTAGTGGAGCAGATGGAGACTTTTCACAACCATCATAAAAAACAAAATTCGTGCCAATGGAGCCAAACATCTATGTAGTGAAATAGATAGAGACATATTGTTATGGGTTTCGTGGCCATCATCATTAAACCACACTCTAGAACTGTGGCGGGCGACCAAATTATGGGATTTCACCTGGAGTGTTCCCCAATAGCTGGGTATACCAATTGTTCCACCTCGCTTGTGGGAAGAGAATTTTAGGCTTGGTGAACCACCTAGAATGGGATAATCATTGGGGTCTTTCATATCCAACATTTGTCAAAGGGATCTTTATCACGGCTAGGGTGTGTATTAACATTTTTTTAATGATTTTGTTTTTTACTTACAATATTATATCATAAATATGTTATTCAACTTTGGTTTTAATTTATATATGTGAATATGTTAATGTTTTGTTTATATATGAAATTTTATATTTATATATTAATGTTTTTTTAATAATATTATATTTTAAATGTGTTTTAGTAACATAGACTTTGATTTTAGTTTATAATTGTGAATTTAAATATTAATGTTTTTTTATATATGAAGTTTTATATTTATATATTAATGTTTCATATGTTAATGATGATAGTTTTTTTTTTTAAGAAAACAAAATCATTAGTACTCTTTTTCAAGCCCAAAGAAACCAACTGCATGTTGTCTAGTATTTTGAGAATGAATTATAACGATAAATTGTTGATGTATTTATGAGGGGAGTGATATTATGATAGTACATTATTTATTTACTAAATTTTAACACTGCAGATGGATTCAGAGACCCTTCTCTAAATCCATATACAGTGTACGGGCCTCTAAATCCATATGTAGTGTTATAATTTAATAAAATGTACAAATTCATTGTCAAATTTGTAATTTTTTCCATTGCCGAAGTAACACAACTAAAAACGACCAAATAAATGACCAATTGTATCTGGTCATTTGTAGTCTAGATATCCCGTGATCAAATTTGGTCATTTATCTTGGTCTTTTTTAGTTGGTTTTTACCCCGTGACCAAAAGTGGTCATTTATCTTGGTCATTTTTAGTTAGTTAACTTAGAATTATCAATTTTGGTCATTTATCCCTTAAAAAAACTGTGGTGACCAAAAAATTTGGTCTCGTGGTCACTAATCTCTCATTTTCCACTAGTGATGGTTCCAATTGAGGTGTACCTAGCTACTGGTGCAAAGGTTTCCTCATAGTCGATTTCTTCCTTCTAGATGAATCCACGAGCTACAAATCTTGACTTGTACTTTTCTATACTACCATCTGCTGAGTGTTTTGTTTTGAATATCCATTTCAAGAATACCATTGACTTGTATTTTGGTCTTGGTACTATTTCCCATACATAATTCTTTATAATGGATTGGTATTCCTCAACCATTGCATCAACCCATTCTTTCTTCTTTGTTGCTTCTTCAAAACATGTTGGTTCTTTATCAACGACATCACACATCAAAGCTACATAACTAGGGTATGGATTTGGCTTCTTTCTTTCTCTGATGGTTCCTTTTGGGACACCATGTCTTTCTACTTCTTTGATTACTTCACGACCCCAGGAAAGTCTTCTATTTCATGAGATTATTTCGCTAGGAAATTCTTCAGGTCTCTGAGGTTCTGTCATGTCATGATCCTCACGCATCTAATCTTCTTCTTCATTCCTAACTGGTTTAGGACCTTCTACAACTCTAGGATTTTCATGCTCCTCTTCATATTCCTTGTCTTTCTTTTATTTTTATGAAGGTTGTATCTTCGTCAAAGGTGACATCTTTGCTTAATTCAATTTGATGATATCCTAGGATATAGATTTGATAGGATTTTGATTGCTCACTATATCCTACAATCATACCCTTATTTCCTGAAGGATCTAACTTTGATATTTTATCCATGGGAATGTGTATGTATACAACACAACCAAATATATTTAGGTGACTTACTTCAGGATTTTTTCTAGTAAACATCTCTTCTGTAGTTTTGTTCATAAGGGTATTATGGGAGATTATATTATGTACAAATACTGCTGTTTTGGCTACTTCTACCCATAGGTACATAGGTATATCTTGATCATGTATCATAGATTTCACATCTTCAATTGTAGATCTATTATTTCTTTCTGCTACACCATTTTGTTTTCGATTATAGGGAGTGGTAAGCTCCCTTTTAATCCCATCTTCTTTGCAGTACTCATTGAATTCACTTGATGTGAATTCTCCTCCATTATCTGATCTTAATATCTTGATCCTCTTTTCAGAGAGGTTTTCTACGAGGGCCTTAAACTCTTTGAATCTCTTAAACACTTCATCTTTCTTCTTTCGAAATATATCCAAGTTTTGTGGGCATAGTCATCAATAAAGGAAGCATAGTAAACATACCCGCTTAATGAAGTAGTTTGCATTGGCCCAAATATATCTAAATGAATAATATCTAAGATCCCTTTTTCTTTGTTGTCACAGTTTGGATTAGAGTTATTAGTATTCTTCCCTTGTGGACATCCTTTGCACACTCCACGATCTATCTGAATCTCTGGTAAACTGTTACAACCTTGCTCACAATTGGAAATGCTTTGTAATGTATATGAGTGAGTCTTCTGTGCCATATCTCACATGGGTTTATGGTACTAGTAATCAATTCTGAATCTAAATGTCCCTTCAATCTATTGAGTCCTCCTGCTTCAAGACCTAGAAAATAGTGCATCATTCCAAGGTCTTTCATCTCAAATTTTGCAGCAAGCTTCTTCTTACATTCGTTGATGGGATTATCTTCACCTTTCAAGAATAGATCATCCACATATAGTAGAAATATCATAAGTCCATCACCCTCAACTTTATAGTAGATGTTGGAATCTATTTTACTCTTGGTAAAGCCTAAACTCATCAGGAATCCATCGATTCTTCCATACTATGTTCTAGGTGCTTGCTTTAACCCATACAATGCCTTCTTGAGTTTACATACATGAGTTTCATGATTATTAGTCTCGAAACCTTGCGTTTGTTTGATATATACTTCTTCTTCTATCAAGCCATTTAGAAAGGCTGTCTTTACATCCATATGATGTAATATCCACTTCATATTGGATGCGAAGGAAAGGATGGTTTCGATTGAGGTGTACCTAGCTACTGGTGCAAAGGTTTCCTCATAGTCGATTTCTTCGTTCTAGGTGAATCTGCGAGCTACAAATCTTGACTTGTAGATCCATTTCAAGAATACCATTGACTTGTATTTTGGTACTATTTCCCATACATAATTCTTTATAATGGATTGGTATTCCTTGACCATTGCATCAACCCATTATTTCTTCTTTGTTTCTTCTTCAAAACATGTTGGTTCTTTATCAACAACATCACACATCAAAGCTACATAACTAGGGTATGGATTTGGATTCTTTCTTTCTCTAATGGTTCCTTTTGGGACACCATGTCTTTCTACTTCTTTGATTACTTCATGAGCCCAGGCAAGTCTTCTCTTTCATGAGATCATTTCACTGGGAAATTTTTCAGGTCTCTGAGGTTTTGTCATGTCATGATCCTCATGCATCTAATCTTCTTCTTCATTCCTAACTGGTTTAGGACCTTCTGCAACTCTAGGATTTTCATGCTCCTCTTCATCTTCCTTGTCTTTCTTTTATTTTTATGAAGGTTGTATCTTCATCAAAGGTGACATCGTTACTTAATTCAATTTGATGATATCCTGGGATATATATTTGATAGGATTTTGATTGCTCACTATATCCTACAATCATACCCTTATTTCCTGAGGGATATAACTTTGATATTTTCTCCATGGGAATGTGTATGTATACAAGACAACCAAATATCATTAGGTGACTTACTTTAGGATTTTTTCCAGTAAACATCTCTTATGGAGTTTTGTTCACACGGGTATTATGGGAGATTATATTATGTACAAATACTACTGCTTTGGCTGCTTCTACCCATAGGTACATAGGTATATCTTGATCATGTATCATAGATTTCACATCTTCCATGATAGATATATTATTTCTTTCTACCACACCATTTTGTTTTCGATTATAGGGAATGGTAAGCTCCCTCTTAATCCCAGCTTCTTTGCACTACTCATTGAATTCACTTGATGTGAATTCTCCTCCATTATTTGATCTTAATATCGTGATCCTCTTTTCAGAGAGGTTTTCTACCAGGGCCTTAAACTCTTTGAATCTTTCAAGCACTTCATCTTTCTTCTTTCGAAATATATCCAAGTTTTGTGGGAGTAGTCGTCAATAAAGGAAGCATAGTAAACATACCCGCTTAATGAATTAGTTTGCATTTGCCCACATATATCTAAATGAATAATATCTAAGATCCATTTTTCTTTGTTGTCACTATTTGGATAAGGGTTATTAGTATTCTTCCCTTGTGGAAATCCTTTGCACACTCCTTCACGATCTACCTGAATCTCTGGTAAACTAGTTACAACCTTGCTCACAATTGGAAATGCTTCGTAATGTATATGAGAGAGTCTTCTATGCCATATCTCACATGGGTTTATGTTACTAGTAATCAATGCTGAATCTAAATGTACCTTCAATCTGTAGAGTCCTCCTGCTTCAACTCCAATTACTACTGCATCATCTATAGTTTTTATTTTTGTCCACATGAGAAATTCTCTATCCACAAAAGAAAATATGAACCCTTTATTATCTAAGATTGAGATAGAAAGAAGGTTCTTATTTAGTCCTAGGACATAGAAGACATCCTTCATCTTCATGGAATTTCCAGAGTCTAACTTGTAGGAGGATTCTCCCATTACTTTGATGGGATATTGGTAGTAATATTCAAGCATTACTTTGTGTGGGAACTCCTTTTGTAAAAGACATGAGAGTGAGTCCTTGTAACCTATCATGTGCTTGGAGGCACCACTATCTACTAGCTATGTGTCATTTCTTGGTGAGACTGATCATGTGAGTGCGGAGATCAAGGCACATTCTTCACAAGAATCTTCAATGTCCTTAGTTCTTTCCTCATCTTCTTGATCATTATCTTCAGGAGCATGGGCCTGAAATATTTTCTTCTTCTTGACTCGTTATGCTTTCATGGGACAATTTATAGCGATGTGTCCCATATTATGGAAAGTGAAGCATTCATAATTTGAGAAGTATTTCTTGGGCTTCTTAAACACTTGACTCCTTTTGGGAGGATGGTCATAACTCTTTCTCTTGTTCTTGCCTTCGTTATGGACCGCCAACAATTGATCCTCATTTTCATTTAGCTTCTCTTCTATGGATTTTTTTCTTTCTTCTTCTTGCACACATTCTTCCCATAATTGTTAGAACTTGGTAAATCTTCTTCTTGAATAGATTTCTTTAATAAAGGATTCCCAATCTCTTGGAATACCATTCAAGGTGGTCATTACAATTTCTGCTTCTTCAACCATATCACCAATGGATTCCAACTTCTCCTTGATTTGAGCTACTCTTGTAAAATATGATTGCATGGTTTCTGAATTTTGAGCCTTTACACTTTTGAGGTGATTCCTCAAGGTCATCTTCCTATTGATGTTTCCTCCTTCAAATAGGCCAGATAGAGAATTGATCATTTCTTTTGGTGTGCTCCTTGAGGATATTTTAGGAATCAAGTTATCTTTGATGGAGTCAGCTATGATCCTCTTAGCCTTGATCATATCCTTCTTGTATTTGGACTTAGCTTCAGCTTCTTCTAGTTCTACAACTTCCTCCTTTATAAATCCTTCTAGATCATTTCATTCTAGGATGAACATGATACGATATTTCCATGCTCTGAAGTTTTCAGCACCTTCAAGCTTCTCATCTAGCTTGGTAATCTTTGTCATCTTTTAACAGAATGAGAACTTCAAATGGAATTAGAAGGAGTAGTACTTACTTGATAAATACAACTCCTACCTGACCTCCTTCTGGATGACCTAGGGTTCGATGTAGAGACCCTAATTTTCTAGTTGGGATCACTGGCATGGCTAACTAATGGAAAAGATGCCCCTCCCTAGGGCGAGCTAGACTGTATATTTATTTTTTTGAGATTCATGATGGAGTCTTAGGAACAATGAAGCCCTAGGTTTTCCTGGTAGTAGTGTTTGGTAAAAAACTGAAACTTCTTGGAATTCAGTTATGTTTCCACAAAAATATGCACCCTTATGGGGCAAGTTGAGTGAGCCCTCTTTTATGGTTGATCCGTCGAGGGATTTGTTTGAAGTAAAAAATACTAACTGTGAAGTGTCTCTTTTCAGGGTGGCTCCGATAACATGTTAAGTTTTCTTAATTGCTTAGATGATATCTTAAAGCAATTTTCACTAGTAGGATCGCTGAAATAACAACAAGCACATAAATACAAAGAGAAAAAATATTTTCCTCATGGAAACCACAAAGTAGAAACCCCACAAAACTTCCTAAGTCTAGAACTCAACCACATTAGTGTAAAACCCAGACAACTGCTTCTCCCTTCTTTCTGGTGAACTTGTTATTCTCTCTATTACAAACTTGCTTGAGTGAGTTTGTACAAATCAAGGGGAGTGCCTCCCTATTTATATTTGTCACTTGACTTGTCCTATGAACTAACATGGTAGAGTTGTCTAACTAAGAGGGCCTACTTGTTTAGCAAGACACCAAAAATAACATTTATTATAATGACACTTGGTTACTGTTGACCCGATTTACATCCGAAGGTTTATGTTGATTATTTCAATGACTCTTACATTACCAAACTCATCTCCTAATGGAGGAATACAATCAATACATTTGGAATATATTCTGAAGTTACAATACTTTAACATGGTGGAGTTTTCTTACAATAACAATTACCACAACTCAATCATGATGCCACCTTATTTGGATCTATATGCAAGGCCATGTAGGACACCATTGAGTTGGTACATATTAGAAGACCAAGTGATAATACAACACATATTTGTTAAGGATATGGCAAAGATTATAATTCAATTTAGACAATGATTAAAGGAAGCACGTGATAGGTAGAAGAGTTAGGTTGATGCACATAGAATTAACCGAAGTTACAATATTGGAGGTGGGGTTTTTATGCATATTAGGTCTAATAAGAGTATAATTTAGTTTGGAAATGGGACAGAGTTTCCACCTCAAATTATGGGGCCATTTGAAATTCTGAAAAGAATTGGACTAGTTCCATATCGCCTTGCACTGCCACCCCATTTGCATAAAACTCATGATAGAAAATGAATATCATAAGGAAACCATCATGGTAACACCATTACAAATATTAGACTGTAGGTTTCGATAGATCATACATGACTTTGTGGACTAGGTTAAGGTCTAGCGAGACAAGTATAACCTAAGATATGCTACTTGGGAGGACGCAGAGATAATGTGTCATGATTATCCTACACTTTTTTTTTCTTTGTAACTTCGTGGCAAAGTTTCTTGAATGGGTGATGTATGTAATTCCCCATATTTTTACTTTGACATCTAAAGAAAATTATGACATGTTTTGTATTTCTTTGCTTATTATCTGTTGAACTCATCTTGACTAAGAGAACTATATTTGTGTATTTATGGACCTACCTATATGCGAAATTTATGTTTAAGTATATTTCTTATGATATTAATGATGGCAATTGTGCTATTTACATATAGCATGCAAATATAAATGGAATATTAAGGTATGTGGATACTATTTTAAGTTATATTGAAATGAATAAATGGGTGCCATGCATAAGTAAGTTAACTGGTTTAAATTGTTTATCAATTGATAACTTGGTAATTACTTAAAAACAATAAATGATTATACATGATCTTATGTTGATAAGACTAACCCACAAGTTAGAGGGTGTAAGTAATAGCCATATACTTGTGGTACTAAAGTGGACCTAATGGAATTGACACTGAAAGAGAAAATGGTATACTATGAAGCATTAATTTGTGAGTTAATTATTGATATGATAGATTGCTATGAGATGAGGGTCACTACACATTTTTACAGGGAAAATGGTTTCCCAGAGAAGTCATTTGATGATATAAATATAAAATGAAAACAACAACACATTATGATTTTTAATGGGTTGTTGACCCTAGGAGGTATTACCCACCATTTATCCCCTGAAACCTAAAGTCATGGGGGATTCATGTTAATCCACACTCCCCGAGATGTTTGATGACGACCATTGGTTAATTACTAAGAAAGTTAGGTCAATGCATTCAACACTTTTGCTTACATGTTATATCTAGGGTTATGTTAATATAGTTCATGCACCGATATGATTCGATGTATATATGGATGTTGTTTGGGAATTAGATATGTCTACTTAGTTATGTGCTTGGTTTGTTTCATGTTTAAATAAATTGCTTAATACATTCGGTATAATATTAGTATGACGTTTAATTCACATTGGATTATTGAGTGAATAAGATGGTTAAATGTTGTGTTTACTTGATTAGTGCCTTTCATGTTTGGTTGTGAACATACATGAATTATGCATTAGAGGTGGTGATGGTTATCATTTGTACACGAGCAATCTTTGTGTATGCTAGCTACACATACACACCTTGCATGTTTACACTAATACCATTATATATATTAGTGATTAAAACAAAATTTGTTATGGTTAATACCAAGAATGTGTCATAGGAGGTTAATTGTATGCTTATGATTTAACCTTCATTTCAAATTAGTTTACTTTCATTTATATTTATTTATATTTAATTATTAAAAGAGGAAATTGCACTTCATTTAAAATTATCTTCATCACTAATAGAAGATAAGATTTTGTAACTTACCAAGATGTGATTTGTATTACATATGATTTTGATTTGGATTATATAATGAATCATGGAACACCCCCAAGTACTTCCCCATAATACATGGATGGTAAATGGGTTAAAACATCGACCTTGACTATGGATCCTAAACTCAAGGGGATCAAGAGAGTTGAACTCGTGACCTCCTCAACTTTGGAGGGAGAGATATCATGTCTGTCTCATGACTACTTGAGCTAACCCTTGGGGATTGATGTGATTTTATCTTACTGATTGGGTTGTTAGGTTATTATGTTGGGTAGGTGAATTTATATTTCATTATATTTTGACCTATTTGTAACTTACCAAGATTTGAATTAGGATTATATATAATCTTATCTTGCTGAGTGTGTTGTGAGGTTATTAATGCTGAATACATGAATTCATATTTATTATATTTTGAGCTTCCTAGGGCCCTTCTCAAAAGGCTAGGAGAGAGATTGAAAAATGCATAAAAAGGATTTTTGGGAGATGAGTTAGGAGTTCATTATTTTGGAGAGATTTGTCATTGGAGAAGGGAAAACCTTGAGCTCAGAGACTTGGGATTTGTTACTATTGTTATTGTTGTTAGAGTTGTGGGAATAGAGGACTAGGAGTGTTGGAGACATTTACCACCATACACACTCTTTTTGGTCAAATTGGCCTAGTTAAACCACTATCCTAAGTATAATTGACATTAATTGACATCAGTGGAGCATTAATTGACATCATCTAGTCACACCCATGCCTACCTTAAGTCAAGGAGGCTAACTTAGCCTTCTCCTACATTTGGGGAGGCTAACTAGAGCACTTTGGGGGTGAACTAAGTGATATTAATGCACCTAATTGCTAATTGGTGGTTACAATCAGTTAAATAGCTCAGTGAAGGAACCTCCATTCATTTAATTGATTATTTAATGATTAATTAATGAACTGGAGTCAACAGGGGCGCCTCTAGCAACTTCTGATGTTTAGTTTAGCTTTAGTTAACCTCATCAGGGTTCATTGAATTCATTGAAGCGCTAGCACTTGATGGTTGGCTTGCTATGACATGTGTCTGATCTCTTTCAGTTGAGACTCAGTCATTTATTGCACTTCAAAATCAGTTAGGGTTTAGGTGAGTCAATTAGGGTTTTGATCAGTTGTTAACTGAGTGTGAACCATGGCCTACAGTCAGCTAAGCTAGACTCACTCATTCAATTTTAATGACCTCCTTGAGGATTCGAATTGCTCATTCATTCATGCCTGTAGCATGAAATTGTAATTGTAATCATTAATTCTTTATGTGAATACAGAGCGGCTACTATTCCTGTAGACCGATTACATCATTTCATGAGTTATTTGTTTATTAATATTTGATGAGATTGATGCTTTGTTCCTAGATCAATATACAATATTAATATGGTATCAGAGATTATGGCGGGACAAAGCTCTATCTCTCAAAAACAAGATTTTTGACAGATTTCTACATGAAATTTGAGCAATAGCTCAAAAATCCAGCACTGCACTAGAAGCCAAGGCTTACCACTTAATACCCCAAGTAAAGAACTTGTTGATCAAGCTTGCTTGATTGACTATGCTGGGTGTGATGAAATCCTAAAATGTGCAAGCTGTCCAACCTTACATTGCCCTTTCTGTTTTGATTTTTAGGTTTCTACAGGTGAAGCATTCGCTCCAGCACATCCAGATGGCCTCCTCGGTAAATCTCTTGACTCCTTACAATTTCCACTCATGGAAAGTTGATATGGAGATTCATCTACGCTCTAGAGGACCTTTTAGAGTCACCATGGACACTGAAGATGAGCTTGGATCTGCCATAGAAAAATCAAGATTCTTGAACAAGAAGGATGAAGCCTTCGGTTTCTTGTGCCTCTCTATTTCTCGAGACCTTCTCTTCCATCTTGCGGGATTGAAGACTCCAAAATAAATATGGGACAAAGTAGAGACTCTATATGGAAAGCATGATGACTTGAGGGTTTACCAGCTCAAAAATGAACTCATGTCTCTCCAACCCTTCAATTTCGAGACTCTGAATGATTTCTTCACAAAGTTCAAGCTTACTATTTTACTCTTGAAGCAATTCAAAGTGGAGAAGGAGGATGATCAGCTCATCCTCACCGTACTCTCCAAACTTGGGGCTGATTATTCAGTTTTTGTTTCTACATTCCATGCGGGGAAGCTCACAACTCCTGGATGGAAGATGCCTAGACTCAATGCCTTCATTGAGTCCCTAACAAGTGAACATGACAAGCTTGTCTTGATGGGGATCATCCGATCTTCCCGTGATAAATCCCTCCATGTCTCGGGGCCCAAAGATCGGAAGGTTAAAGGAAAGCAGCAAAAGAATAAAAAAACTAAATTTGATGCTCCTAAACCTAGAATTGAAAATCAGCAGCATGATGAGTCTTTCAGCTCAAGGAAGAACAAAGGAAAAGGGCACCATGGCAAGGAAAAAGTCAAGTGTTCTTATTGTAGGAAGGGCTTCCACCCTAAACATGCCTACATGAAGAAGAATCTTGATGAAGCAACCTCTCTCCTTGAGAGAAATCACATCAATCTTTCGAAGAGCTTTCAGAGGAGAGATCAGTAAGATCGGGAACCACAGCATGAAAAATGTCATGCCCTCATGGAAAGCAATTCGAATTCCAAAGCACTCTTGATTGATTTTGGAGCTTTGAACCACATGATGGATGAAAGAGACTCCTTTTCATCCTTGGAGACCGACAAATCCATCCCCATACATGTGGGAGATGACTCCACCATCATTTCAGATGGACAAGGTACTGTAGATCTTGAAAATGGTTTTTTCTCTAATGTCTTGTATGTACCGTCTCTGGCATCAAATATCCTTAGTGTCTATCAGATGAAACATACAGAAGTGCCTAAGAGAGTTTATTTTAGCCCAAAAGATGTTGAGATAACAGAAATTGCATATGAGAAACTCATTGCTAAAGGCCTTGCAAAACATCATGCAAAAGCCTATGAGTTCTCTCACTTTGTTGCTGATGCAAAGCCCACCACTCTGCTAACTCATGGGAATGAGGTTAGTAGGCTGTGGTATGAGAGGTTTGGCCATATTAATTTCAAATATTTGCAGCAATTAAAGAAAAAATCCATGGTTGAAGGCCTCCCCGTCATCAAGGCAACCACGGGAATTGCAAAGGCTGTGTGATTGGAAAACACCCTGAGCACAAGTTCGATCGGGGGAAGGCAAACCGAGCTACATGCATATTGGGGCTGATACATTATGATATCAGTGGTCTGATGCCTATCACATACTTGAATGGATCAATGTATCTCCTTAATTTTATTGATGATTTTTCAAAGTATACATGGGTTTTCTTTCTCAAAAAGAAATCAGAAGTATGTGAAATATTTTCTAAATTGAAGGCCTTGATCGAAAATGCCTCTTGGATTAAGATAAAGAACTTGAGATATGATAATGGAGGGGAGTATGTCAGTAATGAGTGCTCCCAAAGTGTTATTCAGGTCCAACATTCAATTCCCTACACTCCACAGCAGAACGGAGTAGCGGAAAGGAAGAATCCGTCTCTCAAGGAGATGACCAACTGTATGTTGGAATCCAAGAAGCTTGCTGCAAATTTGTGGGATGAGGCCATGCATGCTATAGAAAACATTAAAAATAGGGTGACACACTCATCTATGAAATGGAATACCCCTTTTGAATCATACTTCGGACACAAGTCGGATGTGTCGAACCTATAGGTGTTTGGGTCCACTTCATGGGCCCGGATTCCGCTTGATAAAAGAAGGGCTTTGCAACCGCAAAGGATAGAATGTCTATTTATTGGGTATCTTGATGAATCTAAAGGGTTCAAGCTACTAGATATCAATACCAAATATATCATCATCGAGAGAAGTGTCAAGTTCAATGAGCCTCTTCAGGAGGTGGAACTAGTGAAGGAGAAAACTGCTAAATTTCCTTCCTATTCTACTGAATATTTGGATGATGAAATTGGGGGTGATGACCCTGATTTGGATCCTTTGATTTCTTATATCAGTGTGCAGAAATCATCAGATTCTGAATTAGAACCTGAAGTGCAAAATCATCTTCCTACATGGGCCTGATAGACACTCTCCTCCGCAGGAGAAAACATTGGGAATCCAGATGATCCAAGGAGAACTCGGGCTGATTTCCAAAGAGCAGTTATTGCACTCTCTTGTCCTGATAATTTGCTGTCTGAAACTTGCTATTTGATGATTAGTTCAGATCCAAAATCCTACTACCATGCTCATAAGGATCCGAGATGGCAAGTTGCCATGGATGAAGAGATGAATTCTCTTCAGAAAAACACTACTTGGGAGCTAGTTTCTCTTCCTTCGGGAAGGAAATTGGTTCAATGCAAGTGTGTGTTTCAGACAAAGGTTGTTGATGATGGAAGAACCTAAAAATATAAGGCAAGGCTGGTGGAACAAATTTTCTCTCAGGTCCAAGGAGTGGACTACCATGAGACCTTTGCACCGGTTGCAAAAATGGACTCCATCCGCGTTGTTTTGGCAATTTCAGCATCCAAGCATTGGGAAGTGCATCACATGGATGTTAATTCAGCCTTTATGAATGGAGATATTAATGAGGAGATATACATGAAGCAGCCTGAGGGATACATCACTGATCCATATTTGGTTTGCAAGCTAAAGAAGTCACTATACGGGTTAAAACAGGCCCCAAGAGAGTGGTATTCCAAGATGGATGCCTTCCTTCTCTCGTAAAACTTTCAAAGTTGTAGATAAAATCCAAATGTGTATTTACAGCAGTCTGATGGTCATATAATTATCATTGTTTTATGTGTTGATGAATTACTGATCAGAGGTAGCACAGTTGCCTCCATTTCAGCCATCAAAACTGCTCTCCACAATGCCTTTGAAATGAGTGATTTGGGGCTTCTAAAACAATTTTTGGGGATCGAAATTGAGCAAAATTCTGATGGGATTATGGTCACTCAGTCCAAATAAATTTCAGAAATATTATTCAATTTTAACATGGTTGATTGTAGTCCTACACTATTCCCTTTCCTTTCAGGGATCAGCCTTGAAGAACGAAAAAGCACACCTCCCATGGACTGCACTATCTATCGACAGCTGATTGGTAGCTTGTTGTACTTGACACATTCTTGGCCTGATATTTGTTATGCTATGAATGATGTATCAAGATATATGTAGCAGCCTCATGATCTTCATTGGAAGGAAGCCAAGAGGATCCTCTAGTATATTCAGGGAACCAGGACCTACGGCATTCACTATGCTGCAGACTCCGAGCTAGAGCTGGTTGGATACACAGATTCCGATTGGGTGAGTGATTCTATTAATCAAAAGCCTACTTCCAAATATTTATTCATGTTTAGTGGTGGCCCCATTTTCTGTTCAAGAAAAAAGCAAGCTGCCATAGCACTATCTTCAGCAGAGGCCGAGTATTGAGGAGCGGTGAATGCTTGCATCTAAGCAATTTGGTTGCAAGGCATTCTTTCAGAGTTTGATCTTGGTAGTACTTTGTCCACTGTCCTCTTTTGTGACAATCAAAGTGCTATTAAGATATCCATGGATCGAGTTACCAGGCAGAGGACCAAGCATGTAGAGATCCACATACACTATATCAAGGAGCTAGTGTATGACAGGAGCATCATTCTGCAATACTTCCCGACTGATGAGAAGATTGCAGACATCTTCACCAAGAGATTTTAAAAAAATAAGTTCACTTACCTCTGTTCACTATTGGGGGTGAGTTCATCAAGGTGATTCAGACTACTTTCAGTGTTCAACATGAGGGGCGGGTTTTCCCACTGGGTTTTCCCTCTTTTCCTCACTTAGTTTGTTTTGAGCATTGTTTCAGTTTCAGCATTGTACATGGTGACCTATGGCCTTAGTTGTCAGTTCCCTAGCATTTTTATGCATTTTTTTTCTAACTCCTCCTGAGTATAGCTTAAAGGGGGGTGTTGGAGACATTTACCACCATACACACTCTTTTTGGTCAAATTAACCTAGTTAAACCACTATCCTAAGTACAATTGACATTAGTGGAGCATTAATTGACATCGTCCAGTCACACCCATGCCTACCTTCAGTCAAGGAGGCTAACTTATCCTTCTCCTACATTCGGGGAGGCTAACTGGAGCACTCCAGGGGTGATATGAGTGATATTAATGCACCTAATTGCTAACCGGTGGTTACAATCAATTAAACAACTCAGTGAAGGTGCCTCCATTCATTTAATTGATTATTTAATGATTAATTAATGAACTGGAGTCAACAGGGGCACATCCACCAACTTCTGATGTTCAGTTCAGCTTCAGTTAACCTCATCGGGGTTCATTGAAGTCATTGAAGCTCTAGCACTTGATGGTTGGCTTGCTATATGACATGTGTCTGATCTCTTTTAGTTGAGACTCAGTCATTTATTGCACTTTGACTTTAGTTAGGGTTTAGGTGAGTCAATTAGGGTTTTGATCAGTGGTTAACTGAGTGTGAACCACGGCTTACAGTCAGTTAAGCTAGACTCACTCATTCAATTCGAATGACCTCCTTGAGGATTCGAATTGCTCATTCATTCATGCCTGTAGCATGACATTGTAATTGTAATCATTCATTCTTTATGTGAATACAGAGCGGCTACTATTCCTGTAGATCGATTACAGCATTTCATGAGTTATTTGTTGATTAATCTTTGATGAGATTGATGCTTTGTTCCTAGATCAATATACAAGATTAATAAGAAGATCCATATATTTCTTAGAACTAAACAACTAGATAAGTTTCCAATTGGCTAGGAGGATTAATCCTAGTTTGCGTAACCTTTGATTCATTCAACTATGAAGGATTGGGATGGACTGCATTATACTAGATTGCTAATTTTTATAATTTTTCTGAGGTAATAAAATATTTATTTCTTTGCTTTATATTTATTCTAATTAACTGGAAAAGTTAACCATAATTGATTAGTTATATTAGACGTATTTGTTATTGATATATAACATGAGAGTAGCAATAGAAAATAAAGAAATTATATTTTCAAACTAGAACTCCTACTGAAAGAACATTTTTATATGTTGAATTGTCAAAATAGTGTTATGTTAAAACAATAAATGAATTAAAATCAGTTAACAACACCCATTATTGAATAGATATACCAATCACTGTCTTGAAATTACACCTAGATTTTCCCATCTCATTCCTCTTTCCATCAACACCATTGAAAATTTGAAGACACTAGAAGTTGTTAATCCTCCACCATTCCATTCTTGCACCTTTTAACACTACATTGAATCTCACCAAGCTCACATTTCACACACCAATATCCTCTATAGTATTCCATAACAAACTTGGGGAAAAGCATATGCCATAGTTAATATACATCAAATAAATTATAGGAAACTACGTCCAAACTCTCAAGCCAAGCCCTTGAGAAACTTCTAAGGTTCCATAGTCATCTACTTCCAAGTTCACACTACCAAAGTAGAAGCTAAGGAAAATGGAGGGAGAAAAAATCATAGTTGCAAACTAAATTTTGAAACAAAAAAACACATGTAAAACCTAGCCTCTCAATGGAACCCATGGTTAACATACAACAAGCATTGTAATTTGGGAGGATTTATTGTCCCTACATTCTAAGCTCAAGAGTTATGTGTGGGAAGATACTCAAGGATCAATCCCATTATTATTGTATAATATATGGTTATCATCCCATTATTATTGTATAATATATGCTTATCATGGGAGAGCAGAGTAATATATGTCTCCTAGCACCTCCTTTTTTATTGAAATATTACATTCAGTCATGCCCACACAAGGTTGGCTAAATGATCAATGCATTTATTATGGGCTATTAATATTTGAAATAAAATATGATTTCTTTAAATTCCTTTACTAAATCTAAACCACAATGAATATGGAATGGCACTTAAAGGTTCTAAGGATGTGAATGATGTAAGAGGGAGCCAATTATCATCGTCGAATCCCCACCCATTATTTCTTTTGTCACCTCTTGTGCCTTAAGCCGTTGCAATCCGTAATAGACTGCTATTGTCATTACCTATGCCTTAGAGTTGGAGGTCAATCCTAGTCCCCATGCAAAATGTGTTTCCTCCTTTCCTTTCAGATCATAAGTGATCGCCCACACTTGTCACCTTTAAGTAGTTAAAATTTATTAATATAAATATTTACAAATAATTAATTTAAAGAAAAATGAGATACTATGAGAATATAAAGTATTGCATTAATGAATTAAATAGTATTGAAGTCATTTTAAGGTTCAAGATTTAGTGCAAAAGGACCAGGCTCTATTCATTTAATAATCTAAGATGTATTTTTATTTTCCAAGTTTTTTTTTTATGTTCTTTCTTTCTTTGTGTTTGGTTTCTATTTGTTATATGGTATCATAATAATGGTAAGGGGAAATTGAAGTAGGTAAAGGCCTAGATATTACACAGATCAGTAATGGACGAGGTATTGTTGTTTGATACATAGTAGGAAACCAAAGGGATTTTAGAGAAACAAAATTAAGTATATTCTAAATGTTTATTTTTAGATTATGTTTAAAAAAAAAAAAGAGAAATACTAGAGTTTTATTTCTAGTTTAATTTTTAGGTCTATTTTCTTAAGGAAAAATAAAAAATTGAAATCTGAAAAAGAAGAAAGAAGAAATTTCTATAGTTTTTTATAAGTTTTTGAATAGATTTAAGATAATTTAAACTAGATCTTAAGTAGATCTAATTATTTTTAGGAAATTTAGAATTTTTTCAATTAGATCTAAAGCATATATAAATACTTTTAAACAAATTTAAGTTTTTTCAGCTAGATTTAAAATATATCTAAATATTTTTCGATAGGCCTAAGATTTTTTCAGCTATATTTGAAGCATATATAAACATTTTTCAATATAGCTGAGAGTTTTTAGTAGACATGACACCAATTTATCAAATTTCCAATAGATTTCTCATGTTTCTAGTAAGAACATTTGTTTGCATTTCTTTAATCTTCAATCTAGGGGAGGAAAAACACATTTTTCTTGGTTGTAATTCTCTATTTCACTTGTAGATTAATTTTTAGCAACATTTAAGTTTTTTTTGCATTCTAATGGCTACTTTATCTAACATTATATTAAAGGGTAACCATAAAACTTTAGGGAATAATAATAGTATGTGGAAACATCATTTCTTGGTTATCTTTGAGTACGCATGTTTAGATATATTTGTGTTGAGGAAGGAAACATGACCAACAACAATTGGAAATGATCAAACCACGTTTTATGTATATAATATAGAAACAATGATGATAATAAGCTTTAGTGACCAATGAAATGCTTCCCAAAGTGCAGAGGGAGGGTGTTATTGTTGTCATCTATAAGTGACCGAAGGATTGGCATGAAACTTTAGATAAAGGTAGAGAATTCTTCCTTAAAATTTTAACTTTTTCAAGCAAAATGGATGAAAGTGAGTCTTTAGAAGATCATTTATTAAAGATAAAATACCTTAGAGAACACTTGAATTCCATTTGGAGAAAATGGAAGAACAAGGCGTCGTGTTAATCACTATCAAGAGCTTACCAACCCCATTTTAACATTTCATTGAAACCATAAATATTACATGTATTGATGGTGACTTGAAGTTTGAGGATTTGAGCACTCAGATATTGTAGCAAGACAGATGAAAAAAATGTTTGGAAGTAATAGTGGAAATGGGGTTTCATAAATGGCTTTGAAAACCAACTTCAAAGGAAAAGGAAATTTCCCTATGAATAACGAGGATAGCATGATAAATAACTTAGATAATATCAAGATTTAAGTTTCATTTATGAAAAAATGAACCATAAGAAAAAGTTTCACAGGAAAAATTTATATGATGAGAATAGTAACTAAGGGCCAAAGAAGCAAGCCAATATTGCAGAAATTAAGGAAGATGAAGCTCTATTTGTCTTCATGGCACAAGATAAAGCAGGAAATGCAAATACATATGTTTGGTTGATATATTTGGGTGCATCCCACTATTTTACCAATATGAGAGATTAGTATTCTAATTACGTTGTTAATGAATCTGTTATATTTTTATCATTTAAGCTAGCAATACATTAGGATCTTTAACTGAGAGAATAACAAGCACAACAATCAAACACAAGAGACAATGAACACAGTGTTTATCCTTGGGGAAACCATAAATGGTGAAAACCCCGCAACTTCCTTAGAGATAGAATTAGAACCAAAAGTAAAGCCCCAAAACAGTAATATGATCTCCCGACAGCAGTAACCTCTTTCTTCCTTGCCCCAATGTCTTCTTCTTCCTCAACTATGCGCTACAACTAAGTGTGAGTGAGTGTGTGATAAATAGAGAGGCTAGCTCTCTATTTATACTAATTCCTGACTTGACTAAACCCAACTAGGGCTGACTTCTCTAGGAAATTCTAATAACCCTAGTGCCCCGGAACTGCGGGGACTTTAACCCTTGACCAATAGGAGGGTTACCCACAATGACTTGACGAGACTTTTTTACATTATAGAACTTCTCGATAGGAACATCGAGGCATGACATGACTCAATTACATTACAAATACATCCCAGAATAAACATCGGGTTACAATACATAAGAAATACAAGTGAATACATTCCGAAGTTACAATTTCATCAACACTCCCTCTTAACTAGGGAGGTAGTCTTTCAACACAATTCTTAGCACAAGTCTTCTTCTATGTATCATCTAGATCATCATCAAGTATTTGTCATCTTCAATTCATCTTCATCTTCAAGTCATCTTCATCTTCAAGTCATCTTCATCATCGGATCTGGATCATCATCACTAGACTTGGATCATCACTCGATCTAGATCACCAATGGACATTGTCACTGGATCTGGATCATCACTGCTGGATCATCATCACTGAATCATCACAAGTGTTATCTATTGATTCTTCTTGTCACAAGAATTTCTACAAATCCAGCCCTTTTTCATGCTGGATGTACATCTACAGAGCCAGTCCTTTTTCATACTGGATGTATCATCACATAGAGCTAGTCCTTTTTCATACTGGATGTATCATCACATAGAGCTAGTCCTTTTTCATACTAGATGTGGCATCCACTCAGAGCTAGTCCTTTTTCATACTAGATGAGTCTTCAAGAGCTAGTCCTTTTTCATACTGGGTGTGGCATCCACATAGAGCTAGGCCTTTTTCATACTAGATGAGTCTTCACAGAGCCAATCCTTTTTCATACTAGGTGTGGCATCCACACAGAGCTAGTCCTTTTTCATACTAAATGAGTCTTCACAGAGCCAATCCTTTTTCATGCTGGGTGTGGAATCCACACAGAGCTAGTCCTTTTTCATACTAGATGAGTCTTCACAGAGCTAGTCCTTTTTCATATTGGGTGTGGCATCCACACAGAGCTAGTCCTTTTTCATACTAGATGAGTCTTCACAGAGCCAATCCTTTTTCATAGTGGGTGTGGCATCCACACAGAGCTAGTCATTTTTCATACTAGATGAGTCTTCATAGAGCCAGTCCTTTTTCATACTGGATGTGGAATCCACACAGATCTAGTCCTTTTTCATACTAGATGAGTCTTCACAGAGCCAACCCTTTTTCATGCCTGATGTGGAATCCACACATACATCTAACAATGGAAGGAACCAATCCTCTCACCATGTCACAGCTGTTACATCTGACCATGGAAGGAACTAATCCTCTCACCATGTTGGAAGGGCACAACACTTATATCCGACCATGGAAGGAACCAATCCTCTCACCATGTCAAAAGGGCTCAGCATGGACACATCACTTCCTCTTGGGAGGAATCTCGATCTGGAGAACACCAAGCTTCTCCCTGAAGTATTCAAACTTCACCCTATCCAATGGCTTAGTCAACACATCAGCTATTTGTTTGTCCATCGCAACATATTGGAGCTTCACTTCTCATCTCTACACCATATCCCTGATATAGTGATAGTTGATCTCGATATGCTTCGAATTGTCATGGAACACCGGGTTGTCTGACAACGTCACACAATTCTGGTTGTCATAATATATACAAGTAGCATCTAATTGGAGATCAAATAAATCAGACAGTAGCTTCCTTAACCATACTGCCTCACAACTAGTTGAACAAGCTGCGACATACTCTGCTTCAGCTGTACTTAGTGTCACACAAGATTGCTTCCTGCTAAACCAAGAGATCACACCTGATCTCATACTGAAGCAGCACCCTGAAGTGCTCTTCCTATCGATGGCACTGCCTGCCCAATATGAATCTGTTGAGGCCTAGAAATTCACAGGCGACAACAGTAACGGATTCTCCCCAATCAACGTTCCCAACTAGCCCGTTGACTGTTTGGTATAGGGAATCCGTCTGGTTTGCGGTCCGGCTACTGTAGGTCAAAGTAACAAAACAAGGTTTTATCGGTTGCGGCCCAGTCCACCCTATATATTTTTGTATTTTTTGACTTATGTATGAGATGCATATGCCTACTTAACCATGCAGGGTGATTAGAATGCAAGGAACAGTCACAATGTGATGCGCAGGTTCTTACCTCTCGTCTTAAGCCCACAAACATCTAAATCACATATGCAGCCATGAAATGAAACTAACTACCTATCTATCTATCCCCAGGGAGCAAACCGAATTTAATTATGAGTAATGTAAAGCGTGCATGCAACATAAGAGAAACTACAGTTAGCTGATATTTCTTCCCATATCGCATGAACAATTAAAGAATATTTCACAACCAGATAGCCAATTGTTTATGAACAACATTCATTACTCCTAGTGGAAATATTCATAAAATAAACCAGAAAACATTCATGCAAGAACGTAGGTTCAAAGAGTTAGAACGGTCTCACGGTTAATGGACATAAAGCTGAAAATGAAATAGTTCCTCTTCAACAAATCCATAGCACAGCATGAGAATATTCCACAAAGCTTTCTCCAATAGGCCAACTATAATTTATTATTGCAAAAGGAAATAGTTCTTCTTACAATATCTCTTCACCAGTCTCGCTAGGAAAAATCCCTTTTCCCTTCTAAGATTTCTATCTTTATACAAAAAAAGGGGTAACTATTGGGCTGCCCAAATGTAACCTTTGGGCTACTCGACTCTTCATTTCCCATTGTTTATTTTTCCCTAAATGCTTTTACAAAATGTTACAAAATACAAAGGTGGCCAACCCCTCACGAGGAGGGCCCCACTTGGATGTCGAGAAACTTCTTCCATGCTGCAGCTTCAGTAGCGATGCCTTCAAAGGCACAAGGCTCCAAAAACTAAATGTTTATCTCAAACTTCTTAGCTTGGTTCTTGATAGCCTCAACCCTAGATGTACTCAATCAGAGCTGATCTTCGAGAAGCTGTACACTGACAGCTGAATGATCTACTTCGCTTCTCAAGATCAGATCATCCAGGGCTTTGATATCCTGTACCTTAGCTTCTTCCTCCTCGAATCTCTTTTGCAATAGCTCCACAAAGGCATGGTGATCTGGGAAAGCTTCAAGCCTCTCTTCAGCTTCTATCTGGCACCGATTGTAGGTAATAAGAAGTCTTCTGAAAAACTCGGTGCATAATCCCTTTGTCTTTTTTACTGCTTTCTTGAAGTCTTCAGCGGTGTTAATAGCAAACTCCACTAGGTTATAGTCCCATTTGAGCGCCTGCTGGTATTTCGAAGGTAGATCCGCTAGGGTTTCTTCATTTCTCCTTTTGGCTTCTTCCTCAGCCTTAGCCTGTTCATCCCCTTTCCCACCTATGGTAGTGATTTTCTTCTTGAATCTTCTCTTCAGTGTTGTCATGTTCGGGGCGTTCAGGAAGACAGATTCTTCCCTATCAAAATGGTGGGTATACTCAAAATGCACCTTATGCTCTTTACAGTGTTCAGCTACTTTCCCGTGAGTATCATTTCTCCGGAAAGGCATCTCGCCAAAATGGAACTTTTCCAGTTCTTGTACGAATTTGTCAGCTTGTTTCACCTTAGTGAACCTGTAACTTCCTAGTTTGAAAGGCAAGGGAGGATAAGCAGTCTTCTTATGCTCGAACAGAAAACTGTCTATTCCATCCAGGAACACTTGTCTGACTGCCTCCTTGTGGATAACATAATCAGTTGCGTATTTGGGAAGCAAAGAAGGTGCTCTCGTACCACCAAACATTTTGAAATACATGCCATTTTCTATCAAGAATTAGTCTGTATAATCCTCTATTACTTGCATGGCCCCCTCCAACATACAATCACACTCTTTCAGGAAAATGAGTGTGTAGAGTGGCATAATGAAGTGCTCACAGACTTCTCTGTAATGGCTATGGTACTGGTGTGCCCACAATGGTTTATAAGCAGCATAAACAGGCATTCTTTCCCTGTCCCAGATGCACCTGAGACCAGGGAAAGCCTGGTTGCACAATATACAGTCTATCAGTATTGAACTCATATAGAATTCAGACCTTTTCTGGGACTCTCCTCCCAAGGCTACGGCCAAGAAATAAGAAATACTGCTCGATACAAGGCTGGCCCAGTTGAAGACCGTCCCCTGGGTTGCAACATGAAATATGATGGGTATCCATTCTAGTTTGAAAAACCTGCCATGAGCTCATCCAAATATTCTGTTGAACATCAAGGCTATGAATCTATATGGAACCCTTAAACTTGTAGTATCATATTTGCCTGTTACTCTGGTCCTAAAATGCTTACCAGTTAGTAGCATTCTTTTCATGGTCTCTATAAGCTCCATTCTTATGTTGTTTAACCAATCATTAGATAAGAACACCTGAGCTTCTGGCAAGTGATAGGATAGAGCCACATATCCAGGGCTGTAAGCAGCATAGCCTTGCTTTTCAACGTTCCCCAGGATCATTGTGGTTATATCTTCCTAGGGCAGAATTCATCCAATTACCTCAGAGCATGGGAACAGCTCTGGTCTGGTGGCAACTTTCATGAGAGAAGATTTCTCTATATTAGTATAGATGGATTCTTCTTTGAGGCCCATGTCGGGAACCTCCCTACGGGAAATCAATCTATATATTTCACCCCATTTGTACTCGGGTTCAACACCAGAAACACATTGAGTGTCTTCATATATGTATTCGGTCTTTGTGACAACCTCTACTTCTGGCTCTTCTTCGACCACAGGGGCCTTCTTCTTCTGCCTCTTGGACATGGTGGATTTGAATTCTTCCTACCATATATAACATTGTAATATTGAGAAATTCAAGGTGCAGACATTTATATGACAGTGTTCAGTGTTTTACTTCTTCTATGTGTATCATGACAGCAATTTGTTAAAAATATGTGTGTATGGACTGAAATGTCCTGACTAACAAAATTATTAAACCCAATGGGCAGTGGAAAACAAGTTATATACAGTAAAAATGTGCAATCTACCACTGCTGTAGGACACTAAACAATTCTATCAATCATATTCAAGACAGAAAAAGATCTACATTAATATGAAACACATTTTTTCTTTCTATGCATGCAATGGTCCTTTCGCTGCGAGGGAAAGATAGTAGCAGTTACGCAGGTTTTTTCAATGGTGCCTTATCAAAACCAAACCTACGCCCTTCTGGTGAACAACTAAGAATATAGAGATATTCCCTCCCACAAGCTGAGGCTTGACCGCTGAGCTCTACGAGGTAGCTTGAAGTATAGAGATAAAAACGGCTGGGTTTTAAACGGTGCGGGAAACAACAGTAGTAACTATGAAGCTTTCTCAACAACTCCATGCCTACACACCAATAGAAAAGACATATTCCTTCTAGCAGGCTACAGGTTCGACATTAAGCTCGTTGAGGACGCGTAGAACCGCATAGTTGAAAACGGTTAGGGCTTCAACAACGAGTAGCGCACCATAGGATAAATAGCCCCAAAACCCCCAAAGTAGTCCATGGCATACCTACCTCCTACCTATCATAACTATGCAGGGTGGTTTGGTGCAGACGACGTAACGACCATCTGCACCGAAACCCTTCAATCCCTATGCGCAGGGTATCAAAATGAACGGTGCTGGAAAATCAAAGCTACTCTGATGGTTAAACTGCCCTCCCACGGTCAAATAACATCTCCACTTATATAGGCGCATAACCTAGCGAGACGAGGAAAACGGCCGGGGACCTAAAACCACCGTAGAAAACCACTAACAGTTCAAATGGAACGGGAAAAACGACAAGGAGCCTACCTAGCAATACGACGAGTATGGCGGGTCGATGACGGTCAAGCTTCCGCAGTTGCCACCTGGATGTAGGTACACCGACAGCGGGGACCTTCGCTACCTCAAGAAAATGATAGCTCGATGGCAACAGTGCTCCATGAAAAATAACAATAGAAAAACAATACAGCGTCCCCGTATATATTTTTGATCGCTCGTGTGAGAAAAATCGGACATCAAAGAACTTTTGCATCGGAGGCTGGAAGTAATCTCTCTTCTGCAACGGCAGATGGCCAAAACGTAGACCCAGCCGCGGAGACATGCACGGCAGAAAAACAAATCATAAGATTGGACATCAGAAGGTTTTTGAATTGGAGGATGAAAGCGAACGTTCTTTCGCTATGGTGGACGATCAAAGGGCCAAGCCTTCTGATGTCTGGTTATACATATCGGGTAGTAGTTGAGAGATCGAATGTCGAAAGGTTTTCGAATCGGAGGATGAAAGCTTAAATCTCTCCGCAACGGGGAAAAATGATGTGATAAAAGGTTCCGACTCAAAACTCAAAAGCAGTCGAAAAAATCACTCGAGTCGGGAGAAAACCGAAAGTCAAAATCGAAAGCCCATCCGCAACGGCGGAAGAAATGATCGTAAAAGCTTCCAATGCCAAACAAAAAAGCGTCCGACATGAAAAAACCAACGGGTCAAAAGTCGGAAGGTTTTTCTTTCCACAAAATGAAAATCCATCCGCAACTGCGGAAGACCAAAGCCAAGATCCACCCGCAACGGTGGAAAATCAACACAAAACATCCTCCGATTCCAACATGTTTTCAAATGCACTTAAGGGCAGTGATATAACTTGATCAAAAGTGGATTACTTAAGGCATCAGAGGAGGAATCAAAACAATGGGTAGCTCAATCCAAGCATGAGCAAAGCCTTTCTAAAAGCTCTTAAACCAATTTCAAGAAGAAAATCCAACTGATTCAAGCAAAGGAGGGTCCTAAAATTTTTAGAATTTTGGGAAATTGTTGTAGCTGCAACAATTAGCGACTACCTGGTGAACCCCAGATTTCTGAATTAACTCCTTCCCAGTGCAAGACCGTCTGAATAAAATTTGAAATCTTCTAGATGTCTTTATCCTCAGGCTGGCCAACTTAAGCATTTAAATCATTGAGAAGTAGTATATTCTTTGGGAAATGGTAACATCAGAAATATTGCAAGTCTGAATAACTCTTTTGAGGCCAAATAAGTGAGGTTTATTTTGCCTATCCTCGGGTAGTTTACAGCTTGGACACCACAGGATTGTAACAGAGAATAAACAGTATTATCCTTTTATTCTTCATTCCCATGCCAACTGCACTTTTGTGCCTTTTGAACTTTAGTTCTTTTGATATGAGTCCTCCTGCAAGCCTTTCTTACTAAATTTTAATTCAGGATCCTCTATCCCATAGTGTCCTTTTGTGTGAACAATGTATTTCATATTTCAGTTCACGGACAGAGAGGATCTTGTGGCAATGTAGTACTTCATGCTTTGATATTTTGCTTTGGTATGTATTTTTTTCTTTAAGGAGTTTTGACTCTAGGTAGCTTTTGGCTTTTCTGAATATATGACATGGGATCATTTATATATGCTATACTGTTTTACTCTGCTTGCTTTCCGTGGGTCTTTTGCTGTGACCCCCTTGGATACTTAAGATGTGAAATGAATGGAGCCTTGAAATAGTATTCCAGACCTCTTTTACTTCTGAGTTATTTACAGGGGTTAAGTAAGACATCAATGAATGCATTTCCAGTTAAGGATACCGCTACTCGAAGACATTCTATACTTTAAAGCACAATCTTTTGCTCCAGATTTCGGTTAATAAAGAACCCTGATGTTCCCATTGCAACCAAAGTTTGCCTCTTTATTCAAAACAAAAGCTACTAACAAAAGCAGTGCAAATCAAGAAAACAACGTCAAATCAAATGATATTAAAGAAAACAACATTATTTATGTACAAGGAAAAACAAAAGAAAAGAAAAAGGTGTGCCTGCCCCCTGAAAATCTTCAATCAATGAGTTAAAGGGCTAGGCTGCGATAAAGGTCAAAAATCTATCCATGATCTAAGTGTGCCATTTTTTAAATTGAGACCATATCTACTAGTCTGCACTCATTTTCATCAGCCTGAGGAAGTTGAAGGAGCTCAGGCTAAGTGTTAATCATATGACTGGCCTCTCTCGAGTTAAGATGTCTTAGCTTAAGCTTAGTCAGATAGTTTCCCAGGACGGAATCAGCAGATTCATTACCCTCTCCTAGCCCAGTAACATTGTGCTTCATGTAGGGTTCTCTCAAAATCCTAATCAGGTTTGGGCTTCCCTTCTGAGGAAAAAACAAATGTGACCAGTCAGAAGCAAAGTACCCATCTAGGCGGGTTGCCCAATATCGATTCAAGATCAATCCATATCCATCAGGTATGTCTGCTACTACAATATCAAGGTATTGACATATCTTTCTATTTGCAGACAATCGAATCAAAACAGTCTTCATCTCCCCCACTACCTTGACACTAGTGCTGTCTAGTTGAGTGACATCCCAATCAGTAAGTTTTAGCTACCCATTAAGCTTTGTACAGATTGCAAGAGGCATGACATTCACTGATGATCCAGAGTCTACCAGACAATTATGGACTTTATGGTTCAGAATTTCCAAAGTCAAAAGGAAAGGTGGGGTGCTAATTTTCCTTTCCCCAAATGATTCAATCTTTTCCTCCACAGGTTGGTTTTCAATGGGTATCTCCCTTTTAACTTTTTTAACCTTTTCGGTGCTTCCTCCCTCACCATCTTCCATAGGTTTGACAATCTCATTGTTTGGCTCTGTCTCCTAGTTGAGGGTAGCGGCTCTATGGGTTTTGTCCTCAACCTTCGCATCGGCCTGTCTCTTGACATTCTCCTGCAGATTTGTAATCTTCGAAATTATGGTATTCTCTTCAATCGTTACACCCATGTCCTTGGTTGTTGTAGATGTGCCTTCAGACTTAGAAGTACTCTCTTCAGTGTCAAATAGTGAGACACCATTCCATGAAAACATGTTATCAATATCTTGTTTCTCCATGCCCTAGTTTTCCTTTTCCTTCTTACCACTGTCCTTAGTCAATTTAGGATCCAACAACTCATTCATCACCAGTGTCATTGAATGTAACCATTGAGGGCACCTCTTCTCAGAATGAGGTTGCTGGTGAAAAGTACAGAAATTCTCTCCCCCTATTTATGTTATGTCCATTGATGCTAAATTTGGTGGAGGGACTTGCCCTTGGTTGTTATCCTTTATTTTGGGAGAGTAGGGCTTATAAGTTTTCTGGACGTCCCTTTCCTTTTCCAGATCTATTATTCGGTTGGATAGCTTCTGCATCATTCAGCATTCCCTGATAATCATGTGAGTAATCCTCTTTAGGTTTAGACAGCAATAAATCTCTTCTCCCGGTATTCTTCTCTTCAGGTAAGTCAGGGTAATATTCTATATTTTCCATTTCAGCTTCTACCCTTCCTACCTCTTCATAAGTCTCTACCAATGTAGGCTTGGCTTTCATTTTAGCGAACATAGCTAACTCAGGTCCTAAGGCAGATGTATAATACTCAATTAAGACCTTGTCTGAGGGTCTGTCGGCTTCAGAAAAATTCTTTAGGTATAATGAAAATCTTTGAGTGAACTTATGTACCTTTTCATTCTTCTCTTTTCTTAACAAACCAAGACCTTTCATTAATGAGGCATGCATTTTTTGGGATGTATATTTACTCCTGAAAAACGTTTCGAAAGAGTTCCAGTCTGGGATCGAGTTTGCAGGCAGGGCAAAGTACCATGAAGCAGCTGCCCCTTTCAGGGTATGAGGGAATAATCTATAGACAACATCTTCATACTCCCCATCCCTTAAACCCTTCTACTGCTAAATAAAAACTCTGCAAGTGATCATCTACAGCGGTCTTTTCCTCAGGGTCAAACTTAGGCAGCAACTTCTCAAAACCTTGAGGTAAGTTATGCAATGGAGGCGTAAGGCTCAAAGGTGATCTAGCTCTCCAAGTAGGTAATGGGTTGGGCTGGTTCACAATCACACCAGCCATGAGTACAGGCAAAAGAACAAAATCTGAGCAAAGAGCAACGTGGGGTGAGAACAGGCTTTCTTACTTCAAAGGTATAACCGAGACCTGTAATTACTTGGGTCAGTCTGAAAGCTTCAAATATCTGCTGGTAAGGTAATCTTGGGAAAACTAAGTTTCCACGGCCAGCCATTCCCTGGAGGCCCTCCTTCTAGCGCCAGAACTGTTGAGGCCTGGAAATTCGCAGGCGACAACAGTAAGGGATTCTCCCCAATCAACGTTCCCAACTAGCCCGTTGACTGTTTGGTATAGGGAATTCGTCCAGTTTGCGGTCCGGCTACCGTAGGTCAAAGTAACAAAACAAGGTTTTACCGGTTGCGGCCCGGTCCACCGTGTATATTTTTGTATTTTTTGACTTATGTATGAGATGCATATGCCTACTTAACCATGCAAGGTGATTAGGATGCAAGGAACAGTCACAATGTGATGCGCAGGTTCTTACCTCTCGTCTTAAGCCCGCAAACATCTAAATCACATATGCAGCCATGAAATGAAACTAACTACCTATCTATCTATCCCCAGGGAGCAAACTGAATTTAATTATGAGTAATGTAAAGTGTGCATGCAACATAAGAGAAATTACAGTTAGCTGATATTTCTTCCCATATCACATGAACAATTAAAGATATTTCACAACCAGATAGCCAATTGTTTATGAACAACATTCATTACTCCTAGTGGAAATCTTCATAAAATAAACCGAAAAACATTCATGCAAGAACGTAGGTTCAAAGAGTTAGAACAGTCTCACGGTTAATGGACATAAAGCTAAAAACGAAATAGTTCCTCTTCAACAAATCCATAGCACAGCATTAGAATATTCCACAAAGCTTTTTCCAACAGGCCAACTGTAATTTATTATTGCAAAAGGAAATAGTTCTTCTTACAATATCTCTTCACCAGTCTCGCTGGGAAAAATCCCTTTTCCCTTCTAAGCTTTCTATCTTTATACAAAAAAAAGGGGTAACTGTTGGGCTGCCCAAAGGTAACCTTTGGGCTACCCGACTCTTCATTTCCCATTGTTTATTTTTCCCTAAATGCTTTTACAAAATGTTACAAAATACAAAGGTGGCCAACCCCTCACAAGGAGGGCCAGACTTGGCTGTCGAGAAACGTCTTCCATGCTGGAGCTTCAGTAGCGATGCCTTCAAAGGCACAAGGCTCCAAAAACTGAATGTTTATCTCAAACTTCTCAGCTTGGTTCTTGATAGCCTCGACCCTGGATGTACTCAATCGGAGCTGATCTTCCAGAAGCTGTACATTGGCAGCTGAATGATCTATTTCGCTTCTCAAGATCAGATCATCCAGGGCTTTGATATCCTGTACCTTAGCTTCTTCCTCTTGGAAGCTCTTCTATAATAGCTCCACAAAGGCATGGTGATCTGGGAAAGCTTCAAGCCTCTCTTCAGCTTCTATATGGCACCGGTTGTAGGTAATAAGAATTCTTCTGAAAAACTCGGTGCATAATCCCTTTGTCTTTTTTATTGCTTTCTTGAATTCTTCAACGGTGTTAATAGCAAACTCCACTAGGTTATAGTCCCATTTGAGGGCCTGCTAGTCTTTCGAAGGTATATCTGCTGGGGTTTCTTCATTTCTCCTTTTGGCTTCTTCCTCAGCCTTAGCTTGTTCATCCCCTTTCCCACCTATGGTAGTGATTTTCTTCTTGAATCTTCTCTTTAGTGCTGTCATGTTCAAGGCGTTCCGAAAGACAGATTATTCCCTATCAAAATGGTGGGTATACTCAAAATGCACCTTATGCTCTTTACAGTGTTCAACTACTTTCCCGTGAGTATCATTTCTCCGGAAAGGCATCTCGCCAAAATGAAACTTTTCCAGTTCTTGTATGAATTCATCTGCTTGTTTCACCTTAGTGAACCTGTAACTTCCTAGTTTGAAAGGCAAGCGAGGATAAGCAGTCTTCTTATGCTCAAACAGAAAAATGCCTATTCCATCCAGGAACACTTGTCTGACTGCCTCCTTATGGATAACATAATCAGTTGTGTATTTGGGTAGAAAAGAAGGTGCTCTCATACCACCAAACATTCTGAAATACATGCCATTTTCTGTCAAGAAGTAGTCTGCATAATCCTCTACTACTTGCATGGCCCCCTCTGACATACAATCACACTCTTTTCGAAAAATGAGCATGTAAAGTGGCATAATGAAGTGCTCACAGACTTCTCTGTAATGGTTGTGGTACTGGTGTGCCCACAATGGTTTATAAGCAGCATAAACATGCATTCTTTCCCTATCCCAGATGCACCTGAGACCAGGGAAAGGCTGGTTGCACAATATACAGTCTATCAGTATTGAACTCATATAGAATTCGGACCTTTTCTGGGACTCTCCTCCCAAGGCTGTGGCCAAGCAAGAAGAAAGACTGCTCGATACAAGGCTGGCCCAATTGAAGACCGTCCCCTGGGTTGCAACAAGAAATATGATGGATATCCATTCCAGTTTGAAAAACCTACCATGAGCTCATCCAAATATTCTGTTGAGCATCAAGGATATGAATCTATATGGAACCATTAAACTTGCAGTATCATATTCTCCTGTTACTCTAGTCCTAAAATTCTTACCAGTTAGTAGCATTCTTTTCATGGTCTCTATAAGGTCCATTCTTATGCTATTTAACCAATCATCAGATAAGAACACCTGAGATTTTGGAAAGTGATAGGCTAGAGCCACATATCTAGGGCTGTAAGAAGCATAGCCTTGCTTTTCAACGTTCCCCAGGATCATTGTGGTTATATCTGCCTAGGGCAGATTTCATCCAATTACCTCAGAGCATGGGAACAGCTCTAGTCTGGTGGCAACTTTCATGAGAGAATATTTCTCTATGTTAGTATAGATGGATTCTTCTTCGAGGCCCATGTCGGGAACCTCCCTGCGGGAAATCAATCTATATATTTCACCCCATTTGTACTCAGGTTCAACACCAGAAACACATTGAGTGTCTTCATATATGTATTTGGTCTTTGTGACAACCTCTACTTCTGGCTCTTCTTCAACCACAGGGGCCTTCTTCTTCTGCCTCTTGGACATGGTGGATTCGAATTCTTCCTACCATATATAACATTGTAATATTGAGAAATTCAAGGTGCAGACATTTATATGATAGTGTGCAGCGTTTTACTTCTTCTATGTGTATCATGATAGCAATTTGTTAAAAATATGTGTGTATGGACTGAAATGTCCTGACTAACAAAATTATTAAACCCAATGGGCAGTGGAAAACAAGTTATATACAGTAAAAATGTGCAATCTACCACTGCTGTAGGACACTAAACAATTCTATCAATCATATTCAAGACAGAAAAAGATCTACATTAATATGCAACACATTTCTACTTTCTATGCATGCCATGGTCCTTTCGCTACGAGGGAAAGACAGTAGCAGTTACGCAGGTTTTTTCAACGGTGCCTTATCAAAACCAAACCTACGCCCTTCTGGTGAACAACTAAGAATATAGAGATATTCCCTCCCACAGGCTGAGGCTTGTCCGTTGAGCTCTACGGGGTAGCTTGAAGTATAGAGATAAAAATGGCTAGGTTTTAAGCGGTGCGGGAAACAACAGTAGTAACTATGAAGCTTTCTCAATGGCACCATGCCTACACACCAATAGAAAAGACATATTCCTTCCAGCAGGCTACAGGTTCGACATTAAGCTCGTTGAGGACGCGCAGAACCGCATAGGTGAAAACGGCTAGGGCTTCAACAATGGGTAGCGTACCATAGGATAAACAGCCCCAAAACCCCCAAAGCAGTCCATGGCAGACCTACCTCCTACCTATCATAACTATGCAGGGCGGTTTGGCGCAGACGGCGTAACAGTCGTCTGCGCCGAAACCCTTCAATCCCTATGCGCAGGGTATCAAAATGAACGGTGGTGGAAAATCAAAGCTGCTCTAATGGTTAAACTGCCCTCCCACGGTCAAATAACATCTCCACTTATATAGGCGCATAACCTAGCAGGACGAGGAAAATGGCCAGGGACCTAAAACCACCGTAGAAAACCACTAACAATTCAAATGGAACGGGAAAAATGACAAGGAGCCTACCTGGAAATACGGCGAGTATGGGGGGTCAATGATGGTCAAGCTTCCGCAATTGCCACCTGGATGTAGGTACACCGACAGTGGGGACCTTCGCTACCTCAAGAAAACGACAGCTCGATGGCGACAGTGCTCTGCAAAAAATAACAATAGAAAAACAATACACTGTCCCCGTATATATATTTGATCGCTCGTGTGAGAAAAATCGGACATCGGAGAGCTTTTGCATCAGAGGCTGGAAGTAATCTCTCTTCCGCAACGGCGGATGGCCAAAATGTAGACCCAGCCGTGGAGACATACACGGCAGAAAAAAAAATCATAAGATCAGACGTCGGAAGTTTTTAGAATTGGAGGATGAAAGCGAACGTTCTTCCACTACGGCGGACGATCAAAGCGCCAAGCCTTCCGACATCCGGTTATACATATCGGGTAGCAGTTGAGAGATCGGACGTCGGAAGGTTTTCGAATCGGAGGGTGAAAGATTAAATCTCTCCGCAACGGGGAAAACTGACATGATAAAAGGTTCCGACTCAAAACTCAAAAGCAGTCGAAAAAATCACTCGAATCGGGAGAAAACCGAAAGTCAAAATCGAAAGCCCATCCGCAACGATGGAAGAAATGATCGTAAAAGCTTCCGATGCCAAAAAAAAAAGCGTCCGACGTGAAAAAACCAATGGGTCATAAGTCGGAAGGTTTTTCTTTCCGCAAAACGAAAATCCATCCACAACTGCGGAAGACCAAAGCCAAGATCCACCCGCAACGGTGGAAAATCAACACAAAACATCCTCCGATTCCAGCATGTTTTCAAATGCGCTTAAGGGAAGCGATAGAACTTGATCAAAAGTGGATTACTTAAGGCATCAGAGGAGGAATCAAAACAATGGGTAGCTCAATCCAAGCATGAGCAAATCCTTTCTAAAAGCTCTTAGACCAATTTCAAGAAGAAAATCCAACTGATTCAAGCAAAGGAGGGTCCTAAAAATTTTAGAATTTTGGGAAATTATTGCAGCTGCAATAGAATCAACATAACCCTCCAGGTTAATTAATTGATTAGTCTTATACTTGAGCCCATAATCAACTGTACCCTTTAGGTACCTCAAAATATGATTTGCAGCAGTCAAGTGAACATGTCTTGGATCTGTCAAGAATTAGCTCGAGGTGTTCACAGCAAAGCAAATATCTGGTCTCATGTTCATCAGGTACATCAAGGACCCAATCATCTGACGATACATCATGACATCAATCGACTCTGATGAAGCATCACTCAATAGCTTCAGGTTCGATGCCATAGGTGTGGTTAAGGACTTGCAGTCCATCATCCCAAATCTCTTTAGGATCTCTACTGCATACTTCCCTTGTCTAAGGAAGATTCCATCCATATTCCACCACACCTCCATGCCTATAAAATAATGCATCATACCCAAGTACTTCATTTCGAACTCGGTAGCAAGATTCCTCTTCGTATCCGCAATCAACCCATCCATACCCATTACAATCAGATCATCTACATACAGTAGGAGCATCACTGGGTTGCCATATTCAACCTTGTAGTAAAGGTTGGAATCTGCTTTACTCTTGGTAAGTCCCAAACTATATAGGAAGCTGTCAATTCTACCGTAGCATGTCCTAGGTTCCTGTTTCAATCCATATAGGGCTTTCTTCAATATACACACATGTGACACCCTGTCATGTTTCTCAAAACCAAGTGGTTTCTCCACATACACTTCCTCTTCCACTACACCATTCAAGAAAGCAGTCTTGACATCCATCTGGTGTATCTTCCATTTCATCACTGTAGCCAAAGAAAGTACTGATCTGATGGAAGTGTATCTAGATACAGGTGCAAAAGTTTCTTCATAATATGTTCCTTCTTTCTAGGAGAAACCACGAGCAACAAATCTTGCTTTATATTTTTCAATGCTACCATCCACAGCATGCTTGATCTTGTATATCCATTTATAAGTTACGACAGACTTCCCTTCTAGTCTTGGGACAACATCCCAAACATCATTCTTCATGATCAATTGATACTCTTCAATCATAGCATCCTTCCATTCTTTCCATTCTGCTGCTTCTTCATAATTGGAAGGTTCTTTATCGATGAAATCACATAAGAAGGCTACATATCTGGAGCAGGATATGGTCCTCTTTCTTTCTCTATGATTCTATTCTAGAGCCCCATATATTTCTACACCTTGGATAGCTTCTCGTACCCAAGCAGGTTTCCTCTTGTGAGGATTCTTCTCCTGAGGTGGATCTACAGGTTCTTGAGGTTCTTCAAATTCTCGATCTTCTTCTTGCATTTCTTCATTCATGGTTGTATCATGAATTCTGGGTGCTTCTGCTTCTTCAGGTTCTTCAGCAGGTCTCTTTCTGGATTTATTGTAATCTGAGTCTTCATCAAATGTTACATCCCTGCTGATGTCGATCTTCTTGAATCCTGGGAAGTATATTCTGTAAGCCTTCGAGCTTTCAGAGTATCCCACAAATATACCCTTCTTTCTTGATGGATCTAACTTTGTTCTCTTCTCTTTTGGAATGTGTATGTACACTGGACAGCCGGATATTTTGAGATGGCTGACTTTTGGTTTCTTGCCAAAAAATACTTCTTCATGTGTCTTGTTCTCGATTACTCTATGTGGAGTATGGTTCTGTACATACACTGCTGTTCTAGCAGCTTCTGCCCATAGATGCATAGGAAGATATTGATCATGAAGCATTGCTCTTGCAGCTTCCATGATAGTTCTATTCCTCCTTTTTGCAATCCCATTCTGTTGTGGATTATATGGAGTGGACAACTCCCTCTTAATCCCTAAGTCTTTGCATAACTCTTTGAATTCATTTGAAGTGAATTCTCCGCCATTATCTGATCGAAGAGTCTTGATCTTCTTTTCAGTGTGGTTCTCAATCAAGGATTTGAATTCCTTGAACTTGCTAAATACTTCATCTTTGTTCTTCATGAAGTAAATCCATGTCTTCCTAGAAAATTCATCAATGAAAGAAACATAGTATACATACCCGCTTAGAGAACTTGATGACATTGGACCGCATACATTGGAGTGGATGATTTCCAAGATTCCTTTTTCTTTGCTCTCACTACTTGGAAATGTCTTCTTTGTGTTCTTCCCTTTTGCACATCCTTTGCAGACCCCATCATGTTTTGCTTGAATTTTTGTAAGACCTTCAACAACTTTTCTTACAAGTGGTAGTGCCCTGTAATGCACATGTGCAAGCCTTCTATGCCAAAGTTCATTTGGTTCTACTGAGTCATGAACCAAAGCTTGTTTTGGTTGGCCCTTCAACTTGTATAGACCTCCTTCTTGTTCCCCAATCACTATTGCATCATAAAAAGTCTTTCCCTTTGGCCACATAAGAACTTAGCCATCTACAAAAGCAACCCTCATTCCTTTTGCATCCAATGCAGATATGGAGAGGAGGTTATTCTTTAGTCCTGGAACAAATAATACATTTTTCATCTTCATAGACTTTCCAGAGTCTATTTTATAGGAGGATTCACCACTACCTTTTATTGGATACTGGTAGTCATCCCCAAGTTTCACCTTGTGAGGTGATTCATGTTCAAATAGTTTCACAAATGATTCTTTGAATCTCATCATGTGCTTGGAAGCACCATTGTCTATGAGCCAATCATTGCTTCCATGTGAAACAGTTCCCATGAGAGCAGAGATCAACACATATTCTTCATCACTTGAAGAATCACTTTCTTGTTTGATTCTCTTTGTGGAAGGTTCATCATCCTCTGCAGCATGAGCATGATGTCTTCTCTTGTTTCCCTTATTCTTCTTTGAGTTCCCTTTTTTAGGGCAGAATTTGGATATGTGACCTTTCTCATCACATGTGTAACATCTAACAGTAGCCCAATCTCTTCTAGAGTGATGAGACTTACCTTTGGAGTGATGATGGTCCCCTTTTGTTTTCTTGGTGTGGGATGTGAGAGATTGATCTTCACTTCCCATCTTTTCTTCTCAAGCTGCTATCTGAGCTTCTTCTTGAGAGCATTCTTCCCATAGTCTACTGAAATTGACTAACTTCTTTCTGGCATAGATCCCTTGAATGAAAGAGTCCCATGATCTAGGGACACCATTCAAGGTGGCCATCACAATCTCTGCATTTTCCACTTCTTCATCTATTGCTTCTAGCTATTCCTTGATCTGAGATACCCTTGTAAAGTAAGACTGGATGGTCTTGGCATTCTGGATCTTTACATTCTTCAATTGGTTTCTCAAAGTCATCTTCCTGTTTATGTTCTTCCCTTCAAACAATTTGGTTAGGGAATCAAACATAGCTTTAGGTGTCTTTAGGGAGGACACCTATGGTATGAGGTGATCCTTGATTGAATCATCAATAATCCTCTTTTCCATAAGCAAATTCTTCTTATGTAAGGCCTTAGCCTCATCTCCCTCTGGAGCTGGAACCTCCTCACTGATATAGGAGTCCAACTCATTTTCTTCTAGGACTAGGGAGATCCTATACTTCCAGGTTCAGAAGTTATCTTCTCCCTCAAGATTGGTATAATGAGACATCTTAACTGAGAACCTCAAATGGAAATTCAAAATATTTAGGTCTTACCAGGTCAAGATCTCGGATCTGGATATGGAGCTAAAATTCTACAGTGCTGGTTCAGGAGCATATTAGGGTTTTTCTTTTCTAGAGTTTTGTCCAACCAAATGATTTGATCTTGATCCCTAAATTTGATTTTGAGGAGGAGATCAATCCAGGCCTAGGCTCACTAAAAAATTCCACTTCTATGGAAAGCCCTAATTTTCGGCAGTAGTGTCGGGTCCAAAATTGAAAAACCTCAGAATTGGATTCCACCTCGACAGAAATATGCGCCCTAGGGAGGAGAGTTATTCCAACCTTCTTTTTATGAAACTCTATGGAGAGATCCACAAAGTAGGAATCCCTAGTTCCCATATAAGCTGCGCAGTGTCTTCTTCTTAGGTTAGTTCTGATACCGTGTTAGATTTTTATCATTTAAGCTAGCAATACATTAGGATCTTTAACTAAGAGAATAACAAGCACAACAATCAAGCACAAGAGACAATGAACACAGTGTTTATTTTTGGGGAAACCATAAATGGTGAAAATCCCGCAACTTCCTTAGAGATAGAATCAACACCAAAAGTAAAGCCCCAAAACTGTAAGATGATCTCCCGACAGTAGTAACCTCTTTCTTCCTTGCCCGAGTGTCTTCTTCTTCCTCAGCTATGCGCTACAACTAAGTGTGAGTGAGTGTGTGATAAATAGAGAGGCTAACTCTCTATTTATACTAATTCCTGACTTGACTAAACCCAACTAGTGCCGACTTCTCTAGGAGATTCTAATAACCCTAGTGCCCCAGAACTACAGGGACTTTAACACTTGACCAATAGGAGGGTTTCCCACAATGACTTGACATGAATTGTTTACATTATATAACTTCTCGATAGGAACATCGGGGCATGACATGACTCAAGTACGTTACAAATACATCTCGGAATAAACATCGGGTTATAATACATAAGAAATACAAGTGAATACATTCCGAAGTTACAATTTCATCAACAAAATCTTCTCATGCCTATGTGGTTTTTGGTAATGGGAGGAATACAATATTTAAGGAAAAGGTAATGAGTAGATAACCCTACCAGGAACAAGCTTAGTATTTTTTAATGTTCACTATGTTCTAGGAATGGATAAGAACCTACTTTATGTTAGTGAAATTATGAAGCACAACCCCCATTTACATGTGACTTTTATCAATACAAAATGTTGCTTTGTGGATAAGGTTATAAAGAAGACACACACTCTTATCAATGAATACATGGTATTTTTAGGGTAATTGATGCAATTGAAGCAAAAGTGTATTATTTTATGGCTAAGAGTGGTCGAAATAATAGTATGCTTTGGCATAAAAGATATGGGTATTTGAATTTGAGATCTATTCCTTATTTTGTTAAAGAAGTTTTGGTTTATGGCCTCCTAGATACACAAAATCAACAAATAACTTGTGGAGTATGCCATTCTAGTAAGCAACACAAGACTCAGTTTGAAGAAGGGAAACCTAGAGAGCTAAGAAAGTTCTTCAATTTCATCCATGTTGACATTGGCGTGCATATGAAGATGAAATCATTTGCAATGCCAAGTATTTTTTGTTTTTGTAGATGACTTTTCTAGGGACGTGTTAATGTAATTTTTGAAATTCAAATTAGATGTAATTAATGAGTTCAATAAGTTCAAGGATTTGATAGAAAACTACCATGGGAAAATAATTAAAGTTTTTAAGAAAGATAACGGGAGAGGATTTTTCTTTAAGGGTTTTCTATATTTTTGTACTCAAGAAGGAATTGAAAGATAATACACCACACCCTACACTCTATAGCTAAATGGATTAGTAGCAAGGATAATTTGTACCATTATGGAAATGTCAAGGTGTAAGTTAGATAACAAGTATGTTCCTTACAAGTATTGGGTGAAAACAACATACACATTAGTGTATCTTCTTAAAAAATATCCAACAAAAGAGATACACAAGAAGACTCCATAAGAAGCATGGTCTATATGGATACCTCAAGTAAGTCATCTCAAAGTGTTTGGTTTAGTGGTATATGCACATGATCCTAAAGAAAAATAAACCAAACTTTATGCAAAATCATAGAACATGGTGCTCATAGGGTATAGTGATAAACATAAATCTTAGAGGTTGGTTGATGTTAAGACTAACATAATATGTCTCAGCCATGATGTGGTAATTAATGTAAGCATGGGTCTATTGCAAAAGAAATAACATTTAAGTCATATATAAAAGTAATTGAAAATGAAGAGGATATGATTATAAATACAAGTTCAATGGATGGGGCGAACAAACAAGAGGTGGGGAACACCTATAAACATTATTCCCATGATTTATTTAGATAAGGAGTGCTATAAATAACTATTATACCTTGAAATGGAAATTCTATGTCCGAGTGATGAAAAAAAAATGTGTCGTCACAAAAAGGATGAAATGGATAGAGGAGTCTTAACACTATAAGAGATATGGACCCAAAATAAACAATGTTTACTCTAGTATCAACATATTTTGATTATGACTGTAGCTTGAATACATGACTTTCCTCTTGTTAACCTGTGTATCATATGTGAGCTGCACATATAAAACCTGCATATCAATTTAAAAAGTCGAAGAATGAATTGGATCAAGTCACTATTTCTCCAGAAAGAAGAGACAAAGGTGATATTTCTTCTCCTATCTATCACCGGATTGGAAGAATATGGATAGGTCCACATGCATAGTCCCAGGATGCTGATGTGCAGAAGAACCAAGATTATGTATTACTGCTTCACAAAGTTGCAGTTTGCAACAATGTTTTCACAAGTTTTTGCTCAAAGAGAAATTTTTTCTCTTAAGTATGGAATCTTGTTTCCTAATTCCTAATTATTTTGGGGGGGGTGGGGGGTTTCCCATGAGGTTTTCCCCATTTTCCTTATTTTATTAAGAAGTATTTTATTCATTTAGATTGTATGGGTGACTTTTGTCTTATTTTCCAGGGCCCATGTTGTCCAAAGTTAGGATTAAGGGGGGCTAATAGGATTAATTAATCCTCCTTTTTCCAATATAGTCTATTTGGTAAATTTTCCTAACTTAGGAAGTTATTATCTTTGCATTAGAGTATGGGGGACAAACCTAGAGGTTATCTGCCACTTACTGCATATTCATGCATGAGTTTATGTGCCTTTGGGACCAATCGCTACATTATAGGAGCCCACTCTAAGTGCCACTAGCAGTCACCTTCAATTGGATGTGGAAAATAGGAAATTATGCTGATTTATCGTCTAGTTAGTTTCAGTAAGATCACTATTAGTTAGCCTAGTGCCAGTTTTGCATGCATGCAAGGAGTGTGGAAATATTTTTCCACATACCTCATTAGTTAATTGATTGTAGACTGATTTAGACATCCAGAGTTAGACTAGTGATCTCTAGCTGTGATTTTTCCACACTGAGTTAGCTAAACATTCAATTAGAGTTGGTAGATTCGAATCCTATCCACCATATTCAAATTCTATTTATTGTACAACCATTGTATTACTGATTAATTAATGAAGATTAATGTTGTTATTATCTGAGCAATTCTTGTCTAATTTATCTAAAATTTCTGTCATGAATTCTTTGCTCAATGTATATTGATATTAACTATTCTACTGCATAACTCATTTCCAATAGGTCTCATATTGACATGTAGATATATATATCTCATATTTAACAAGTTTTTCTTGTAGCCTTGCTTTAATGGCTAGTTCTTCTTGGGTGATCTGATAGATTTCGATTTTCTCTTGTTGCCAATATAGTTTTTGTTGCTTCAACATTCTTTCTTGATTCAGTGCCCAAACATCCTTTTTGTTCCACTCCCTGAGAGCTATTTTAGTTCAGAGAATTTTTTCTTATCATATGTAAGAGGGAGAACCGGTGATTGGATGTGCCCACGTAGCTTTCACTATTTCTGGAAATCCTGGTTAAGAAGTCCAAATTAGGCTAAATCTAAAAGGAATTGGATCCAAGTCTTTCCCTTTTCTGAAGGTCAAGGAAATGGGCTCATGATCAAAGATTCCATTATGGATTATTGAGGAGAAAATGACATAGTAAAAAATGAGTATTGAGCTTTAGATCATGAAGCGATTGAGGCGATCCACCACATGCCCAAGGATTGTCCTTTTGTTGGACCAAATATAGTTTCCTTTGCATGGATTTACATCCATCGGGTCCAAATATTGCATGAGGTATTCAACCTGATATTTGAAGGGATCCATGACAATAATCCATCCCCTCTTTTCCTCTTGTGCTACGGTTATGTTCCTATATCCTGTTATGTTGAAATTTTGGCTAGAGGAGTGTTTTAATAGGGATCTAAGTTTTTATGGTTAAAAAAATGGAACATAAATGCTTATAAGATTTATTTAGATTTATGATTCTTGTTTGAGAAGTTTTGTAAGTATTCGATTTGTATTCCTTAATTGGTTTTGTAAAATAAACTTGGATTCATTCCATAAGTTCATTATACATCCTGACAATTCTGTAAAACTAACTTCAATCATGGAGATGCATTTCCATGCCTTTGCCCCTTGTTGAGGCTTTCCCTTTCCTCAAGCTTTGTCTCTTGGATTAAGAGGATTTCAGGATTCTCCATTTTCACCAGTCTTTTAGGAATTCTTGTTTTCCCTAGATTCAAGCCCCCTATAATTCTAGAAGACTATATTCATTTCTTAACAAAAGTAGGGGTTTTAGACCCCCCAGAGGTGCCCTCAAGGGATTTCTGTTTTCCTCTGCCTTTTCCTTTTCCATCTCTTCCCATTGCTTTTTTATTATTATTGTGATTTGATTACCAAGGGTTCCCCCCTTCATGTTTCATCATCAATTACATCTTTGTTTGTTCTTCTACTTTTCTTGTGTTCCTTTCCAATTCTGTCTCTGCTTCTTCCTAGGGATCTTGCGAGGACACCATCACCTTGGTTTGCACTCCTTTGATGACACATGATATCTCTCCTTCCTCTAGATCCAATGGATCCCTGGGTGGGTTTTCTCCAAGGGTTTCCACATTTTTTGTCTGATGCAAAATTTCTCATGTTCCTAAGGTTTCATGGGCTTCTTCATATTGTTCCTGTTCTAATTGTTCTAGGTTTTTGAAGGGATTGCTTGAAGAAACTTCCTTCAATTGGGGATTAGATTTGTTATATTATTTTGCTTGCTTTGATATTCCTACATTAGTTCTAGGATTTCCTTTGGGATGTTTCTTAGGGTTTGGTCCCTTTTTCACTTGCTTCCTTTGTTTTGTCGTTTCTGGCTCTTTTATTTCCTTTGGGTCCTTTTTGCAGTCTTTCAAGAAGTGCTCATATTTGTGAAATATCCTACATTTAAACAATAGTTGCTTGTAGTGTGACTATTGAATATGAGATAATTTGTCCACAATTAACTTTACTTCTTTTGATAAACATCCTTCGAAGTCAACTTCCACACAAATATGAGTGTAGGAATAATGGTCCTTTGGCTCGAGTATATTAATGAATTTTCCGAGTTCGTTTCTAACTGATCACATAGATTCATCATTTCAATAATGGATAGGCAAGTTGGAAATTTTACCCAACTAGGAACAATAGTTGGGATGTTTAATGAGGGATTAAATTTTGGGCTCCATTGCTTCAAATACACACCCCTTATACCCATAAAATAGAGTTTGTTTCTAAAATAAGATCACGATATGAATACTTTTTGAACTGAAAATTGAAAAAACCCTTACCTACATAGTAGGATGAAACCCTTCTAGAGAGTAGAGGAAGCCCGTTCTTTTGAATCCAATCTTTCATCGACTTTAGTGAGGGACTGCTACCCATAAATTGGCCAACTAACACTATTTCTACCATTGTGAACATGACTCTCCTTGGTTCCGCAGGGGTAGGGCCACTTTAGTGATCTATGCTACCCTCCTCATAAATTTTCTCTGGTTCACTTTGGATGTTTTTTTCCCTTGATCCTCGACTAGTTTCTTGAACGCTTCGACCTCTGGGTGAGGGGTAGATCCTCCTCCTAGCTCTATTTCTATGGCTAATCTCAATTAAGGATTCTGGAATTAGGGTTTTTGTTGAGCTTCGATAATCTTGTGAGCTTCTAATGTAGTTAATTCTTGAATTGGATTCATGAATTTCTTGGACTGATTTATGTGTTACATTATATGATTTTACCATTATGCGCTTATGATGAAATTAGTTATGTGATTCCATCTAAATATGTAATTAAAATGTTGATTTTGATATGTGGTCACTAGTTCAAATTTATATTGCCAATGTACATCATATGTAATTCATGGTATGAATAAACATGCCGCTTATTTGAACCTCAATACATAATATGGCTTATAAAATGGAAAGTTTTCATATATATATGCATGGATATGAGTTATTTGTGAGGTAACCTATAGGTTGGCGGGCTATGAAATAGCCAAATGACTATTGTATTGAGGTAGCTTGGATGTTGTAGACATTTGGAAGATAATGTATACTATAACTTTTAATTTTGATTTAATTTATTATTTCATACATTGCTATGATATCTGACTAAGTGTGGTTTTGAAAGGATGCACAACTTTCCCAGTGTAGTTGTTCGATGACATGACTTTAAGAACACTAATTGCACTTTATGTCTTATTACAGTATTTTAAGCCTAGTGATTAGAGGAGGGGTGGAGGTATTACCCACCATGTATCCTCTAAAACCCGGAGTCATGGGAGGGCTGTTATGAGACACTTTCCCCAATTTGTATGATGATGACTACTACTTTCCTGCTGGGGAAGCTTGGTTGATATAGTCAACACTTCCACTTAAGGGTTCTATTTGGATTTAGGTCGATATAGTTGATGCTCCAACACATTCCAACAAAGGAAAATATAGGATGTGGAAGATGGAAGCAGGTTAGGGAGGAAGGATGGTTCAAAGTAACTTAGAAGACTATTGTGAGTTATTTAGAAAAAATTGGTTACTTTTGTGTGCTAAATATCTTGCTTTAATTAGGTGTGATGAAATGAATATGTTGTGTCATTTGTATTTAATTAGTACATGTGCAATTATGTATACACTAGCTACATATACCAACATTGTGCATGTACACTAGTATAATTAATTGTTGTAATAATTATTTAATGAATGATTAATGATTGTAGGGAATATATTGGATACATATAATTATTTAGTAGCATTAAATACCCTTCTTGAATTTCATTATTTGTTGTTATGATGACTTAAATAAGTATGTCGGGGTGCTATAAATTTTGCGTAAAATGTCAATTTCATCTATAATATAGCATGAAAGAAAAGGATTTCCATTTTATTTTATTTTATTCAATTCAATATTTTTATTTTAGTAATTTTCCCTAAAATCTAGAAGGGGTGGTTGATGGCTCATTAATGAGGGTGGTTGAGGAGACTTGGGAAAATGTGTATGGAAATTTGATAATTAGAGAGGGTAAAGAAGAGTTGAGGGGGTTCATTTTTATGGGATGTTGTGGAGAGGTTGGAGCTTGTTGAGAAGTGGAAATATTCTTGGAAGGAATATTTTCATGGAACGATATTCTCAGAGATATTGTATGTTATTTTTCTCAGAGTCATAGGCATGGAGGGCCAAGAAAGAAAAATATTTCTTAGAGCTAGGAAGTTGGATAGGCTCGTAGTTCGCAGGGAGGTTTAATCCCATTCTTGGAATCAAATGAGGATGAATATATAATATTGTCGTCGTTGCAATACTACTACATTATTGTACAAATTCGACATTTAAAGATGTACTTTTGTGTGGGATATTGCTTAAATTTGTGATATACTTTGATTATAGAAGAATGCAAATTTCCATATTTCATAATCTTGGTTGAGTTATTTTATAGAATATACTATGTGCAAATTTACCCATCCAACGTTTAAAGTGGACACTCCATGCATGTTTAGGGGCTGCATGATTTCTCAACAATAAATCCGAGTCCCTGAAGATGGGCGGAGTGTCAACTAGAAACATTAGATGGATAAATTTACACACGGTCTATTCTAGAAATTAACTTAACCTAGTTTGATTATTTTATTTGTTTATCATGGTTATAAGCTTATTTAAAATATTCTTATTTTAGTTATTGTCATTGAATAATTCATCAAAATATCATGCCAAGATAAATGTAATTGTTAATTACAATAGAATGAGTAGCATCCTTCACCTTGTAATCATGATCATGTAATGTTTGGTGGTGTAGTAAAAAGAAGTACTACACACAAGACTTAAAAAAACCGATCACTACTTTGCAATGCAATGGAATAAAGTATGAGTGGACTGAGGAATGAAATGCCACATTCATTATCTTAAGATATTACTAACCAGTGCATAAGTTAGTGCCCAATATGGAAAATGACTTTACATTTTACACAAATGCCTTAAAGAAGAGGTTGTACATTGTGTTAATGCAAGATGCTGGAGTAATAGCTTATACATCAAGGAAATTGAAGACACGTGAATAGATTTATGCCACACATGATTTAGATTTGAAAATAGTGATGCTAGACTTAATATTTGGAGGCATTGTTGTAATCTCACAGATCACATAAGGTTACCAATAATACATACTAAACATACATAACTATAAATCTGAGACAAGAGACAAGAATAGATAGGAAAACAAATTATATTATTGCAATGAGTTCATACAAGGCAGAGAACTGAACTGCGTTCTCGTTTGGCTCAATAGCCTAATATATACAATGTACAGACAGTTACAAAATAACTACCTGTCAGTTCGGTGAACCGACACGACTTTTAGTTTAACCGACTAATCTTCTAGTTTAGTCGGTCGACCGAATTAGTCGGCCCATCGACTTAGTCGGCTGATCGACTAAGTTGGTCTTCGTTCAAGTCGACTTCGTCGACTTTCTCCTTCGACATATCCCCCACGAACAAAACGTTTATTCATCCCGAAGAAACAGGGAGGTACAAAATTTGAAGTTTTGTCGAACCGTTCAAAATTGCTATTGCTGTGGGCTGTGCAGATGGATGGTTGGTCTCTTCTGGATGCAAACTTCGACAATGGCCAGAGCTGTGATGGAAAGGTGATGTTGAAAGTTCATCCAACTTTGCAAATATTTTTGGATGTTGATCGTCAATGTCGTTAAACTTGACAGTACCGACATATTTTCTGAAATGGGAGTTTCTGCAATTTTCTCCATGTTGGGGCCTAATGACTGGTTCTTCTCTTCTGTGGCGTCGATGAGTCGTTTCATCTGGGGGTAGATGATATCGACCTTTTCTAGGTTTGGCAGAGCCTATTGCACCCATTGGTGTGCTTCCCATTCCAGCTTCTGCAGCTGTTGTTCTCCAGCACTATCTGATCTTCTATCGTCTATCTGAGTGCTGCTTCTGTCGTTTTCCTGCTCTCCAAGGCCTGAATGCCTTGATGAGTCTATCGGGTCTGCTAGTAGACCTGCCCATAGTGAGTAGGCCAGTCGCGTAACACGTCTTTTGTAACGACAGACTCCTCCATGTGGTCCTGGATCACCTTGTAGGCCTCTGAGAAGGCAGTGTGCTGTGCTAGGAGCAGTCGAGCAGTCTCCTCCTTTTGTTCTTCCTTGGTCTCTTGCATCCGGGCCTAGATGGTCGATACCATAGTCTCGAAGAGCTGGTATGCTCTTTCAAGTGGTCAACTTTGACAGGGCCTGGTATCATGGTCTGTGCTAGAGCTCTACATTTATCGAGAAACTCAACTTCTTCTGCATTTTTGGATGTAAGCTCTTTACTTTTTCGAACCGTCCTTAGCTTTGCTTCTTTAGCCATGGTTTTGAGGAGTTGGCCGACCTCTGTGTCAGTCAAGGAACTTTCATCCCTTAAGCTGATCCGGAGGTCGAAAGTTTTGGTCTGATGTGCTTTCTTCTTCTTGTGCTTGTCGGCCTCCGACTCTTGGGTGCCTTCGGCAGTTGAGGTTGGGTCTGTGGTCGGGGGAACGAAAGTCGATGGATTTGCTGGTTGGGGGGTTGGTATGACTACGTCCGGTTGTGAAGTTGTATGGGGTTGTGATAGGTTTGGTTGTGAATCTGGTGGTGGTGGGGGGGGTGGTGATGGTGGTGGTGGAGGTGATGGGGTCGGAGAAGGAACTGGGGTGGATGGGTTGGCTGGAATGTGTTGTGGGCTTTCATCGGAAGAGATACCTGCTTCCAAAGGTGTAGTGGGTAGGTCATCCTGGGCGCCAGGGTTGATTGGCTCCGTGACAGACTCTGATGCTCCAATCACGTCGCCTTGTTGGTTTCGGGTGAATGTCGTCATAATGTTTGCATAGGGCTTTTTGCTTGCATAGAGAGGAGTTGTTGTTTGTATTTTGTGGGCCGACTGAAACAGTGCAGGCAGCGTCGCGAAGAAAGCTTTAAGCTCAGCGTCCTGGTCGACCTTGGCTTTGACTGTCTCCAGGATTTCTCTTTGATATACGTTCTGGGGACTGACTGACTTTTGTACTGATGCTTGCTCCTTGACTATAGGTGTTGGGGATGGAGGTGGAGGGATCGACACAAGGTCGACAACGTTTTCAGGCGTCGGTGTCATTTTTGCTTTCTTTGGCTGTCCCTCCGGAGCTCCTGCATCCAGATACCGTTGAAACTGAGTTTCAACTGATACTTTATTTGCAGCGGTGTCCTCGACAATGTCGATGACCGCGGCTACTATCTCCTCCTCATCGTCGGACGAGTTAGCAAGAAGAAGCTTGCGCTTACCCTTGCCTTGTTGTAGTTTTTGGGCCTTGATTCTCTTTCTGGCAACAGCTATCTCCTTGGCTAGCTTCTTAATGATGCTTTTGGATAAAGCATATTCTAGGTCGGCGTCCTCGACTTCACCTGTCGGTATTTGAACTGGGTCGACAGTTGCTGGAGCCGAAGGGGTTGTTTGTTGCTGTGGTTGTACTGTTGGTTGTTGTTGTTCTGTCAGCTGTGGGTCGACTACCTTTGCAGTCAGAGGTTTGATAGTGATGTGTACCCGACTGGTGGTCTCAGCCGAGGTGTCCTCCATCACAAATGTGCTGATGTAGAGGTTGAGCTCGTAGTCTTCCTCTTTTTCCTGGTCGGTAAGTGGCTCTGTGATGGAGACGTCGACCTGTTTGGCAGCCTCGGGGATTTGTATTTTTCTCTGAGCCTGTCGGGTCAACTCCCGAAAAATCTGATCGACCGTCAGATAGTAGTCTAGGTCCTGACCTTGCATGTACCAGACCCACGTATGGTCAAGCTCTAACTGTATATGGGAGTCCACAGGGAGGTTTCGTCAGATGTTTTGGGGCACCCTCCACCTCGTCGTGCGAACCTTCAACTGCTGAAACCAGTTTTCCAAGAAGACTTTCCCCTGTCCCAGTTCATGCAGGGTTCCTTTTTGTGAGAAGGATTTAAATTGGTTCATCTCGAACTTGGTCAGCTCCCGAAATACTGGACTGCCTTCTGGACAGATATGATACATGACTATCCAGAGAATAAGAGAGGGAAACTTGATTATACCTCCCGTCTCTTGTACTAAGCCTTTTAAGTCTTTATAGTCCCTTGCGAAGACATCCTAGAACTCTCTAAGTAAGTTAATTATTTCAGTGGTCTGTTGTTCATTCCAGTAGTCACCAATCTTGGCTATTTTTGGTCGGTCGTCATTTGAAATGTCGACCTCCTTAGTTTTCACTTTGGCATCTAGCCACTCTGGTGCTTTAGCTTCATTGATTGGCTGACTTCCTTCTGTGAACTGTGAGAATGTGGCAGGGAAGTCGGTTGTAGTCATTTTGTCAAGATCTGGTTTGTCGGTGGTCTCGACTTTCAAGATTAAGTAGATGGGTTTTGTTGTTTCCATGTGGTCGGTCTTCCATCTGAAGCTTTTACCTTCTGTGTGTTCATTTTCTAAGTGTAAACGTGTCGACTGTGATTTTGATTCAGTTTGTATCTTGTTACAGTCCTTGATTTGTCGATGGTCTTGGGAGGGTTGTTTTTCTATCGATTGGAGAAACTGTTTGATTTGGTGTGCTTTCCCGGCCAATTTTTCATTTTGAGGTATGAACTGGAAGTCCTTAATAAAATTTTCTTTAAGTTCATGCCAAAAGAAGGTTTCTCCTCTGGCTTCCTCCATATTATACCATTTATTAGGTAAGTTGGCTAGGGTTGAAGGAAACAAATGTGGCCAGGCTCGCTCATCTTTATATCCAAGTCTTCTCCACTCCTTTTCACAAGTCTTAATATGTTCTTCTGGGTTTTCTCCTTGGGTAAAAGTAGGGATCTAGGCTTGCTGGGTTAACTTCTTCCCACCAAACCGTTCGACAAAGAAAGTTGAAGCAGTTGTCTAGGTCTGAAGTTTTGACTGATGGGTGTCCCACCATCTAGCTGCTTGACCTATAAATGTTTCCACTAAGCTTTGAAGTTTGCCATGTTCTCCAATTTTTTTAGATACTTGTTCGACATGCATGATTGGGGATTCTCTCTCCTTATACCTGGGCAGTTGAGTAGTATGTAAGCTGGTTGGTTGTAAGGTGGGTCGTTCCCTAACTTTCCTTTCAAATACTTTGGGGATAATTGATACAATGAAGCACTGTCGGGTGGGTTTTTTCTGTACTTTCTATATAGTCCAGCACCCTCTTGCTTGTGTTTCATAATTTTCCATTTCCCAATCATATAATTCAGCATCTGAATTATAACTAATGGAGTCTTGGTCACCTAAGTAAAGTTCTCCATGGATGTTGGGCTCTGTGTAGTCCGTATTGTTTTGGATCTGATATAGTTGTCTGACATCGACTTCGTCATCAATTGGTTCGGTCCAAGGTGCTCCTTGGGAAGGATTAATGGGTACAATGACTTTGTGACCATTTCATTTTAACTTAATTTGTTCTTTGTCTAAGGATATGGAGGCTTTCATCTTCCGTCCCCAAGGTCGACCGACTAGTGCTGGGAAGGAATTAGAGCCTTCTTTTGGGTCGATAATTTCAAAATCAACATTAGTTGATATTCCTTTGATGGTTGTGTCGACATTTTTCCAAACCCCAATGGGTTCAATGAGACCTTGGTTGGCGAGTTTTAGGTATATGCTTGACTCATAGAGTCGAGGTCGGCCCATCTTTTCCCATGTATCCCGAGTCATGATATTTACCTGAGATCCGAAGTCAAGCACTACTTGTCGGACGTGGAACCCTTCGATTTCCAGGTCGACAAGTGGGTAGACATCATTTTTTTCTTTTTGGTTTAGGCTGCATATGTTCTTAGTTTGTTTTTCAGGATTAGTACTTTTTATTTGATGCAATAAATCAATGAATTGGGCTACAGATTTGTCTATTTGAGTGAGATAGATTAGTTGCTGTACTGTGTTAGGTCGACTGCTCACGAGATCTTCTTTTTGTGCGATGTCTTGAAATATGTGTGTTGCTTCTTGATATGTGTGTTTTTGCGTTATAGGGTCAGGATAAGCATTTGTGTCTTTAATCTTGCTAATTTGCTGGTTATCAGGCCCTGTTTTTCTGCCTTGGCGTGTAACAATATGTAAATTCTTAGTAGTTAGCACATCATGTTTTTGTACACAAGACAAGACATTAACATTCTTTTTCGTGTTGATTTTCTCTAACATAGTAGAACAATCCTCCAACGAGTGATCACCTACTCCACAATATGTACAGAATTTAAGATCAGTTCTGTCCTTGTATGGACAGTCTGTGTATCGGTGCCCTTCTTTATAACATATGAAACACTGGGTGGGTCGACGAGTTCGTTTGTCGCGATTCCCAGGGAATTGACCTCTTCCTCCAAACCCTTGTCGTCGATTTTCGTACCGGCGCTCATATCGTCGACCGTCATACCTTTGTCCGTTCTGGTTGTTTGTATTGTTTTGCTCATTGTCTTGCGCTACTGCATTCGTTTGGTAGACCACCTGATAGTTCTGACGATTCTTCAGATTTAACTGACAGTCGGCCATGTTGTGACTTTTAGTCTCACAGATGGCGCACCAGGAAGCTTTTCCATTCTTCATGTTAAACGGACAATATTTCGTAGAATGATCGCCATGTTCCTGGCAAATATCGCAAAACACTTTGGTTTGTACAAAGCGGACATCTTGTCGACTGTATTCGTGTCGACAACTATCTTTCGCTCTCAGACCTATCACAACCCCATACAACTTCACATCCGGACGTAGTTATACCAACCCCCCAACCAGCAAATCCATCGACTTCCGTTCCCCTGACCATAGACCCAACCTCAACTGCCAAAGGCACCCAGGAACCGGAGGCCGACAAACACAAGAAGAAGAAAGCACATCAGACCAAAACTTCCGACCTCCGGATCAACTTAAGGGATGCAAGTTCCTTGACCGACACAGAGGTCGGCCAACTCCTCAAAACCGTGGCCAAAGAAGCAAAGCTAAGGACGGTTCGGAAAAGTAAAGAGCTTACAGCCAAAAATGCAGAAGAAGTCGAGTTTCTCGGCAAATGCAGAGCTCTAGCACAGACCGTGATACCAGGCCCTGTCGAAGTCAACCACTTGAAAGAGCATACCAGCTCTTCGACTATATGGTATCGACCGTCCAGGCCCAGATGCAAGAGACTAAGGAAGAACAAAAGGAGGGGACTGCTCGACTGCTCCTAGCACAGCACACTACCTTCTTAGAGGCATACAAGGTGCTCCAAGACCACATGGAGGAGTCTGTCATTACAAAAGACGTGTTATGCGACTGGCCTACTCACTATGGGCAGGTCTACCAGCAGACCCAACAGACTCATCAAGGCATTCAGGCCTTGGAGAGCAGGAAAACAACAGAAGCAGCACTCAGACAGACGATAGAAGATCAGATAGTGCTGGAGAACAACAAGCTGCAGAAGCTGGAACGGGAAGCACACCAATGGGTGCAACATGCTCTGCCAAACCTAGAAAAGGTCGATATCATCTTCCCCTAGATGAAACGACTCATTGACGCCACAGAAGAGCAGAACTAGTCATTAGGCCCCAACATGGAGAAAATTGCAGAAACTCCCATTTCAGAAAAGATGTCGGTACTGTCAAGTTTAACGACATTGACGGTCGACATCCAGAAAGCTTTGCAGAGTTGGATGAACTTTCAACATCACCTTGCCATCACAGCTCTGGCCATTGTCGAAGTCTACATCCAGAAGAGACCAACCATCCGTCTGCACAGCCCACAGCAATAGCAATTTTGAACGGTTCGACAAAACTTCAAATTTTGTGCCTCCCTATTTCTTCGAGACGAAGAAACGTTTTGTTCATGGGGGAGATGTAGGAGGATCAAGTCGATGAAGTCGACTTGAACGAAGACCGACTTAGTCGATCAGCCGACTAAGTCGATGGGCCGACTTAGTCGATCAGCCGACTAAGTCGGTCGGCCGACTAAACTAGAAGATTAGTCGGTTAAACTAAAAGTCGTGTCGGTTCACCGAACCGACAGGTAGTTATTTTGTAACTGTCTGTACATTGTATATATTAGGCTGTTGAGCCAAATGAGAACGCAGTTCAGTTCTCTGCCTTGTATGAACTCATTGCAATAATATAATCTATTTTCCTATCTGTTCTTGTCTCTTGTCTCTGATTTATAGTTATGTATGTTTAGTATGTATTATTGGTAACCTTATGTGATCAGTGAGATTACAACAGGCACATGCTTCACCGTGCTTGGACATTCAATCAATACAACTTGACAGCTTCAATGGATGAATGAAGGGACATTATTTAGGCATGTGGGAAATATTTTCATTGAATTATCATTGTTGTTCTTGTTTCTTTTGCAGATTCTGTGGAGCAGTTATGGTATTTCATGAGTGCGGGTCTTGGTTCTCGCCTTCAAGTTTAAAGGCCATAATAGGTTTGAAAGGAATTACATTAATAATAGGTTTGAAGTCTATTCATTTGATTTTAGTGCTAAGGTTTGTGCTTTTTTTTATTCATATTTTGGTTGAAACTTAACTCTTTTGTTTTTTTTACTCTATATCCCTTGCTCTTATGCAACTTTGGAAGGTAGGCTTAGCATTGTTTTTTTTTAATTTATGAGGCCCAAATTTGTTTTTTTTAAGCTTGAGGGTTGTTCTTTTGGTATTGAGTCTAAGGGTCATGTTGAAAGTTTTATTGTTGGTGTTATGTTTGAGGGTTTTATTGATTTTCATTGGTACTAGGTCTTTATTAACTTCATCCTTTCTTGTGATTCTTCTGTTAAACTATTTTGACTATGGTACTCCTTGGTATACATTCGATTGGATTGTTGTCTTTCCTATTATGGATTTGAGAGTGTCTCTCTTGGGATTATGTTTATCTTGTCTCTTGTTTATTTTAGTTAGGTATGGTGTCCTTGAGTTCTGACAACCATGGGGTTATATTATTCTAAACTGGTTGAAGCACTATGACCTATTGATCATATCAAACATGGCTAGTAGCGATGAACAATATTGTAATTCTATGTGCAAATGTGAAATATTATTAGATGAAGGGAAAGAGACGATGACACATTATATGGAAAAATGGAAGAATGGAGAACGTGATGGAAATTAAATTATGGCAGGGATAAAAACACAAAGGAAACTAGATGTATGCAAGGAGAAGTTAATCAAGTATAACACCAAGACACTTATGTTCTTGGAGGAAACAACTGATAAGTTAGCTGAATAGGTAGAGGCAATTAAATATCTATGTAGGATGAACAAATGGGTGGCAACCAAATTGAAAATTGGGGGAGGTACCATCTCAACATTTCTAACTCTTATCCCTAATGAAAAAAATACAAGCAATTTTCAAAGGTTCAGACATATTTCTATCTGCAATTCCTCTTACAAAATTATAATTGAAGTAATTTCCAATCGCTTAAAGAGAATCCTTCCTACCTTCATTTCTTAAAGTTATGGGGGATTTCTTCAAAATAAGAAAATCATTGACAACATTCTACTGGTCCAAGAGGTGAACCAGTCTAACAAGTCTTGAAAAGGAAAAGGATTCATAATAAATATGGACATGGAAAATTCTTTTGGTCGAGAGAGGCATTTTTTCCTTTTTGATGTTCTTTTCAAGTTTAGTTTCTCTAATGTCTTTGTTAGCTTGAATAAATATTGTACAAGAGGCCCTTGGATTTTTCCACTATTAAATGCTAGATTGACAACATTTTTTTAGAGTAGAAGAGGTCTATGTCAAGGCTTCCCTCTATCCCCCATAACCTATATTGTGATGGCTATTACATTGAGAAAAATGCTAGAACAAGAAAGATGTAAGGGTAATATTTTGGGAATTTTAATTGTTTGTAGCATCAAAGAGATCAATCATTCAAAATTTGTGGATGACACCTTGTTCGTTGGAGAAGGATCATTGGTGATAGCATCATGCTTGAAATCAATATTGTATATTTTTACTAATGCATCAAGATACAATATTAACAAAAGGAAAATTATATTGTATGGATGGAAAATCTCAACATTGAAAATTTAGTCTCTTGTAGGAATCTTGTAATTTATTATCAGGTAACATATCACTCCTTTAGTTACCTTGACATTCCTATACAAACACCAAAGGAATAGGTTAGAATGGAATACAAGAGAAAAAAGAAAATGGATCACTAGGGAGTGATTGGATTAACTGGCCCGCTAGAAAGGTTATCCTTATAAAGGTTGTTATTTTTCCCTATTATCTCTTTTAGTGCTTAGGCATGTTAGCTACAACAAGAGTCATGTAAAAAATTGGTCTCATGCTGGGGAAAAATATCTGGAAAAATGGGAAAACTATATCAAAGAATCATTTGGTGAACCGTAACACAATAATGTCCCCCTTGACCAAAGGAGGTATTGGAATAAAACACCATATACTAATGAACAAATCCATGGGTACAAAAATTCTCTGGTAAATATTAATAGGTCAAAACTCATAGTCAAAGAAGGTAATATGGAAAAATTATTTCCACTCAACAAGGTTGTGTTGTCTTGATCAACCCATAATATACAAAAAAATATCCCCATTATAGAAGTTGTGTCTAACTTCTCTCCATATAATGCAAACTCATTTGATCTAGATTCTGGGAAATCGATAAAAAATAAATATTTGGAATGACAACATTCTCGGGAATCCTACTCTTTCTAGTAGATAATAGCTTTGAGGAATTAAAGAATGGGATATTGAGAAATGTTATAGAACCCTATCAAACATCAAAAAATGAGATTCAAAATAAGAAACATGGAGAGGTTGGAAGGTGTATTGTCTCCCTATGCATTTGCAAAAACATTGGATCACTCTATAATGACACCTTGTCTCCATGGCTCCAATAAAGAAAAGTATCCAAGATACAAGAACCCTGAGAAGAGGATGTAATTATTACATGGTAAAGGAAGGTTAAACAATGAAAATTGATGAGAGAAGTAATTTCCACGAGCAACCATATCGAAGGAAATATACAAAAGTGAAGCACTAGCTAAAAAAAATCTACTTGGCTAGTGTTGGCCACCTAACCAACTAGGTGGACAACAATGTACCATGTGCATTAAAGTTGAGAAAGAAGTACCTAATCAAGTTTTTTCAAGCGAGGCAACTCTTTTTCTTATATTTTCTCCATGAAATTTATGCACCCTTGCGGGGGATATTATAATGATATGTCAGCACGAAGGTCTAGTTTTTGTATAACTTGGTTACCTAGGACTTTATCATTAGGGAAGTCCTTTCATAGAGTGTTTTTTTCCCTTAGATAATTAAAATTCCCTTTTAGTAATTTTAATTATCTGAGTTTTTCACTCAAAAATACCGCCAAGGAGTTCTAATGATCGAGTTGCCTGAGATGACTAAGGCCCAGGAATGTTCTATTTAACCATGCTAGACATTATCCAGAGTCTTGCAGAGTCTCATTAGGTTTTACCTAGGATTTTTTTATTTTTTGCTGATTAAAAATTGTCCCTCGGCATAAAAATGTTGTAATAAAACGAGGGTTGAATGAAATATAATTCCCATGCATATGTGTATAAGTACTCAAAATCAATGGCATGAGTCCCCCTACACCCTTATGAAAAGTTTGAAGTCATTCAAACAAGTCTTGCTAAGGTTTTGGTCACATTTGCTAAAGTCAGTCAAGGAAATCAGGAAAATTGGCAATTAATTAGAGAGACAAATTTTGGAAAAGTGACTATAGTCAATTAGGGTGGCCAATTAAAGGTTATAATGTTTATATTAGGTTCCTAAGCTAAATTTAATACCCAAAGACCCCTCGAGAAAGCATGTAACAAGTTTTGAGTTTCCCATTCTAGGGGGGTGCCCCCTTCTCTCTTTGATTGGTTGGGTGAGCTAAAGTCAATGGGAAGGGCCCCACTATGGTGTTTTCCTCCCCATTTGACATATAAATAAATTTAAAATAATTAAAAGGATAGTTTCTCTCGCCATATTTGAGATCTCAAACCATGGTTTTTTCCCTCCTTGAGCAAATTCACCCCTCTCTCCCTTGTGACACTTGTCTAGCAAGAAAATAGCCTCTCTTTCATTTTTCTTATTTAAGGAGGCTTCCCATCCTCATTTGGGTTACAATATCTCATGCTCTCACTCTCTTGCTATCTCTTGCTTCCATTTTGTTCTCATTCTTTGAGATTATTGTAATTTCCAGCCATTGGGCATTTTTAATAAAAAAAATTGGAGGAGATCTTGTGTTGTTTGGTGGTGAATTGCTCCCATTTTCTCAATCCTTTTCAAGCACAAGTGAGGCCAAAGAAGAAAACTATTTTTCCTTGGTAATATCTTCTTATTTTGTGTATATTTTCTGATCTTTTCTCTCTTGCATTCAATAACTTCAAGCATGTCTTGGTTGAATAGTTTGATTTCTTTAATCATTGTGAGAATATCACCTCTCTTCATGTTTGTTTGGATTATATTTCAAGTTGTAGGTTATCCGAATTGAAGAGTGGGGTTCTTTGGTTAGATGCCCCACTTCTTCAACCATTTGAAGAGCAAAGAGCACACTAACTCCTTCCAAACATTTCTGCATTTTTCTTTATCTTTATTTGCATGCTCAAGTCTAGTTTAATCTTCATTTTACAAGTTATTTGAAGCCATTGATTCTATAATTTTTATTACATATCTTGAGCAAATTTTTACACTTGTATGCAAGGTGTCCCAAATTTATTTTGGGCATCTTTTACCACTTTTTTCTTGCTATTTTTTTATAGGTTTGGGGTTTTACAAGGGGAAACTCTTTCAAACTTTGGGCAGAAAATAGTGCAAGGAACCCCCAAGGACCACCACTTCAAAACCCATTTCCTCAAAGTGGTCAAATCGTCATTGTATTTCTCTTTTTTCTTTATCTAAAGGTGCTGAAATTTCTGTCATTGTAACAAGTCCAAGAGACTCTCTTGGACTTGATTCTTTTTTTTTATTTTCAAAGTTATATTTGAGATATATATTTTGTCCATACCTTGCATGCAAAGGAGGTATGGCTTTCCAACCCTTTCATTTCAAAGGGAAGAGGTGCTAGAGCTTGTTATTTTCCATTGTTTACTTTCAATTGCTTGCCCCATCTCTTCTTTAGGAAGAGAGTTTTGTTGCTAGGTTAGCATTTGTTATTCTTCGAAATTTGTCATCCATTGCATGCAAAGGAAGTTGGGCTTTCCAACCCTTGCATAGCAATTGAATAAGTTCTAGAGTAATCAGTTTTCATATCCACATGCTTATTTTTTGTCCCATCCTTTCCATTTGGAAAGTGGATTGAGTGGATAGGATTAGTTTGTTATTTCTCTTTATTTCATTTTTTTTTACCACAACTTGTAAGTGATTTGGATTTGCCATCCTTGCAATATCGTGCCGGCTAGTGTAGTTAAATCTCTTTAAAGTTTTTATTATTTTTTTGGAAATAATTAAACCTTGCCCCATTCTTCGCTCCGTATTCACTCCCCTTGCCAATTGGTCCGACCTTGGGTGACAAGAAAGGGAGAAGATTTAAGTTGGCTAGATTAATAGGCACCCAACTTTTATCTTGATATGAAATTGAGAAAAGAAAGGTTTACCTATGGAGATAGAGGGGTATAGGTTGTTTGGAGCATGGTGGCACTTAGTGTCCTCCTTTTGAGTGCCCAACCATCTTTGTAATTAACTTGTGGAGCTAGAAGAGAACCGTGTGTTCTCTTGTTGAGCACCCAGCAATATCTCTCAAATCATAAGAGATAAGTGTTAGGGGTAGACACATTAGTTAGGTTGTAATTTTATTGTTCCACACATTAATTCCCCTAAGCTCAAGTGAGACCTAAAATGAACTAAAACTTACAGGACCACTTGCAAAACACTACAATATCTTGTTTCATTCACAATTTTTCTTTCAAAGCATTTTCAGATCAAGTTACATTTCGTTTGATGCAAGTTGAGTTATGTTAATGAGCAATTTATTATTTCAATGATCTAAGGATTTGGGAAGCATTTCATTGCGAATTCTTGTCTATCTTGCATTTTTACATTATTGTGTATTGTATTTTTCAAAGCCCAATAGAATAGGCATTGGTATTAAATAGTTGTTTTTTATCTTTCTTGTAATTGGATTTGATTTAATTCAAAAGCAAGGTGTGCCTGTCATTGAAACCTATTGCATCTCTGCATGGTTTCTTGTCATCAAAATTAATTTAAACCTTAACAGATTCTAACTCCTGATTAAAATATTTAAGAAACTAAGTAAGTAGGGACTACCCCCCTTTACCTTTAGGGAGTTGGGTCTAAACAAAGGAGTTAGGAATCGAGGTGACATTGGGTTCTAAACTCATAGTTTCCCTCAAGAACACGCCTAGTGGTTTGGATACTTTTCTGTGGTTAAGTGTGTTTTAGGCAGCAATATCCAGCCAGTCATAAGAAACTCCTCACAATATAAAATATCGAGAGAAGAGTAATCATTGAACCCTCAAGATTCCACCTATTCAATGTGTTAAAGGAAATATCCAACCACATTTTTATGGAGTGCAACTTCACAGTCACGACTTGGATGTATATGGCATAATATAGTTAGTTAGTTAGTTAGTTAGTTAGTTAGTTAGTTAGAAATTCTACAAAAATGGTCGAATATGTTCTTAACCTGACACAAACCATATCCCAAGTCTTTCCAAAAAACCTTTAATAAAAAAGTTATGGAAGTCCATGTGGCCTTCATCTACTGCAAATTTTGGTTGGCTCACAATAAGGTTGTTTTTAATAATGAAGAAATTCCTGCAAGGAAGGTTGTGTTCCAATCCTAGAGTATGCTTTGTGAAGTAATTTGAATGTAATGTAGACCAAAGAAATATTAGAATCTAAACATCCTTTCAATACAATGAGTTTCCACAAACCGGGCCCCAACAAGAATTGTAGTTGACAAATAAAAAAGAGGATCTAATTTCATGCCTACACCTCAGGCACTAGCATGTTTGATTTTTTTGGAAATTCTAAAGGTAAACTAGGGGTGGTAGGTGCATGGGGAGGGAGGGGGAATGCTTGATGGACCTGAAGTACATGAGTACTATACTTTTTCCCAGGAACGATGACCAACAACCAGGATGAAATATTGACACTCTGGAAGGGACTATACAAAGTGAACATAATAGGAACACTAACAATTTTTGGGGACTCCATGAACACCATTTGACATCTCCAGGAAAGAAATATCCCAAAATAAATCCACCTAAGGAGAACCATGCTTTGCATTCAAATTCTAATGTAGTGTCTAAATGAGGTTGAATGGTTTCATATGTATCGATATCTAAACAAGGCTTCCAATGACCAAGAAATCCTTGGTAGCTACTTGCATTGAAGGAAAAATCATTGAAAAAGGGAGAGGGAGGGATGTGCATCCCTCCCCTAAGTGTTTTACACCAATTAAAATAACACATGATCCCATACATGTGTCATTTGATAGCTCTCACAAAGGTTTGATATTTGAGGCACGCGCTTCACCGAGCTTGCACATTCAATCCATACAAGTTGAGAGCTTTAATGGATGAAAGAAGGACCATTATGTAGGCATAAGTGAAATCACAACATAAAAAATATTGTTCCTAGAATTTTTTGTTTTGCATCTCCCATGGAGCCAGTTATGGTATTTCGTGAGAGAGGGTCTTGATTCTCGCATTCAAATTCAAAGGCCACAATAGGTCCTTAAGGCATTGCATTCATAATAGGTTTGAATTCTGTTCTTTTGATTTTAGGTTTACAGTTTCTGATTTTATTTTTATTCTTGGTTTTGTTACAACTCAAATATTTTGTTTTTTATGATTCTATTGTTAGGATTAATTAATCCTCCTTTGTCCAATATAGTCTATTTGGTCATTTTCCTAAATTAGGGAGTTATTATCACTATACTAGAGTATGGGGGACACACCTAGAGGTTATCTTCCACTTACTGCATCTTCATGCATGAGTTTATGTGACTCTGGGACCAATCCCTACATTAATATAGGATCCCACTTTGAGTGCCACTAGCAACATCCTTCAATTGGTTGTAGTAGGTAAGAAGTTACGTTGAGTTATCCTCTAGTTACAATCAGTTAGATCACTATCAGTTAGCCTAGCGTCCATTTTTCTTGCATGCAGGGAGTGTGGTGCCTTTTTTCCACTTACATCATCAGTTAACTGATTGTAGACTGATTTAGACATCCAAAGTTAAAATAGTGAGTTCCAACAGTGATTTTTCCACACCGAGTTAGATAAACATTCATCTTGGGATGGTAGATTCAAATCCTATATACACTATTCAAATTCTATTTATTGTATAATCATTGTATTATTGATTAATGAATGAAGATTAATGTTGTGATTATCTGAGCAATTCTTGTCCGATTTATCTGAAATTTGTGGCATGAATTGTTTGCTTACTGTATATTGATCTCAATTATTCCAATACATAATTCATTTCTAATAGCTGTCATATTGGCATGTATATATATGGTTCTCAAATTTAACATGGTATCAGAGCCTTATTTAGGCTAGCAACAAACCTCAGAAACCTCCACTGTTCACCAGAAGTAGCTGAGCTTCCACATAATTCCTAGAATCATAGCTTTCTATCTAGAGAAGTCTTTCCAAGTGTGACAGACTCTGAAAAAAGTGCACATGTCGAGGTGGAAGGGTTTGAACTGACATATGATTGTGAATTGGTTTTTTTTTAATCATTTTTGTAGGTGCAACTTCAAAATCAATTTAAGATCAGTTCCTCCTCTATCACCATTCAATTATGCTGAGTGGAAATTGAAGATGGTTGCATATATTGAGAGCCATGATATCCTTGATGTGTCTTTTGGATTTGGTAAAGAATCTTATGAAGAGGAACAAGTTTGGATAAATGACTATGATAGAGCATATGGAATAATGGGTATGGTAATGTCTCATGATATGCGTTATCTCATGGAATCTGTTGAGTATCCATTCGAGCTCTGGAGATATCTAGATAGAGCCTTTAGTGTGCAGAAAGAAGTAGATGATAGATTGAGTAAATTGAACACCTCCTCATGTGTTATCCCTTCAAAATTCTCAGCCTCTATTATCTCAAATGAAGTTGTTCAAGATGAAGAAGAAGTTGTATATTTAACTCAATCAATTCGAATTGTTGAAAGTATCCTTGCAGTGACTCCTTCTCTTGTTGCTCCAGAATTTTTTGAGATATATGATATCTCATATTCGCATATAGATGATCTAGAATAACACATTAAAATATTTTTTGTTGAAGAAAAAATCTCCTTCCATTCTACTCATTCATTCTCCAGTGATTCTTCAGTTCTAAATTATGTGCAAAGTTTTCTAGTGAAAGCTCAAGGAGCTGAAGAGAGACTTGATTCCTCTCTCTCCGGTCATGTTGTTGGTGTGCAGAAAAGTGATACTTTGGATGTTTTGGAAGAAATATCATATTTTAGAAGTGATCCATTCACCCTCATTGATCTATATATTCCAGCAAATTCCTACATGATTGCTTGCACCAATACTCAGAGTTTTGTTGAAGAAGGAGAAAATTGTGCATATACCATCTCAGTGGAGCACTTGGAACCTTTGTTCCACACTCTTGGATGTGATATGACCTTATTTGGTTTTAATTTTAAGTTTCAAGAGCCTCCACTCATGCTTGTATATGTTCTCTTAAATTTTGGTGTGAAAAATCAAGCACCTTAAGTCTCTTTCACATTTTCTACTGGGTATTTGATGTCAATTTTCTCTCATGAGTTTGTTGATATTAAATTTTGTGAATCATTGGATATTTTAGAAGTTATATCAAATTATGGATATCAAGAATTCTCTCTCCATGGTCTCGGCGATTCTCTACCTTCCTACTTGATCACATGCTCATCTCCTCACAGTACTAGTAAAGATGGAGGCATCCTGCATTCGCTTTGACACTTACTCCTAACACATGGAGTTGATTTTACCTCACATGGTTTGATGTTCAAGGCTGAAACATATAAGTTGCTTGGATTTACCTCACATGGTTTGAATTATCAAGCACTTTTTCTCTCTCATCAGTTGATCTCAGTTGTTATACATGGGTCCAGTTTTCATCTTGCAGTTGTCTATGTTCCTAATTTAGTTGAGCATATTCATTTTCTTCCAAAGAGGAAAATTCCTTTAGGCATAATCATTTAGTTTGGATAGGATCACATGCATAGTCCCAGAATTTTGATGCACATAAGAACCAATATTCTTCATTACTGCTCCACAATGTTGCAGATTGCAGCAATGTTTTCACAAGTTTTTGCTCAAAGAGAAATTTTTTCTCTTAAGTATGGAATCGTGTTTCCTGATTACCTGCTTATTTTGAGGGGGGGGGTTTTCCATCATGTTTTCCCCATTTTCCTAATTTTATTAAGCAATATTTTATTCATTTAGATTGTCTAGGTGAGTTTTGTCCTAGTTTTCAAGGCCCAAGTTGTCCAAAGTTAGGATTAAACGGGGGGGTGTTAGGATTAATTAATCCTCCTTTGTCCAATATAGTCTATTTGGCCATTTTTCCTAACTTAAGGAGTTATTATCACTGTACTAGAGTATGGGGGACACACGTATCTAGGTTATATTCCACTTACTTCATATTCATGCATGCGTTTATGTATCTCTGGGACCAATCCCTACATTTTAGGATCCCACTCTGAGTGCCACTAACAATATTCTTCAGTTGGTTGTGGTAGGTAAGCAATTATGCTGAGTTATCCTATAGTTACATTTAGTTAGATCATTATCACTTATCCTAGCACCCATTTTGCATGCATGCAGGGAGTGTGGCGCTAGTTTTCCACCTACCTCACCAATTAACTGATTGTAGACTAATTTAGACATCCAAAGTTAAACTAGTGAGCTCCAACTGTGATTTTTCTGCACTGATTTAGCTAAATATTCAACTTAAGATGGTAGATTCGAATCCTATCCATAGTATTAAAATTCTATTTATTGGATAATCATTGTATTATCAGTTAATGAATGAAGATTAATGTTGTGATTATCTGAGCAGTTCTTGTTCGATTTATCTGAAATTTGTGGCATGAATTCTTTGCTCGGTGTATATTGATCTCAATTATTCTACTGCATAATTCCTTTCCAATAGCTCTCATATTGGCCTGTAGATATATGGTTCTCAAATTTAACATCTCAAATTCAACATCTATATCCCTTTCTCTTATGCATATTTGGAAGGTAGGCTTACAAATGTTGTTTTTATTTGTGAGGGAAATCTGTTTGTTTTTAAGCTTGAGGGTTGTTCTTTTGGTCTTGGGTCTGAGGGTCATTTTGAAGGTTTTATTCTTGGTGTTGTGTTTATAGTCTATATTGTTTTTAATTGGCACCGGGTCTTTATTAAATTCATACTTGATTTCAATTCTTCTGTTAGAATCTCTTGATATGGTATTCCTTGGTATACCACCGAATGGAGATTTGTCCCTCCTGTTGTGGATTTGAGAGTTTCTCTCTTGGGTTTTTGTTTTTTCCAGATGTTGTGTCTTTTATTTGTGTATGGTGTCCCTGAGTTCTGAAAGGGCCATGGGGTTATATTATTCTAACCCTTTTGAAGCTCTATGACCTATTCATAGCAAGCATGACTATCAAGAAGGAGTGATATTGTAATTCTATGTGCAGGTATGAAATATTATTAGATGAAGGGAAATACACGATAGAACATGATATGGAAAAATGGAAGAATTTAGAAAGTGATGAGAATTAAATTATTACAGAGATATGACAATAATACAAAGCAAACTAGATGTATGCAAGGAGCAGTTGATTAAGTATAAAACCAAGACAATTTTGTTGGAAGTGGGCTTGGAGGAAACTATAAAATTTAACTGAATAGGTAGAGGAAATCAAAGATATTTGAGCCAAAGTAAAAAACCTGTTGCTGGAACAATTTCCTAGTTTCCTAGTGTTGAAGCAACTAACTCCCTCTCCAGCGGTATCATTTGGTTCAATTCAAGAGCAACAATTGGAAGGGAAATATGAGCATATTGTGAGGAAAATCTCTTTCAGGTTTGCCATAGTGGGATAGTCATACTAATCCTATATGTGTGTGTGTGTGTGTGTGTGTGTTCAATCAAATAATGCTTACCAATGTCATGGTACTCATTATGGCTAACTCATATGCTCATGTTTTTTAGGACAATTTTAGTTTTGGGACAATTTTTTAGGCTTCATAGAATACAAATAGTTAACATTAGCAATATAATTTTGAACCTTCAACCATGTTGATAATAATGCAATTACTAGGATGAAAATACTAGATCGATTTTGGACAAACTCACCTCTTTTGTATTGACAGCTAAATGGTTAGGCCACAACCCCCTCTTTTTTATTAATGCAAACTCTACCCGTTCTTGTTAAAAAAACCTCATGTTCTAGGGAGGATTTTGATCCTCAAATTTTTTTACTAAAGGAGGTGAAGAATATAGATATATTCAACTTGGTTTCCATATTCTCCCAAAATGTATACCATAAGGCATTGATATATATGATATCTCAATTTGATGTGATGCTCCTTGGTATTCCAAAGTGCACCCAAACCTTTTTAAAGAACATGTTTGTTGAAACTTGTCCCTTGATGGTATATTTACAAGGCACGAGAATGCACATGTTTCTACACTTTTCAACTAATATAAATAGATAGGCATGTCCCTTCATTGTTTTTAGAAAATCACCTACAAAATATAGGAAATTCTCTCCAATGGTGTAATAGTTACATGTAATGGATGGTATAACCCTTGATTTATGTTACTGGTCTTGTTGTATAACAAGATATGCACCCTCTAGTAAAAGAAGCTCCATGTTTTTGCATTCAAGACCAATATACATGTTTATATAAGTTGACAATTGTCTTCCCAACACCAAAAATACCTACAACTTTGGAGGTTTGAGCTTCTCTAATAAGATGTAGTATTTCACCTCTAGAAACACGTAGATTTTCTAGATTGCAAAGAACCCATAATCAAGATGGTAGTTAGCCTTACAACCACCTTGTTCTACATAAAATTTCCCTTTAAATGCTAAAAAACCTCTTTAAATTCCTCATCTTCTATGTATGCCTCTTTGTATGCATTATGAGTGAAAATATCCATGTACATAAGAGTTTTGAAATTTGTGTCCTCGATGTGTGTGGCCTTAAGAGAATGTATTTAAACTTATTAGTGTTCCCTTCTCATATTTGATGATAATATAATTTTTTTTTGAAAACCCATCCACTTACAATGTTTGGTTTGTTAAACCTTACTCTAGGCCTACAAATACTAAAGTGGATGGTGATTAGTGTGGTTTATGGTTTCCTTGTACAAAAGATAGTGCTTCCATTTGTAAATAAATTTAACTATAACAAAGAGTTCCTTGTCACATATAAGGTAGTTAAGGACTCTGCTATATAAGATTTTATAATAATAGCATACCAGTATACCTCCCTACATCAAGGTCTATCAAATAACATATTCACTAGCATCCATCTCCACTCAAAAGTATTTTTCAAATTGGGCAATGCAATAATTGGTGCTTGAATGATCTTTCATTTTATCTCATCAAAGTTTTTTTTTTAATTCTTACAACACCCTAGAAGCTCTTATTATTGGTTGCATGGTATGGAATTGTGCAACCACAACTGAAAGGGATGCTATAAACTTGCATAGGTATTGTGATGCCGTAAAAAATATCCCAATCTCAATTAAATTAGTAGGATCTAGTCCCTTGAGGACGACCTCTATCTTCATAGGATCTATATTAAATTCCCCTCCACCGATGAGATACCCCAAATACACTAATGATTGTGGAGAAAATTGACATTTATTAAGGTTTTCCAAAATTTGATGCATTTTTAGGGTCTCTAACACCTGCAATAGACATGAGATATCCTCTTCCTAGGTATACCTATAAACTAATATATCATCTAAGTACACTATTACAAATGAATCTAGAAGGAGATGTAATACATAGTTCATGAAGCATGTTAATGTTGTTGGTGTATTACCTAAGCTGAAATAATTACCAACCATTCATATAGACCTTGCCATTTCTAGAAGGTGGTATTCCATGTCGCTTATTATTTAACTAATACATAGTGGTATCTCGATTTGAGATCCAACTTGGTGAAGTACTTGACATTCTGTAGTTGATCTAGTAATTCATCAATCCTAGGAAGAGGGTGTCGATTGTTAAGGGTGATCTTATTCAAATATTTGTAGTTAATATAAGTTCTCCAAGCCCCATCCTTATTGGTTACTATGATGAGAGGTGATACAAAAATGAAGTTTCTTGGTTGAATTATTCCCTGCTCCAATAGGGGTTACAATTATTTCTGCACTTCATCTACTTCAAATATGGTCTATCTATACAACCCAATGTGTGGAATGGGGAGTTAGGAAATGATTTTATCTTGTGCTCCACTTACCACTTAGGAGGTAACCCTTTAGGCTCCCAGAACACTTTTTGTATAATTGAAAAATATCTCCAAACCGATGTTTCTTCACTTCATCTACTTCATCTACTTCGAAGATGGTCTATCTATACAACCCTATGTGTGGCAATGGGGAGTTAGGCAGTGATTTTATCTTGTGCTCCACTTCCCTCTTAGGAGGTAACCCGTTGGGCTCTCAAAACAATTCTTTGTAGAATTGAAAAAGATCCCCAAACCAATGCTTCTTTTGTTTAGTACATCCCTCCAAAGATGCCCTTATTTATATTGATTAATATCCCAACTAATTCTCTTTTAATAAGAGGAATGAAAATTTCCTACTTGAAATGATTAATTTATTGGTTTGGTTAGCACTTACTAGAGAGATATTGGTTTTTCCTTTGTGTGCATTAATGATGAAGAAAATCCCATCCCTGGTCATGTGGTATTGGTTTTCTCTTCTAATGAAGATTCCATACCTCATATAGATGTACTAGGGATTCCAATCACTACACCACTCACATCAAGTGATACTAAATTTGACTCCACTTCACTAATATATCTTTCACTTATAACCAATTTTATCTTATACTTCCTAGTGACCTTGCGATTTACTCCTTATTTACCCATATAATGGATATGGGTGAGGATTATCATGAATTTCCAATCCAAACTTGTTGACAAGATCTTCTTCTATGAGTTTTTCTTATGAATCAAAATTTATTAGAGCATACACCTTTGTCTTTGTAATGTTCCAATTTGACCCTGGAATATATTGGCTTGATGTCTAAATATTGTGTATATGCGATGCATGATTCCTAGTAAGAATCTCTAGGCCAAGTTCCCGCTAATGAATGCTAAATATTATGAAGGAACGTATTGTGTATTTTGTAGACCATATGTTGGTAAGCCATGGAAAATGTAAAATCATGTAAATATTTGTAATGCAATTATTGGCTATGGAGGAAACAAAAATGACGTTTTTTGTTTATCCACCAGGGAGAGGTGAGAGGGAGTGGGAGAGTCAACTCTCTATTTCCAATTGTCATCTAGAGAATCTAAGTAGGCGTGATTTCCACTCTTTAACTCTGTTGTAAGAAAGTAGTTGAGAAATCAACTCACGTGTTTAATGGAGCATGGGATAAACTTAGAATTTGGTATGGAAGGGTATGGGTTGAGTTGCTTGAGGCAAAAGTCAATTTACCTCATGGAAATTAATTTCCATTCATATTGATCCTAGCATGTAAGAACCGCAATTCAATTGGTAGTGTGGAATGAATTCCCAACAACGACCATAGTAGAGTTGGCATCCATAGAAAAATCCAAGTCTGCGAACGTTGAAAACCCTAAGAATTTGTGTGGATTGTGGATACTGGTGAAGGCATGAAATCCATATCAGTTTTAGTATCTTGGACCTTTTATACTTATCCCAAATAACACTAGAGGAGAGGGATTCCCTAGGGACTGTGTAGCAGAGAAGAGGACCTTCCTTGGATAAGTGTGGAAAGTGATGTGGGTGTTAAGGTTAGTTGAAGCTGTTTTAGATGCCTATAGCTCTATGGTTAAAATTACTATCTTAATAGTCATTGTACTGATATATCTATGGCTTGATAATCTCAATTGCGCATTGTCTTAGCTTGAGTGTGTGTGCTTATGATTGTGAGTGAGTATGTGTAGTCCTCCTTAGTGGATAACATAGCCTATCTTGGGGGTGGTCTCTCAGCTAAGATAATATAGCTTGGATAGAGACCTATGGTTGGGTGCAATGTTGACCTCACATAGCCATTTGCCTGGATGTTTTTAGTTAAAAATATAAGTGTTATGTTGTTTATGAATGCCCCTATTTTCTATGTAATGGACGATTATTTAATCATGTTGAATTGAATGAAATGGTAGATTGAATTATTCAATATAATTCATGTTCAAAGTCTATAAATGAATTTATTTCTATGGGTGATTTATTGTTGTTATGCCTATGATGAGTAGGCTATTTTATGCATGAATTGCACTTGCAGTTCAATTGTATTTCCACTATGAATGTTTCATTTTCACCTGCACAAGTCCTAGGGACATCAAAAGCTTGTATGCATGCCTTAGTTGTGTTCTTGAAGCGGCTAAATATTAATCCCTCAAATAGCAGGGCTGATGTCTAAGGTTGGTAGGAAATATGGGTCAGTGGTTAAACAAAATGTTTATTGTATATGTACTAACGATGAATTTCCTACATCGAGATCGACAAGTTGTTCATCAAAGAGCTATTGTATCGCTGCCGACACCATGGTACCAATAATAGAAGTTGTGGATCAGAGTTATATAGTAGAGTAGTGGTTGAGTTCGAACTCCCAACCTCTAATTTGGTGAATGGAAGTGTCACAGGTACATATCTTTCCAAATTTTTGAATTGATATCAACATTATTGATAGGTTCTAACTTTCCAGGTTCGATGTATGAAAATCGAGGTGAAATGGGTGGAAATGTACTATAAAGTATCAGGTATGTGACATTGAGTTTCGACTCATGATTTTGGAAACATCGGAGTTGGCATGTTGGGGATTTTTCATGAAATTCCTACTACATGTCTCCAACTTCCAACTCCCTAGTTTAGAGACATCAGAGTTGGCACCTTGGGGTTGTTCATTGGAATAGTTGTGCGGTTTCAACTTTCAACTCTAGACATACTAAAAATAGTGTTCAGAGTTGGTAAGTCAGGGAGGAATTTATTGAGAAATAATTATGCATTCTGACTTCTGACTCTTGATGCTGGAAAAAATGGGGTTGGTAAGTTAGAGTTGTTTGTTGCAAACAGTTATGTGGTTTTTTACTTTCGACTTCCAACGTCAGAAATATTAGAGCCAGTAAGTCGAGGGTTATTTTGTTGGAACTTGGTTACGGTTTTGACTCCCGACTCCCAATGATGAAGAAGACCAGGTTTCAGGATTGGAACATCAGAATCAGGAAGGTGGATACAAGTTGGTTTAAGTGTGTCCCAAATTTCAACTGCCAATGTAAAAAAGACAATAATCGAGTTCAGCAAGTTAGGGTTGTTGGTTTGGTTTGGTTATGCGTTTTGACTTCTGACTCCTGACATTCAAAAGGTTGGAAAAGTGGAAAAGTAAGCATGTTTCAATTAAACCATTAGAAGTGGAATTCGACAGTCTTGATTTCTTATAAGGATAATTAAAGAGTAGATTATCCAATATTAAAGTGTTAATTAGTTCAACGCATGTGTTTTAAATATTAAGAGGTCGAAAGTGGTGGGGTGGGCAAAATTTAGATTATCGGTTTTTTGTAATGCTCACTCTGATGATCGATTTGTTCGAGAGTGACATGATAAAATGGTAGTCAGAGCAAGAAAATTTTCCAGAATGGTGTTGGAATGGTTCCCTGTCATCCCAAAAGGGCCATGAGGTGACCAAGGACATGACTGTCTTCTTTACTTAAATATTAATATGGAAGAGTTTAATCATATCCTTCTCTTCCCTCAGATGGAGCCTACTCAAATTCACCTCCTTTTGCAATATAGTGCAAACTATATTTTCATCTACTTCTAAATTTCTCTCTAACTAGTTTCCCGAATCCATGGTCAGCATGTTCTTCTTCTTGTCATCAGTTTTGTGGTTATTTATATTCATCTCCTAATGTATCTTCCAACACTTGTCTTTGGTGTTTCCATCAATATTACAATGGTTGCAATGATTGTTTGGATCGTTGCATAGTTGTGTATTGGTATTTTTATTCTTGTCCTTTTCTTTCCACTTCTTCTTTGCCTCCTTGGAAGCATCTTGGAAACCTTTCAACTTGGAACCACTTTGTTATCCTTTATGATTACCACATTATTTAGAAATAATTCTTGGACACATGCCTCATTAATTCTCCCAGCTTTAAAGAGCATCACTTTCCTCCATAAATGACTATCTAGACCACCTAAATACTAGAGAGGTACATCTAGGTTCTTGGTAGATATGCCCAACATAATGGCCATTTTTTTCTAAACTCAATGATGTACTATTTCACACATTACCATTACTTCTAGAAGAAGCAACTACAATATATTTAACAGTCATTTTCCTACCAATAAGGCATAATTAGGACTGAATGAGGGTTTTAAACATCTTGCACTTAGTTACTAGGGGATCACCCTCCAAACAAAGCATATTTGTGTGAATTCCACACCAAGTTTGTGTGACATTTTTTCTCTTCTCCTTTGTTATGAACAAAAAATGAAACTTCTAACTAATTCAATTTAACAACAACAATCTCACACTGGTATGGATTCATGTCTAGTTTCACTTATACATTAAACAACGAGTGACAATAATCAACGACACTAAAATTTGGTCTCTATTTCCTTGTTTTTTAACACCTTTTCTTAGGTCTTCATTATCTCTATATTTATCATATAACCCATCTTCTAAGTTAGAGCCACTCAAACCTTGAAATGTCTAAACTTGTTCTCTAGAGCTACCATGAGGATGTCCATGCTGCAAGAGCTGTCAATGAATTGTGCTTCGAAGTTTGAAAATATATTATCCAAATAATACCATGGATTGTTAATTTTTCATGGCTAGGGTGACAATACTTACTTCTTATGGAAATTCCTAGATCCTACAATTTCCCATGAAACCCCCAAAGAAAGTTACTCTAATACTAATATGATCTGTAAACTACTGTGAGTATTCCAATATATTGTAGGGAATAATCTCGAATTGTTTAGGGCATAAAATTTATAGATAAAACAAGATATAACAATCCATTTTCCAATACCAATAAATTATATTAATAATAATTACCTAAAGAGATGAGAAAATAAATGTAACTATATCCAATCAATTATCCTCAATAACTTATTTGTACACAAATCCCAACACACCTTCATTAGTCCAAGTAGTCTCTTGATTATTTGCACATAAGGAAACAATAACCTTCATCAAGTATTTACGGTTACAAAATTAAAAATCAAATATAAAGAAAAATGTATTATGCATTAATCCTAATTAGTCTATCAGTGAGACAATTTTACCACCAAATACACATTCAAATGAAATAAAATTGATAATCAAATTTGAGGGAATAGGAAGGTGGTGGGATACGATAAATACCCATATGTAATAATTATTAACATCTAATACAATTATGCCTGATAATTTTTTTTGTTGTCACCTTCTTCACCAAGATCTAGGATCCCTAAACCTGGACGATTAATCACTTCAAAATCCACTTCGAGAACTTTTCCTACCTAGACATGGGAAAATCATGAGAGATTTAAGTCCCACCTCTCAACAAGTTGATAATGTATAAGAAAAACGATTCCTATAGAAGAGGATGATGATAAAAAACCAATATAAATCTATGAAAACCTCCACTGTAAGGGTGCTTAATTAGTCTCTTTCCTCTTCTCCAACATTTAGACAATTTTTATACTCTTAGAAGTTAGCTAGGTTCATTAATAATGGGTCTTATAGTTTTCTATTTGTCACAACCCAATAAACCACACTAAGAAGCACAAAATTAAGTCATATTTTTTCCCTTTATAGAATGTATCCATGCCTTTTCAGAGGGGAAATATCATATGCATGCTTCTTTCCTTAAGAAAAGGTGCATGTCACACTCCTTTCTTTAAATGAAAGAACATATACCAAGAAAAAATGTATTTTTTAAATCATGCTTTAAGAGAAACTAGGTTATTCAAGTGATGATGTCATGACCAAGAAGTCATAGATGAACATAAGGACTAGATAATTCTATAATAGATGCTTCATAATGCCTGAAGTTAGAATAAAATATGATGGATGAAATACTTACAATATATTCTAGGAACTTGATAAGTAGAACCATGCGTGCAACAAACACCATATCACAAAAGGTATCTATAACCAAAAAAAAAGTATAAGATTTACGCTCTTTCCCAAGGCACACATACCCATGCTCAAGCGGAAAAACAACCATGGACACCAAATCAAGTACGCTATAGATCCATGAAGTATATATAAAATGACAAATCATGGCCACAAAAATATAGACCATGGATCCATGCCAAATACAGATAATAGCCATGAGAATTTAATATAAAGTGGATATATGCCTTAGTGTACATCAAGAGAACAATTGAAACCTAATGAAAAGACAAATTGGTTCACCAAGATATTACTAATTCCATATATGTAGGTGGTGTTGTATGTGTAACTCGAGCAATAACATAGGAATGAGATGTTACTACAACCCAAGGTCTCCAATCCAAATGTTAGTTATGGAGCTTGATTATTGTTTCAGTCATGTTTGGATTCCTGGATGAGTTATAGGGGGAATGTTTGGATTTTTTTTCCATTTTTGGACATTGAAATGTGGCGAAAATTGGCTTGTAAATGTTGTAATCTTGTAGTCAGTATGAGTCGTTCATTAGATCTAAGATATGATGATAGAAATTATGTTAGGGATTTTAGATCTAGTGGAATCTACTAAGCTTACATGTTGGAAATATTTATTGATTGTATGAAATAGTTGAATGATTGAATGATTTGCAATGGATACATTACATTGAGTATATATGCATGAATGCGAAAGGTTGGCATCTCTTCAAGATGGCCAATAACCCTTACCCTAATACTAGTAATAATTAAGAGGTTAATAATTAATAATAGTAATAACCAATTAGGTTTATTACAAGTCATCTGTCCTTTGAAAAGATTTGATCACGAATCTTTATTCTTCTTAATTTGGATTCTTATTTTTATTTTCTGATCATTGAAGTTGATGATATCTGTCGATAAGAACTTCTAAGTGATGCACACATTTTTTGAAATGTAGACAGGTTTATTCATCCCAAATCTACCTTTGCTGGAATTGTTTGATGATTAATTATTTGGATATAACTTCTCATTTTAGGCTTCCCTACAAGTTGTTGAATTTGACTTCACACTTCTTTAATGTTGTAGTTGAGTTGTTTGTAAGAAGAGTATTATTTAGTTTCCTCATGACTTTGATGCTTGTTGTAATGACTTTTGTGATGTGGGTAACGATAAATTTTTTGAGTTGAGGAATGTTTGTAGGGACTTCAAATTTTGGTGCTTCTAGTGATCTATTAATCAATACCTATTCAATAGAACCGTTTTATGTAATTTGAACATTGATTGTGTCTGTATTGATTTTTTTCAACATCTAAATTTGTATTGATGATGTCATTAATTCAATGGTTTCGGTCATTGTTTCTCTTTCCATAATTTGGACATCCTTTGCTGAATATTTTTTCTAGCTTCTCAACTTTTAATTTTTTTATTTGTTTAGTCAACTCTTGATTGTGATCGGTAAGGTGGCAATTTTCTTCTAGTAGTTTCCCCTCTGTCTTCATTGTCTTGCTCTATTTTTCGATAATTTTTTCACTTCCTTATTTTCATAACTAATATCTTGTTATGGTTTATGAGTCAAAATATTTTTTCAGTATTGGTTGATAATGTTTTATTAATTTTTGTGATCTCCAACTTGGGTGACTTTTTAATGTTGTCTCTTTGTTGTGTGAGTTATTTTCTTTGTTGTTAACATTGGAAGATTTTTTATTCTTGGTATTCTAATTTTTTCTAGATTTGCACAACTTCCTTGTCCTTTTCCATGAGGAGTCTGTTCAATCATTTTACTTCTTCTTCTAGATATTCATAGTTTCTATATGATGGTTCTTCCCTTGTATTTTTTTACGAAGGGACTCTTAGTGATGAGTTGTGTACTATTATTTTCTTCTTCTCATGGGAGAAGGTCATGACTTTGTTTTTTGAATTGAAGGAAATTGTACCTAATGTTTCCATCGAGTTAGATCCTAGTATTATGTTAGTAATATCGTCATCTATAGTTGCAATGATGAATTCTGATGTAAGGTTATAATTATCAATACATAAGTCTAATTGTTTGATATGCTCTCCATTATTCTCATTCTTCTCTATATGTAATTATGCAATTGGTAGTTTATTTGCAAGATCAACATTAATAAAATTTTCCTTATTAGCTAAACATATGGTGATGGTAACAAGACCTCTATAAAATGTGCCATTAATTTCAAGCATCGCCATTGATATCTTTGAAGGAATGTCAACAAATCTATTTTTCTTTTGAGAAAATTTTGTCTCTTCCATTTTGTCGTCCTTTATGTAAAAAGGTTTTCCTTGGTCTTCGACTTTTGTCTTTTCCCCCCTTTTTCTTATAAAATAAATATTATTATTAAAGTAATAATAAGTATTACTATTATTAAAAGTTCGATAATAATAATAATAGTATTATATATGTTTTGATAGTATTAAAAACTATATAATAATTATTATTATTATTAAAATATTTAATAATGAATTATTATTATTAAATATTTATGGCAACTTGAATAGTGAACTTCTTATATATCTTGAATTTCTCCTTATATCACTTTTTTTATTAAAAATTACTTTTGGATCGTTTTGTAAATCCCTTTCGTATTTATATTACTTTCATTAAATGTATAGCATTAGGAGTCATTATCCAGGAGACTTGTGTTGTATCAAGTCTGGAACTTGTGTAATATCAAGTTCAGAAACTTGTGTTGTATCAAGTTAAGGGACTTGTGGTGTATCAATTCAGGAACTTATGTTATATTAAGTTAAGGAAGATTATGTTGTATCAAGCTAGGACATTGTGTTGTATTAATTCCTATTCATGAAAGATGTATCTACTGTGATCTTGTGTTGTATCAAAATCAAGATCTAGTGTTGTATCAAGGTCAGAATCTTGTGTTGTATCAATATTGGAGTCATATGTTGTATTAAGATTGGCCTTTTGTCGTATCAAGGATGTAGACTTGTGTAGTATAGACTTGTGTTGTATCAAGTCATGTGAATATGTTATGTGATGTATTAATAGTCATTGTCACTAGGTTCTATAAGTCTCATCTAGGGATTAACTACCCCTAGAGTGAATTACTTTGGCATATGACAATGTCCTAGGGTAATACATATGATCATTAGTATGGAACAATTATTTTGAGTATGATATGATAAATATGATTAATTAATTAAATACATATGGATCATGAAGAAATTAATTAATGATAAATGAGATGAGCATAGAGATAGAGTAAGGATTCGAATTTCCTATGTCATACCTTCAGTCACGGGGGCGTCACCTAGGGACCAATATGATATCATGTCCATTCATATTGGGGGGGTTAAAATTAAAAAATTAAAAGTTAATATATTGTTGGTATATTAGGGGTAAAAAGGGTTTTTTTTAACTATATAAATATCCAATATGTTGAGGGATATTTTATTCCACAATCCTGCCCGCGCCCTTCACCAGTCCTCCAAGCTTGCCTGCACCCCTGCGTATGTTGCATAGGTTTTCCTGTGGTTTTCTGCCCGCGCCCTTCACCAGAGCTCCAAGCCTGCGTGCACCCTGAAGATGCTTCTTTCTTCCAAAACCAGAAATGTGGAACATATAATTGCAGATCTTTCCATTTCATCTCGAGAGACTAGAGCAAGCACACAGGATTCACTGAGCATCCTGGGGTTCCGCGGAGGGTGCTCTAGATTAATCCTCTGGCCCTCACGACACATTGAGACTTCAGTAATCGAACGGAGTGTAGAGCAGCTTCCATTAGCGCAGCTGGTAATATTCTCTTTTTATTTGTTTTTACTTTATTGGGTTGTGGTCACACTCGCTCCAATGGTTGGTTTGGACTATTCCCAGTTAGTATAAATCAGACCCTGAGATTGCACGAGGATATATGTGTATTATTTCCCAGTAGAAAGAATAATTTGTACTGGTTCCGAGCATACAGTGGAGATGGTGGATATGGGCTTCATTGTTGGTGTTATAGGTGAGATTCTCACCAGTATATCTATTGCACTTAACGTAGTTTCATATTAATGTAAATGAGGTATAATTTTTCTTGTAGGTTGCTGAATTAGTTTGAGAAATTAATGGACCGTGATGTGATCTTTCTAATTTATTTGAAGTTTGGGAAAAACGGTGCAGGAAACGTGATATTGATCCTTGTTTTCATCTCGCCAGTGTAAGCTCTGAAATGTTTTAAATCGTTATATACAAACATTGTAAGGGACTCTGTAAATATTGGTTTCTGATTATGTTTTGATGGACAGTAAGACATTTTTGCGCATAATGAGAAAGAAGTCCACAGAGGATTTCAACTCTCTGCCTTATATCTGCACATTGTTGAGCACTTCGTTGTGCACATATTATGGATTAATCAAGCCCGACGGACTGTTGATCTCTACGGTTAATGGGGCAGGCACTTTAATGGAGACCGTCTATGTGATTCTCTTCATAATTTACGCCCCTAAAGGAACTAAGGCAAGTATTCATCTTCAGGCAGTTTGACTGGTATGAAACCCTGGTGGAGTGGAGGCTTCTTGTTTAATTTTTATATAGACGGTAAAACTTCATCTTCAGGCAATTTGACTGGTATGAAACCCTAATGGAGTTGAGGCTTCTTATTTAATTTTTATATAGATGGTAAAACTTTAATGGGTTTAGTTTAATGGTTTATAATAATGATAATGATAATAATAATAATTTATTTTTAAGGTTATTGTAAATTAGACACTAATTTGGTGTATGAGAGATTCTTGTTTGTGGGACAAGGGAACCCACTTGTAAAATGATTTAACTGTTAAAGTTTAGAGAGGTGTTTATACACTACCCCTTGAACATGTCACCTCCTAAGAAGAAACCCATACTCTTAAGGAAATGTTCTGATTTATATTTACATAATTTTCTAGATTCATGGAATGTTCCAAAAAAGTGTTATGAAATGTATGACTGGGCTAAAATTATTCAAGCTGCCTGATGGAATAGATCTAGATTGTTTTTACTTTATTCAAGCTGCCTGATGGAAGAGATCCAGGTTGTTTTTACTTTATTGTTGATTTGAAGAGTATTGATTCATCCCTGCAACTTTGTATTGAGTTTGCAATTAATGATTACCTGTGAGGAATTGTGTGGATGCTCATATAGAGTCCAACTATGCTTTTATGATTCATCCCTCTTATGGTGTAGATGATTTGAAGAGTATTGATTCATTCCTCCTGTGGGATGGATGATTTGAAGAGTATTCCCAGTCACCGTGACAGCTATGAGTAAAATCTTAAGCAAGTGATTGACAGATTGAAGATTCACAAGTGACTAGTATGGATCTCCCTAAGGAGACTTATATTTGAGTCATGAGCTTATACAGCTCCTAAAACAAAGACAGAATTGAATCAAAACTAAAACCCTTTTAAACATGTTTCCTGTATTTTCTTCCTTTTCATGAATTCATTAAATGGAAAAATTACATGGTGAACTACATATATCTGTAAATATCTTTGAGAATAATGAGAGTTTCGGTAATTTAATACTGTTTTTGTTTCCATCAGAATTTTGGGTCATAGGGGCATTTTGGGTCAGATGAGAACATAAGCTTCCTTGGAGTTTTTGATGGTCATGGACCATATGGACACCTAGTTAGCAAAAGGGTTAGAGACTCTCTGCCTAGCTTGCTTATGAACCAATGGGAAGAACTGCTTTTAGCTGATTGGCATGGTCCTGCAAATAGTAACGATTTTGAAGTCGTTGATTCAAACACATTGTGTAATGATTCAGATGGGGATGTGCACAAAGAAGAGTCAAAGATGTTTGCAGCATGGAAGGAATCTGATCTACAAGCTTTCCAAGTAATGGATAAGGAACTCAAGCTGCATCCCATTTTGGATTGCTTCTGCAGTGGGACGACTATCATTACTATTCTCAAACAGGTATAAAAGCATTTATGCATTCTCAATTGCCATTCTCATATTTCAATAACTTGATCCATATATGGTTAGGTTCTTCCTTCACTTCAGGGCACAGGAAGACAAAATGATCAGCTTTTAGCATTCATCCCTCTTCCTTTAGAGAAAGGTGACTTAGATTGTGCCCAAGATTGAGCAAAACCATAAGTTGTTGAACTATCATGATTGAAATTTCATAAGCTGCTGGTGCAGACCTATCAAGCCATAGTGAGAACTAAGGTGCCTAATGATGCAGATAAACTCCAATCTGCAACAATTTATTCTTCAGTATAGTCCACCGGTATGCATATGTGCAGTCTGTATGCAAAATTCCATTCGGTTGTAGGCAAAAATGACGGTTGATAATGCTTTATGCTTTAGGTAATGGCACAGTGAAGACTAGCTCTGCATAAGGTGTTAGATCATAGCGACAAGTTCTTTGCACTGCTTATGTTTGTTCTTGAAGCCCACAGTTTACAATCTACGGGTAAATCTTGTCCTATAAAAGGTCTTATTTCTACAAAATAACATAATGAAGTATTAGAGAAATGTTTAGGCTTTCAATTAATGAACAACATTTTGACTTATCAAATGGCCAAAGATCGTCAAATACAGAATCAAGGATGTAGATTGACTTACAAGACTTAATGCAACGTTATTTGTTTTTGCACCACCCCAATGCATGTTTTGAAGTAAAATCAACAATGAATAATAAAAGAGAGTCATACACCAGGAGAGCACCACATTTGAACCTGCCATTGTGTCAATTCTTGTTAGAACTTAGCACTAGCCTAATAGGCCTGAAATGTCAATATTTAGCCTCAAAGTAACTGGACATGAGAAATTGTATCAAGGACCTCGTGATCCCACTAGCCATGGTCAATGGTCTTTCTTCACTTTTGAGAGCCTAATATGCCTGAAATGTCAATATTGAAATCAATATTGAGCCTTAAAGCAACTTGACATGAGAAATTGTATCAATTACCTCGCGATCCAATTAGCCATGGTCAATGGTCTTTCTTCACTTTTAAGGGTTAGGGGTTCACTTTTAAGTATAAGAGTAAGGAATGAGTTTGGCAACTAACATAAGTTAGTTTCCCATAATGGCTCCACATGTCACCCTACTCTTCGGCTACATGCCACCTGATAAATATAGACCTACTAAAAAAATACATGCCAAAAATAGCAGTTCCAATTCCTAAAAAATAAGAGTTCTAGAAATGAAAATAACTACTACAGGTATTGAACAAAAGACCTAATATATTACACTGTGTTGGATGATATTGATCCAACCTAAAGGCTCACAATGGGTATAGGAGACTCACCTAGCAGAGTTTTATCCTGATATTGATGACTTGGGGTGGATTGGTTTGGAGTTGGATCCACTAGTAGTAGCTGTGCTTCTATTAGTACTACTACTGTAGCAGCAGATGTCCTTGAGGAGTCTAATGAATCCGAGCCAGAGTATGGTCCTGTAGTTCATGCTGAGGATCCCATTTCCAACAGAGGTGATGGGTTTGGTGATTGATCATGTTGATCAGTGATATGTAGTAGGCTAGTACCTTACTACCTTGTAGCATGTTGTGTTTTTGATTCTAGAGGCCATTTAGAGCCTTGTTGATTATATATTTTGTTTCAGATATGTAATGCACTCAGCGCCATTTTGATATATTCACCCTTACATGGTATATAAATGAGAAAATTGTGCATATTTTGTCTCTAATGGTTTGGAATCTTTATAATATATTTTTTCATGAAAATTTTAGTATTTTAATATTTTTAGTAAACCGAAGCATAAAATTCAAATTGGTATAGAAAATGGTTTCAACTTGTTTTCTAAACATATGAAATATGGTAAACTCATTGGATGTTTGTGGGGAGTTAATGCCCATCCCCCCCAGTCTATTGAGGGTGGATTTTCTTCAACTTCAGAGAGCTAGGAACATGTCTAGGTGATCATGTATATTCTTACAACTAGGTACTAACAAGTATTGAGAGGGTATATTGGCAAGTGGAGGATTTGGCTATGAAAAATGGTTTCAACTTGTTTTCAAAACATATGAAATACTGTAAACTCATTGGATTTTTTGGGGGAGTTAATTCATTGTTCTAATTCTATTTTGATTAAGTTTGTTTGCCATATTTGCTATGTCTTTTCTATTGAGATTTGTAGTGTTTAACAAAACAAACTATGAGGAGGTTGTTGTTTAGCAAACTGTGTTTATGGCTGTTCACAGTTACCTTGGTAGTCGTCTCTTACATTATCTAAATCACTACAGCAAATTGATTTTATTTGCTGACATTGAGATCCTTTTAATTAGTATGAAATTTATGAATTAGGGAGAGCCTGTAGATATTGGAATTTTGGTATCTGTTAGATTTTATTCATTTTCTCAAACTTGGATGGATGCTTATAATTTATCAGACATGGATGGAATTAGTATGGTGCTTAATTTATTAATGAAAAATGTGTATGCATTTGCCTGTCTATGCCCATAGTACATACACTTTGTTTTTCATTTGATATTGGTCCTTGCAACCTCTTTACATATCTTACTGTCTACAAGGAGATGCTGATTTAAGAGTTGGAGAACTTATCTTGAATGACAGCAGTTGCATACTGATCATTCTATATGTTCACATCTGTTGCAAGTAAAAAATGCACATACGTATCACTAAGAAACACTAGTATTTATTGCATCACATTGAATATTTAAAGTAAAAAAGATGAACGATCGTAACTTTTTCAGCCAAATGGAAGAACACAATCTTCACTTGTAAAGGTCTTTGATTTTGAAAGAGTGATACCGCAAAACAGATCTTCTAATTAGCAAGAAAAAGCATTCTCTGAGCTAAATTATGGTGAGAGAATCAGAGATCTATTGGAATGAAAATTTCTTTTTTTTAGCATTTAGTTTTACTGATATTTTGAAGCATTTCTGAGAATGGCCTTTTCATTTTTCTTATTTTATAGATGTTTCATTTTCGGAATCGTTATATGGTTTGAGGAGAAGGCCTGCAGAAATTGTGCAGCAAAGCCAAGAACCTACTAGTACTACAGGACAAAAGCTAAACATTTCTGGATTAACAAGGCATCAAACAATTCTCTCAGTTGTATTTCTGGTACGATCAGTGACAAGATGGGGATTGCTTCCACAATCAGCAATTTTGTTCTATAAGTTGTAGTCTATTGATTATTATTCATATGAATTGATTGAGATATATATTCATCCTTAAATAGTTATGTAGGGAATATGCTGTTATAAGCTCACTCAATCTGCTATAAATTTAAAATTTGAAGCGTTTATACCTTGTTGTAAGGGTTCACGTGGTAATTGTCTCATGGATAGAGCTTATTTTTATGTGGTTCCACATCTTGGTTTCAGCTTGTTGAACTGATTGTCTTAGTTTTCTGTTATTGTCTCAGTTCATTGGCTGTTGTTTTAACTTGATTATGACATATAGAACTTAATCCCTCTTTAGAGGTTGGGGTTATCTTGTTTGCATGAACGACACAATGATGAGGACACTAAATGTGAGAAGCAAATATGAACCTATTGGGCTTTAAAGCAATCATGGTAATTTTTTTCTTACAGTTTGTTCGGCAACATAAGATGCATAATGGAGCTCACTCTTTTCCCTTTCTATGTTTTTTAAAATTTCTTGTAATCATGTCATGCAATGCAAGCATGAATGGATCAACAGTGGTTGATAATTGCATCTCCTTGCATCTTGTATTAAGGTGACACCATAGAATATACAATGTGTTATGGATCTGTCTCTGATTTGTAAATTGCCATGGATATTCCATTGGACAGTTTGTCATAACAGATTACAAAATGCTTTTACATATGCCGCAATTTTTATTGTACTATGTTACAGCTTGATTTAGCACCAAGGAAAATTTTAGGGATCTATAATTTCCTGAAGTGTTCGGCGATATTTTTGTAAAAATATTTAAATTTATAGGGATTTTATATAGTTTCTAGACAATTTTGGTGATGTTTAGAGTAAAAAATTTATCATATGGAATTTGAGTGAATAGTTTTAGATGAAAATGGAAATTGATGATTTTTTTTTCTTTGAAAAAAATACCAAAAATTAGCCCATGGGCTAAGTTTTTCCTTATTTAGCACTTGGGTGGAAAAGTCCCAATCCACTAGTGCTATCGAGAAGCAACTTCGGAAGAAAGCACCACCATTGTTACCTCAATGTTAACTTCCCTTGCTTTTGACTAACTCTCAAGGTCAAGTGGGGATTCCCTAGGGTTGACTTGGTAAATTATAGAGAGAGCTTAGGGGGAAATGATGAAAACTTAATTAGAATTGTGCAAGTGAATTACCAATTTAATCTCCGAAAGAGTGTTTGGTCATGTAAGATTATTAAGTTGCTAAACAAGCTAAACACTTGAAATTGAAATACTCAAGGATACAAGATATCAATATGAACAATGCAAGACCATTGATTCTAGAATTTTAAATGATCTTTTGCAGAAAATAACTCACGATAAATTAAGGCCAAATATGGTTAAACAGTGGGTTCATTTGATGCAATATAAATACATCAAAAACTGAAATTAAAGGTGGAATAAGTTGTCCAATTAATTTCTTAGATTATATGAAGTTATGGCCCAAGGTGAGGCCTTGCTTGAGAATATTTTCTGAAGCAAGGTGTTATTCAAGGTGTTAGATTAATTAGATGAACTTCCTGAACATGTCAAAATGCCAGGGGATAATTTTCACCTCGTAATTTGAAACAGGTCACAAAACAATCTCCAAATACTCCTTTAGATTGCACTTGGGCTAGCCGTGTTCTTTGGGACTTTAATTTTATCTGCTAGTTCTTGCTATAACAATTTGAAATTGCTTGGCTGGAACACCTGCAAAACATGACAAATTTTCTCCAAGCCTTTGGGGTTTCAGGCAATTCCTTCCAAGGAAGTGTCACCCTAAAGCATACACCTTTAATATCTAGATCTTAGCTCATACCCTAGCCTATGCACACTTAAACTTGTAACCCTCCTTATATGACGATCACAAGCAAGATACAAGACTAGAACATGTAATAAGTAAAGAGATTCTTCCCTACTTATTTCCAATAGAGTAAGATTACCCTTTTTTATGCACTAAATCTAAAAGTTTGACAATGCAAGAAGATACATGTTACCTCAATAACTGATTCATCTTGATATGCCTCATGTAAGAAAGATCCCAAAGAAACCAAGAGCCTTTGATGCATAATATATCTTTATTCCAAAAGAATGCTTGGCCTCTTAATTGATAA